>CAIGQS010000248.1:703366-923366 GCA_903798195.1 Danio kyathit
AGTGACAATTCTTAACTTCAATTTGATTCTCTTTATTTTCACAAACATAAAACCCTACAATGGGTTAATTTGATGCATTTAAAGTTGTTTGGCCAAGCTAGCTGAAGTTACGATTCTAACTGGCATCTGTATTTTGGTGCAAAACTCCCAAGCAGCTGTAAAAGTGTAATTTGTAGTTGTAGAGAATAGCCACACAGTGTATCAGTAAATTTGTACTCGCAAGAGTAAATTTGCAAATGTGTAAGTATTATTACGTTTTTTTTCTACCTGGCCTACAGAAATTGCTTTATATAAATGTCCCATTATGGTAGCCTACATCATTAATAACTATTGAATTCTATTATTTATATTTTTGTCAGCTTGTTGTCTTTTATTCAGGATTGATTTTGTGTTTGTTTTGTTCATATTATAGTAGGACGCCCCATCAACCTGATTTTTGAAAGAAATAAGCTTTCTGTGAATGTTTTTTGATTCAACAATAAAGGAAATTTCAAAAACATTTAGTATGTTTCTCAGATAGCATGGTTCAGTCTTTAAACAGATTAATGATTAAATTAGTAATCATTTAAACCACCAACCGTTTCACACACATCATCACGCTCTCTCTCTCTCTCATTCACACACACACAGACAGCACAAGCAAGCAACATATAACATCACGCTCTCTCTCTCTTCTCATCATCACACACACACACACACACACACACACACACACACACACACACACACACACACACACACACACACACATCAAGCAAACAACATCAGCTCGCTCGCTCTCAATCACACACACAGCATCCAGGCTGGCGCGTGCTCGCTCGGGAGTCGGAGCGATATTGTTGGACCGCCCGCTCCCGTTCAAATTACACCTTAGTTACGACCGCTCCCGCGCTTTATTCGGAAATTATTCCCGCGCCGAAATCTGGTCGGGTCCGCGCTCAACCGCGGGAATGCAGACTTCTATTTTGCACCGTATTCACTGCAACAATAGTAGCAAAAAACACGAGCGGATGAGTTTCTTTATTTGTGATTCGTCCAACAGGATTTGTGCATATGCGCTGAAGGATTTGAAAAGGTGTTGTGTGTTGGGGACAAAATACTTGCACATTTGCAAATTGCGAGTACAAATTTACTGATACACACGTGTGGCTATTCTCTACAACTACAAATTACACTTTTACAGCTGCTTGGGAGTTTGCACCAAAAATATACCTTCTGTATTCTCCAGTAAACGACGTACGATAAAACCGTTTAAAAAATCACAAACTACATAAAACTTATCATAAATGGATTAATATTATATACCCTCGATGCTAATAAAATGCATAATTAGAACAGGAGGAATACAACAAAGGATGTTTCGGATTACTTACCACATGTGTATGGATTCCTACAATATCCCGAGGGCTTGTGTCCAGCGAAAGTGACGTCGTTTCCTGTTTCCAAATTGATTTTTTTCATAACTTTGATGAAAACCAATCACATAAACTTTAAATAACAGAATCTTGTTTGTTTTATAACTCTGATTATTCAAACAATGTTAGTATTTATTAACTAATTGCATTAAATAAGTTGTATAATTGATTAAATTTTAGAGTATATTTACTTTTAATGTATAGATTTTAAAAATATGAGTTTTTAAATAAAATCAAATAGATGTAAATGCATAAAAACTAACTCTGCCATGAATCATTTCTGTGAGTGTGGATGTAAATATGATCACCTTTTATATATTAGATTTCACAGCCTTCAGGTTTGTTCAATAGCTATAAATATTCCAGTTCTGATTACCATTCAACTGTTTCATTTTAGGTTGTTAAGAAATTTATAAATATACTAAAATAACATTAGTTTCAATAATAAACCCAAAAGTCAACATCCAATAATAGGACCTTTGTGATTAACTGAATGTAACCTTTTAGTGTTAGTGATGATTTCCATAGTATCTTTGTAGGGTAAATCCTCTCCCTCATCCAAGTGTTACAGCATAACAAACTCATTGAAGTCTAAGAGGAGGATATTGTGATGAAATTCAAATGTAATTGCAAATTCTCTTAGTGTTTGTGTTTCCCCGTTGAGCATTAAAATGCCCAGAAGCAATCCTGATGCCCAGAAGCAATCGCCCTTGGTTATTGCTGCGTTTTCCCCCGCACAAACGCAGATACCGTGAGGCCATCCATCACAACATCTTACATTAAACATGACAAAAGAGACTGTTTAAGATGATTCGGATACTAAACAACCTGCCAGCTTTACTTTAGAAGTGGAAATTTATGACAAAATGTTGAACAAGTTTTGGGTGCACCGATGTCTGTTGGTTTCCCACAATATTTCAATCAATAAAATGTATTGGTAAATATACTGTAATCTTGACATTTTCTTACCAGATATAAAATAATGCTACTTTTAATAATACATTTTTGTATATAATCCATATGTAATGCTAAAACTGCTAAAGTTTAATTTATAAATAATACTTAAAAAAATGTAAGTTTAAATATTAAAGATTCAAAATTATTATTAGAAAACATACTATTTTGTCATTTCGCAAACATTTACACTCATTTTAGATTCTGACCAATGTATTTTGTTTTGAACAAACACATTTAATTACACTGATCAAATTTATTTGAGTAGTGTTTATAAGATTGTCTCGAAACTCTTAATCATGACATGAATATGAAGCAGATTTTATGTATGCTTATGAATAAGTGTCATTTGCTCTTATATCTTTGTAAACACAAATGTGACGTTTGAGATGTCTTTGTTCTGACTACTTGACATAAACAAATCCATCATAACCTGTCCTTCCCAACTTGACATTACCAAGACAACATAACTCTGTCATAAATCTGCCATAAACATGATTGTCATGATGCCATTAAAATTGCCATGAAATGTTATTAATATTTTTCTTGACTTCAACTACTGTGGAATAGGCTTGCCATGATAGACGGTGTTGACGGTGTTACTGGTTTTAAGACGCAACACCGGTGACATCACTTTTCCACCATGACACCGTGCCCTCATTTTTTTTTTAAGTATTCGTTTTTTTATTAAATTTTTATTTAAATTAAATGGAAAATATAATTCTAAATAATTTACTTAAGACGAGAGCATGCACTATAGTTAAAATCTGAACATAGCTACAATGCGCCATATTTCATTTATCATGTGAGGAGAACGAGGAGTCGAATTTACAGCGGACGATTTTTTTGGCGGATGATTTAGTGTCGAAACGCAATGCGAAAGCGCCTCATTTAAAAAAATCACGCGACCATCATCTCACGATGTTTAATAATAAATAATCTTATTTTTTATTAAAACAAAAGTGATTTAGCAATGCCGCGCCACTGACAAAGCCAACTGCAGAGAAACAAAGCAACCATCGCGGCAACCACAGTGATCACATTTTCCAATCTTTAGCTGTTCTTTTTTGCACTTGATTATTATGAGTTTAATGTTAACAAATCAATAATGAATAGGCCGACAAGATTGTATCCTGTGTGTGTGTCCGTCTTTTATCACTAAAGCCGCTCTCTTTCAAAACCAAAAGTTGCGTTTGTCTGTCTGGCAATATTTCGGCTTTTAATCGAATGAAAAGTTAATTTAGATTAGCCTATATTTAAAAAATTGCAGTACAGTAACTGTGACGTGCGGCCACACATCGAATCTGAGGTCTGATCTCATCTCTCTCTCGCTGTCATCCAGACATCGATACGTAGATGCCACACAAGTCAAGTCGCAAATGAAGCCTTTGCAAAATCTGTCAAAATACAGCACTGAAATTAACAGGCATAAATGTCTTTGAGCCAAAAAGTCTATCTGTAGGATAGCTGTAAAAATGCAATCAGAGCCAATGTTATGTAGAAGTTGTGTAGCCTAATAATTATATTAATTCTAATAAATGAAAACCAAAATCAACAATTCATTGCATTTTTTGTTTGATAAAACATATACGGAAACGAAAAAAAAAAAAATCAAAGGGTGGCTAGTTTGTATTAATGTGTAATATTAATAAAAATATGCTTAGCCTATTTAAGCTTAACGGCTATACACTGCCAATAGGCAAGTCATTCAAAAAATATAATTTTACTGTGTACTGGGTTATAAGCAGGGCCAGATGGAATCTGCGGATGTTTTTTGCAATTTCTGCAGAGAATTTTGGTAAAAATCTGCGGATTTCTGCGGAATTATTTTGGGAGTCTCATAGCTAAAACCTTAATATGTGAAATATGTGTAATTTAAAAACTGAATAAATTCAGATTTACACACATTACACACAAGTAAATAAACAGAATTAATGATGGGCTAAAAATCTGCGGAAATCTGCAGAATTCTGCGGAAAATCCGCTGGATTCTGCGTGCGCAGATTCTGTGTGGGCCTAGTTATAAGGTATATTTTACAATAAAAACTAAATCAAGCATGTCTCGCTGTCATATAAAACATGCAATTCATAACACACCAGAGCTGTAGAACTATAGTCTATCTATGCAGTGTGTAAACTTACAGGGAGGTCTTGGTCAATAGTCATACTGCGCACCACATTATTGAACTCCCAATATCTCTGAGGGAGATTATGTTACCCGATAGCCAATATTAACTTGAGAGATTTTAAAAATAAAAGGCATTTTAAAAAAGGACCTGTGGAGCACTTGTCATCTTGCCAGTGTATTGCTGTGTAGTGTATAGCGCACGTCAACTGCCCCAGGTGAGAGAGAGTGCGCGTGAGAGCTTAAAGCCGGCATCAATATAACCAAAAGCAAGATCATATCATTATAAATATTCCATTAACAATACTTATCAAAATATTTATACATTTACATGAAGTGTTTATTGAGATTGTGTGATCTGTACAGGCTGTCAGATCTTTACAGAAGCTGTAAAATGACAGGCACGCGGTGGCCGCAGTGATGTTCAGCTCTGACAAGGCGCTTTTATTTAGCCTGTAGTCTTTAGATTTTTACATAATGTTCCATTACTTAAAATTTATTTCTTTTTTTATTTATAGTTTATATATAAAATCAGTGCTAGCTTGTTTAGCTGTGATCATTATGCAAGGATCATATTTCCTTCTCGGTTTATTCTTCAGTAACCTATAGATTTGTTAATAATGATTTTTATAAACGGATTGTTTATAAGGACTAAGCTATAAATATATAATACATTAGGCTAATTAATACATTAAGACAGTGAAGTCAGGTAGTACAACAAAAGACAACCAATGTAGGTTCTCCCTGTTGGCAAAGGTAACCAAAAAGTATCTTTGCGTGTGCGCAACAAGCTGTGCATCCAAGAGAGTGTTCAGCACGATGGGGAACATAGTGAGCCCCACAATTTGCAGTGTTTTTGTTTATTTATTTTTTTTTTTTTAAGACTTCTGACTGGTCATTTTTGTAGCCTAATGTCATTTTGGACGTTTTTCTTTTATATTTGTTTCTTGTTCATTCGTTTAATCTTATTTAAACTTTGTGCTATTTAATTATTTATCCTTCTATTTTATTTTCTTATTCGTTTTAAAAACATTCTAACATAGGCTATGTAATAAACGTTCTACGGTTGTTATTTGTTTGGTTCTAATTTCCACAGTTTTTTTCAGCTTGTAGCAATGTTGTTGTTTTTTTCGTTATGTTAATAAAAGTTCTGTGTTTAATAACAGTGATTTTTTTTTTGTAGTTTGACGCCGAATTGTCAATTCCAGCAAAACTGAAAGTGAAAGTATAATATGCACGCATTTATAAGCTATTTAAAAGCAGAAAAAAGAGGAAACCCCCACCCCCACAGTGATACCGGTATTACCGGTGTTGTCACATGTCGATTAACCAGTGCGGAAATTTCCTTATCGTCACAACCCTATTGTGGAACAAACTGAATTTGTTATTAACATGTCATTAAATGTCATTGAATATTAATTAGTTATAAAAGATTAGTTATAAAATCATTCGAGTATTGACACTTTTACTGAGAATTTTTAATGACAAATTAATTTTGTTCCAATGCAAAAGGTTATCAGAAAAATATTCATGACACAATTACAATGGCCTAGTGACAATCATGTTTATGACAAATTTATGACAAGTTACAGTAATGTGAAGTTGTCATTAGGACATAGGGCTCTATTTTAACAATGTAGGTGCAAAATCTAAAGTACATGGGAAAATGTTAGGATGGAAAATACGGTTTGTGCCCTGGCGCATGGTCTAACAGAGTTGTGCTTATTCTCTTAATGAGTTATGGGTGTGTTTTGAGCATAACGTGCATTAAACCAATCAGAGGGCCCTATTTTAACGATCTAGGCACAAAGTCCTAAGCGCAGGGCGCAAAAGCATTAAGAGCGTGTCAGAATCCACTTTTGCTATTTTAAGGACATAAAATTCCGCTTTGCGCCACGACACATGGTCTAACAGGATTGAGCTTATTCTCTTAATGAGTTATAGGTGAGAATAAACCAATCAGAGTCTCATCTCCCATTCCCTTTAAGAGTCAGTTGCGTCGCACCATAGTACATTTGCTATTTACATGGCGGACTTTGTAAGTGGAAAAACTGAACGCTTCACTAGCGAGAAAACAGTTAAACAGAACATCTACAGCGCAAGAATGAGAGAATGAGCCTCCTCATTCTTTACTTTCATTTTCACTCTCGTGGATAAGGAAACATGCTGTACGCACAGACATCCATTAGATTATACATAATTAACTTTGTTTGTTATGTGCAAAGATTTGTTTCAAAACTATTTCTAAATTCAGTTCTATTATTCAGCAAATGAATAAATGAACAAAAATAATAAAGTGTGGTCAAAAAACTAAGTTATATCCAAATCCACATGCTATGGTCTAAAAGCTGAGAGGTGAGCAAATCTAAGCTTGCTTTTAATAAAACAAATATAAATATGCACATAATAAATAATACTACTAATAATAATAACATTATACAAAAGCAATTTGTCATAAATAAACTAAAAAAGCCCCCCGAGATGAAGAAGGCATGGAGGCAGTAGTTTTTATATTTATGTAGGCTAGAAAGTAATAATTTTTGTAACATTTTAATTCTTTAATTCTTTTTAATTGGTAAAAATATTTGCGTATTGCTGTACATCCTGTGTGTATTAAGCAATGTTAAAGCGAGGCGCACATCTAACGCGCTCTGTGCTGGACTTTAGACCTCCTCTTAGCTGGTCTATTAAACAGTCTATTCTAGTTTCTCAAAATAGCAACGCGCCAGCAATGCGCCTCAACACACCTCCTTTTTTAGAGCAGAACGCCTATGGGCGCACATATGAGCGCAAATGCATTTGCAATTTAAACAGCGTGGTGCAAAATGTCAAAATGACTTTTGCTCTGAGCTGAAACTAGCAAACAACAATTGCGTTGCGCCTTGCGCAGCATTGCGCTGGGTATATGATAGGGCCCAGAGTCTCATCTCCCATTCCCTTTAAGAGTCTGTTGTGTCCCGCCATGGCACATTTGCTATTGTATTTGCATGGCAGACTTTGTAAGTGGAAAAAATAAATGCTTCACTAGCGAGAAAACAGTTAAACAGACCATCTGCATGAGAATAAATAATGAGCCTCCTCCATTTGGCATCTTTACTTTCCTTTTACTTTACCTTTACTCTTTACTTTGCTTCGTTACTTTCGTGGATATGGTGTTGTACACACTCCACTGAAGACATCCATTAGCCCACATATCTGATTTTGTTTGTTAAGCGCAAAGATTTGTTTCAAAACTATTTTTAAATTCAGTTCTAATTTCCAGCAAATGAATAAATTAACAACAATAACGAAGTGTGGTCAAAAAAAGTTACATCCAAACACACGTCGTATTCTTATGCCCCATTGTATCGATGAGGCTGAGACATTGTTAGAATCCATATGCAAAAGTTTATTAAGGGGATTAGGCAGAGACATCAACATGTAAATCAGGCGAATAGTTAGCAACAGAAAAGCAGTCAAATTCCAAACGACAAACACAGGAGCAAATCCAGAGAACATAGTGATAATGC
The DNA here is from genome assembly GCA_903798195.1 of Danio kyathit. NCBI lineage: Eukaryota > Metazoa > Chordata > Actinopteri > Cypriniformes > Danionidae > Danio > Danio kyathit. The sequence goes on from CAIGQS010000248.1 coordinate 711,370, forward strand.
AGGCAGGAGTTCAGTACAACAACAATCAGTCCAAATCAGATCAAAAGGGCAAAGACAGAGAATGTACGTGATCAAGGCAGGCAGGGTCATACACAGGATAGCAGTCATGGAGTCACTTGGAACAAACGCTTGGTAAGGCAGGTAAACTGGCAATACTTTGCAAAGAAGCATGGCCTGAGCTCTCACTGAAATACAGCACAAACAGGAAGTAACCACAGAGGGAGCGGAGCTGAGTCAGTAGTCGGGTGAGGGCTCCCTCAGCTGGCGTGGCGTTACAGAACCCCCCCCCCCCCCCTCTCTCTAGGAGTGACTCCTGGAGCTCGAACTGTGCGACCCTGTGGTCTGGGAGCTGGTCGGTCGAGCCTGGCTCGATGAAATTCCTCAGTGAGGGAAGGGTCGAGAATGTCCTTAGCAAAAACCCAAGATCTCTCCTCAGGTCTGTACCCTTCCCAGTCCACCAGATATTGGAGCTGACCCCCTCTTCGTCTCGAGTCCAGAAACACATTAACCCTGTACGCCAGATTTCCATCAATGTCCAATAGCGGGGGTGGTTCTGGGGCCTCCTGGCCGGGGTCAGCCTCCGGGTGGACCGGTTTAAGCAGGGATACATGGAAGGAAGGAGATATACGGTAGTTAGCAGGAAGCTCTAACTGGTAAGTCACTTCATTAATTAGTTTAATGATCTTGAAAGGACCCACGTACCTTGGACTGAGCTTCCTGCTGGGTAGCCATAGCTTGATATCCCTTGTAGAGAGCCAGACCCGCTGTCCAGGTTGGAAGGGAGGGTGTGGACACCGTCGACGATTGGCCTGGAACTCCTGTGTTCTCACGGCCCGCTGGAGACGGACATGTGCACTGTCCCACACCCTCTCACTACGCCGAATCCATTCATCGACCGCTGGGACTGCAGAAGGTTCACCAGACCACGGAAACAACGGAGGCTGGAATCCTAAGATGAACTGGAAGGGGGTAAGTCCTGTTGATGAGTGAGTTAAAGAGTTTTGTGCGTACTCAGCCCATGGTAGGAACTCAGACCAGCGATGTTGTTCTCTGCTACAGTATGTCCTGAGGTATCGGCCTATTTCTTGGTTGAGACGTTTGACTTGGCCATTAGCTTGGGGATGATAGCCAGAAGTGAGGCTTACAATGATGTCCAGCGGCTGGCAGAAGGCCCTCCAGACCTGTGAGGTCAACTGTGTGCCCCTATCACTCACAATGTCCTCTGGTAATCCATAGTTTCTGAAGACATGCTGAAACAGGGCTTGAGCGGTCTCCATTGCTGTGGGTAGACCCAGTAATGGTATCAGACGACATGACTTGAAGAACCGGTCTATTATTACAAGGATTGTGGTGAGGTTGTTGGATGGAGGTAAGTCGGTTATGAAATCAATGGACAGGTGTGAACATGGTCGCTGTGGGATGGGTTATGGTTTGAGGAGTCCTGACGGTAATTCCTTGCGTGTTTTAGACTGGGCGCAGACTTGACATGACTTGACATAATTAGTTATATTCTTACTCATTTGTGGTCACCAGAAAGAGTTTTGGACTAGGTAAATCATTCTCGAAATACCTGGATGACCTGCACAGATAGATGTATGGACCCATTGCATGACTCGTTGACGTAATATGGTGGGTACGTAATTCTTGTTGGGTGGACATTGTGGGGGTGTAATTTCATTTCATTGTTCTCTTTGAATTTCTTCCATAATGTCCCATGATACTGGAGCCATGACTACTGTGGGAGGAAGTATGGTTTCTTGAGTGTTATTGTTGCTAGTAATTTATTACTATTATAGTAATTATTACTATTTATTACTATTATAGTAATATTGAGGATTCATAATGACGGGATAGAGCATCTGCCTTGCAGTTCTTACTTCCTGGTCTGTATGTGACTGTGAACTGGAACCTGGTGAAAAAAAGGGCCCATCGGGCTTGTCTGGGGTTTAGGCGTTTAGCATCTTTATCAATCTTGATAGTTAGTTTGACAAATTCGGGGAAAGATAAATAATCACCTTTACAAGCCAGCTCCGTTTGAAGTTCTTCGCTCAGACTGCGGTGAAACATTGCCCTTAAAGCCACATCATTCCATCCACTTTGTGCCGCTATCGTTCTGAACTCAATAGCGTAATCAGCAGCCGATCTGTTTCCTTGTTTTAAGTTTATCAGTTGGTTAGAAACTCCTTTTCCACCATCTGAATATTCAAAAACTTCACAAATCTTTTCAATGAAATAGTCAAGCGAAGTTTTAATCTGAGTATTAGAATCCAACACTGCTGCAGTCAATTGCCCTTCCAGTCAACAGCGTCATCAAAAAGGCACATTTCTTTTCCTCTGAATCAAATTTTTCACCCTGGTGCTCCATGTAAATCTTCACTTGACGTGAAAAGCCTTTACATTGTTCAGCATTGCCATCAAACTTATCAGGAATAGCAAAGCTTATCGTCTTCGGCGTGGTAGGAGGAAGTGCCTGGATATAATGCTTCAGATGTTCGTTGATCGACTGCAGTTGCATCAATTGTTCTTGGTATCCCTTTAGTACTTCACCTTGGTAAGCAACTATAGCTTGCAGACTTGAAACTTCTGCTGGATTCATTGTGGGCGATGTATTCTGCAACGATGAGGCTGAGACAATGTTAGAATCCATATGCAGAAGTTTATTAAGGGATTAGGCAGAGACATCAACGTGAAACAGGCGAATAGTTAGCAACAGGAAAGCCGTCCAATCCAAACGACAAACACAGGGGCAAATCCAGAGAACGTAGTGATAATGCAGGCAGGAGTTCAGTACAACAACAATCAGTCCAAATCAGATCAATAGGGCAAAGACAGAGAACGTACATGATCAAGGCAGGCAGGGTCATACACAGGATAGCAGTCATGGAGTCACTTGGAACAAACACTTGGTAAGGCAGGTAAACTGGCAATATTTTGCAAAGAAGCATGGCCTGAGCTCTCACTGAAATACAGCACAAACAGGAAGTAACCACAGAGGGAGCGGAGCTGAGTCAGTAGTTGGGTGAGGGCTCCCTCTGCTGGCGTGGCGTTACACCCATATGGTGATGCATACCAAAACCCGACAGGTGGACAAATCTAATCTTGTTTTTAATAAAAACAAATATAAATATGCATATAATAAATAATACTACTAATAATATAACATTATACAAATTGTCATGAATAAACTGAAAAAAGATGAAGAAGGCATGGGGGCAGTGGTTTTTATATTTATGTAGAAAATAACAGTTTTTGTAACATTTTAATCCCTTAATATTTTTATGTGTAAAGATATTTGTGTATTGTTGTACATCCTGTGTGTATTAAGCAATGTGTAAGTGTTTGGACCTGCATAGGAGCATAACATGCTCTGTGATGGACTTAAGATCAGTTTTAGTTGGTCAATGGCGCAGTCTATTTAAGTTCCTCAAAATAGCAACGTGCCAACAATGACCCTTAACACACCTCTTTTCTAGACCAGCACACCTATGTGTCCACAAAGTGGTGCAAATGGATTTGTTATTTAAACAACGTGGCGCAAAACACAAAAATTACTGTTGTGCTGGTCTAAAAATAGCAACAAATCGCGCCATGCACGTCTTCCGCCTAGGGCCCCTAATATCACCTTTGCATTTTAAAATGACATAACTGAGCTAATGACACTTACAGTTGTTATAAGCGCGCATAAAATCTCCCATATTCATGAGATGTTTTTCATGATTTTAAACGTGTCATGACAGTCTTATGAACACCCGTATAATAAAGTGCACCGGCAATTTTAGTTTCTAAATTATTTTAGTATTGCAATAAAATACTTCTGTAGGTTAAACTAATATAACTTAATTGGCATATTATCAAACAGTAAATGTTTGACAGATAGAATAGCATGTTTAATTTTCTACTAAATTGCATTTCATTGTTCTGTCGGAGCAGGTGTGAGGATGGTAGTTCATGAGGCTAAATAAACTGCTCTGACTTTATGAGGTTAAATTAGAAAATCACATCAACCGTTCTGTTTTATCTTTATCCACAGAGTGCTTCCAGAGATTGAACGGACCGTTTTTTATATTTGACCAATTCCATGCAAATGTCAACCTTGCCATAAAAAAAAGTTTTCACCCTTTATAAGTTTTTGTTGAGAAAGCTTGTATTTTACAGTACTGTAAACATTCTCAAAAACGTCTCTATCCCGGTTAGGTGAGCTACAGAGTAGGACGTGTTCGCTAGGAGGTCCTGCAAAATTTGCATTTTTTTTCTGAATTAATGCAACAAAGAGGAAGGCAATAAAGAGGCTAATGTGCAGCCATCGCAATAGCGATGTTGGCTTGGTTGAAAGTCTCTTCACATTCCAATAGTAATGATTCAGTAAGGGATCTAAATGTATTAATATGTATTTTTATATTCTGGATAAGGCATAAAACTAAAAAATGTTCATCCAAATAAATAGTGTCGGACCGACAAATAACTCAATTATGACAGGTATCTCAAACTGTCTGTCAACAAATATAAATTTGAATTTCTCCGCATCCTCTTTAAGCAGACAGATACATCACTTGTGTGTACCCGTGAAGCATGGATCTGCAGCTGACAGACAGACGCCAAACTCTGCATCAACCTGAACTTCTTTCTAAAAGACCAGCATGGCCTTGTATGCATGAAAAGAAAGATTGTTTCTGGAAGGGCTTCTGCAAAAAATGCAGAATTAAAACTTTTCTAAACCCTGAATCAATATCAGAATTTCTTTTGTATGCAGGAGGGAAATGACGTTATGCAGTTCAAAACAATGATCTGAAGGGTGACACCATGGCTAAAGTATTACGTTTAGACAGGTATGTTTTAAAACTATTTTAGCCACGCAAAGCTTATGTAGATTGTGTTCTTGTGTATGAATGGGTTTATATGCACAAAAGTGTTGTTCAGCCACTGAAAACATCCAGCAAAAGATTGGCTATTTTCAAGTTCATGGAGTACCTTTTACAGCATCAATAATTTAGTTGGTTAAATAGACCTGAGCATTCGTTTAGTTGTTCAAGTGAAAAAGGAGCTGAAAACAAGCGATGTACAAGGATCAGCGAGCACAATTGAAAATGAAAAGTCATTCGTTGTCTTGGTAATGTAAGCATAAGTGTAATGTAAAAAGATGAGTATTTCTGTTTTTAGCACTTCCTTTTTTCTGATTTAATTTTTATTTAGTTTAATAACAAAACATAAGTAAATGTGCTCATTACTGAGGTGAAGTTTGATTTATATTCACACATTTGTTAATTTTTGAACAGTGACAGCCTGTGACACAGTTTTGGGGAACTATAATTCCTGCACATGCTGGCCTGTCAACAATTACGCTTGATAAAGTGCGTGTCTCCATAGAGTTTTCTAACTGGTGAATGACATGATCTAGTGTTATATCTAATCTGTGCGAGTTCGCGCGTTCATGACTTAAGGAGGCGTGGCTTTGAACGGCAGGGGAGTGTCGTAAAATTTCTAAGCTATTATCTGGCAGATCACATACTGCACTTTTAAATCTAAAATTATTTCATCGCTACACCAGGATATGGCAGAAATATTTCGCTCTGAACTACGGTCCGTTCTAGGCAATGACTTATCGACCACCAAAAGTGAACTTCAAAGGCGGAATTCTCTAACACGATGGTATCGATGCTAACTGAAATATTGACACTGAAAAGTACGGTGAAGGATATGGAACATTCTCTTTCCACATGTTCGGATGATATCACTGTGCTACATGAAAAGGTTGACTCTCTTTCGGCTACTGGGGTAAAACTAGAAGAAAAATGTGAAGATTTGGAAGCCAGATCTCGTAGGAATATCATAAGGATTATTGGCGTTCCAGAAGACCAACTTTCTACTACTGTGGCGGTCTCCAAGCTGATTAAGGACGCACTCAACATGGATAAGGACATCCTAATGGACAGATCGCATTGCACATTGCAGTCAAAACCCAGACCTGGGCAGCGACCACGAGCTATTGCAGGGCTGCATTATTATTCTGACTGTGTTGAAGTATTAAGGCACGCACGTGAGATGAAACAGGTCAGTGGTGATGACATGAGAATATCTATCTTTCCAGATCTCACTGCCAAAAAAGCACATGCCCGATCAGCCTTTATTAATGTCCGCCATCAACTTCGCTCTATTCCTGGAGTGAAGTTTGGATTTCTTCATCCAGCAAGACTACACGTCACTTATAACAGGGTGGAGAAACAGTTTAGCTCGCCAGGATTGGCTAAAGAATATGTCAATGCCATCAAGCCTCCACAGAGCAGATGAACTGCTTTATGAGTGACTAGGGTTAACTTTGTCATCGGAATGAACTAATGCTTTAATTTCAGTGATATGGCCAACTAGGCACCAGACTTGATAACTTGGAATGAGGTTTGGTTTGCATAATTTCTGATGCTGTTATAGTGTTTTACATGTGTGCAAATTCTACAATTGGTGAATTAATAAGTAATATCGGGTTCATTTTCCATTTTATTATTATAATAAAAATGTCTTTGTCAATGTTTTCACACAATTATAATTGATAAATTGTCACATCCATATTGGAGAGGTGTCACATCCATAACAAAGCTTTTTCCTCATAAATGCAAAAAATATCAAATAAAAGCAATCATTTTTGTTCTATAGAGAGCAAAGTCTTATCCTTTTGATTAGCATTGTTTCTTTTGGGTTGTGCGGTTTAATTCACATAATTTCTACAAAGTATGTTGTAGACTGTAAGCTCTCAAACGTTTTTGGTCACATCCATATTGCATGTTTATTTTCTTCATTTAAAATCTAGAAAATGTTTACAGATTGATATTTTTCTGATCCTGTAACTCTGTGCTTAGTTGTTTTAGAAAATATAGATGCTTCAATATAATGTTGACATATACTTTCTCTGTTCATTTATGTTTTGATATTTTGCTGCAAATGTCTGGAATTGCTCATTTGAAAAATCCTACCTTAGTTTTAGGGTCCAGTATCTTAACACCATATATAGAGATCTGAAGCTCCACTTTGGGAGTCTTGTGCCCCTCTGACTTCTTGATGTGCCTTTGAAACTGAGGGAAACAAAAAGCGATTCAGTACATGCAGCGCAAGCACTTACTATCAAGGGAAAAGCAGACAGAGCCGGAGGTGTTCACCATTTTTTAAAGAGTGTCAGGTAAAAATGAGGTGCTTCAACACATTTCTAGAACTCGCAGAAAGCCCAAAATCTGGACATAAATTGCGTGAAATATCCAGGACATGATTACTGCAAAAATGCTTTCCTGCTAATAGTTCTTGTCTTGTTTCTAGTATAAATATCTACAAATTATAAAATCAAGAAGCATTTTCTAGACAAGTAAAGTTTTTTCTTAAAATTTGCAAAATAGGATGAGCAAAATATGCTTGTATTTTTTACTTATAAATAAGATATTTTAAAGATAATGAGAAAAAAACTTGATTAATTTCGACATATTCTGAAAACAAGACAATATTTTTTTAATTGTCTAGAAAATCTACAAATTAAAGATTTGGACTAAGCAAGAAAAGCCTTTTTTGTAGTGATTTCATTAACATGCCCTTAATCTGATCCTTTAACATTTCCACCATTGTAATTATAAGGCAACATGAATTATAATTGCTAGATGATGTGGTGTAGGTGCTAGGCAGTTCATAAACTAAAAGAATTACAAATGATATTCTTGTTCTTGAATATGCCTCAGGTCCCTCATTCAATACAAGTAAAAGCAATTTATTTATTAATTAATTAATTTAATAATTCAATAAGCAGACCATAAGAAGTAACAAGGACATCAACTCTAAAAAGGTTAGTGTGGTCTAGATAGGACAATAGTATAGTATAGTATAGTATAGTATAGTATAGTATAGTATAGTATAGTATAGTATAGTATAGTATAGTGTAGTGTAGTACAGTATAGTATAGTATAGTATAGTATAGTATAGTATAGTATAGTATAGTATAGTATAGTATAGTATAGAATAGTATAGTATGGTATAGTATAGTATAGCATAGTATAGTATAGTATAGTATAGTATGGTATAGTATAGTATAGCATAGTATAGTATACAGTAGTATAGTATAGTATACAGTAGTATAGCATAGTATACAGTAGTATACAGTAGTATAGTATTGTATGGTATAGCATAGCATAGTATAGTAAGTATAGTAAAGTATATCATAGTATAGTATAGTATAGTATAGTATACAGTAGTATAGTATAGTATACAGTAGTATAGTATAGTATAGTATAGTATAGTATAGTATAGTATAGTATAGTATAGTATAGTATTGTATAGTATAGTCTGTCTTAGTTAGTGTATACAGTATGCAACTATTTATAGTTAATGTATAGAGTACTGTTAATGTAAGCTATAGGTTTAAAATTGCATTTATCTTTATGTGAAAAGGGTATAGTGAGTTTAAATGGGATAGTTCACCCAAAACTGAAACTATTTACTCACCTTTCACTTGTTCGAAACTAGGTTAAGTTTTCTTTTTTCCTGTTGAACACAAAAGAAGATACTTTGAAGATTGTTGCAAACCGGTAGCCATTGACTTACATAGTATTTTTCATTCTAGATGGAAGTCAAGATTCTGGTTTTCAACATACTTCAAAATATCTTATTTTGTGTTCAACAACAAAAAATGAACTCATAAAGCTTTAGAACAATTCAAGAAAAAATGTAATTTTTTCAGTAAACTATCCATATAACGGGTATTTGCAAAATAAATTTAAGAATAATTATTGTAATTCTGCTAGATAATAAAATGTAAGTTTTATGTTTGTATTTAAAATAAGTGTAATTACAAGTGAATATCTGCTAAAATTTCTAATAATAAAAATGATTAAACCAAACCAATTTTGCTAGATAATAGTCTAGTTCAGAAACTATACTTTGCCAATATGATACATTTTCATGGAATCTAAAAAAATAAAGTAAATATTATTAATTCAATTAATAAATTTGTAATCATTTATATACTATAAAGTAACAAATAATTGAATTATTATTTTATAAACAATGCTACACTACAAAAAGATGATTGGAATATGTATTGCAAGAAAATATAATTTTTTACAGTATTTCAGTATGTTACTTACAATTTCTTTGTGCTTTACAAGCAATTTTAGAATGAGAATTGATTCTAAACTGTATACCTAAATCACCCAACCTAAATCATAAATCACACTTTTAAGTATACATGTGGTAATCAGACTGCTTCCTCACAAACAAGGAGAAGAAGAAAAATCACAAGACATTGTCTCAGATAAATAATACTAGAAATTTCATTTTGCATGATATTGGCATCAAATTCAAATCATATACTCAGGAGATGTGTGGCTTTTGACCTATTACTTTTCTGTATTGTTCCAAGACTAATTTCATATATTTGTTTATGAAATGATAAAATGATTAGTGCAGTGCAATTTTTTTTTTTACATTACTTAAGCATCTATAACTTTTTCATTTTGAGCATTATAAACTCTAGTTTAGCGGTCACCAATCTTGGTCCTGGAGGGCCGGTATCCCTGCATGGTTTAGCTCCAACTTGCCTCAACACACCTGCCTGGATGTTTCAAGTATACCTAGTAAGACCTTGATTAGCTTGTTCAGGTGAGTTGGAGCAAAAACCGGCCCTCCAGAAACAAGTTTGGTGACCCCTGCTCTAGATGATGGATAAAAGCCCAATGTGTCTTCTTTCCAAAGATACATGAACTGTAAATGTAAACCAAATTATTCAGCAACTGTTACTGTTTTAGTTTGGGAAGTCATTTTTGAGAAAACGCCTCTGGCGGTGAGGGAAAGAAGGACACGAGAACAAAGAAATCTCATTTTGATTGCTATCTTCATTAAATTTGAAATATAAACTCATGAAACACTTGGCTTTAAAGTCATATTTTTTCTAGGACATTACATTAATGTTTTCCTGTGTTTGTATATGGAAAAACAAATATTGAACACAATACAATACATGACTTCATAATGTGTAACTTTTTATATTTTTGAGCATGAAACTTCCTATTTTACCACAGTAAAGCCCAAAGTCTCTTCTTTTCAATGATACCTAATTTGTGTTTGTAGCTTACTGGAGTCAAGAACTGTTCCTATTTAAAGTTAGGTAGGTGTGAATCCCCATAAGTGAGTGCTGGCTAACAGGTGACTTTTCCAAATGTACAACAATTAATTTTTAACTCTACAACCAGTATTCTGTACTATTTTAATATGCATTTCTTACTCAGAAAACAAGTTAATCCAAACAGACTTGTATGAGTACCATTTTGTCAAGCTAGTTTCTAGTTCTGCTTCTGAGTCTTGGCTAAAAAGTTTAAATGAAGTGTTATTTCATGTGTGTTTGCACAGTATGTTGCAAGGGGGGATCTGTCAGTGTTTAATGTTTTGTTATGATTACTTTTAAAAGGGATTTTGTTATGTCTGCATTTGGGGGAGGATGCCATTGTGCAGAAGAGTAGAGCCTGTGGTTGGGTTGAAGGGGTAGGGGTCTTAAGAGAGTTAGAATATATATTACTTTATTTAAAAAGCAATAACTGATGCAGTGGGAGTCTCTCTATTGGTTGCATTAGTTTGTATTAGTGTGTGTGTGTGTGTGTGTGTGTGTGTGTGTGTGTGTGTGTGTGTGTGTGTGTGTGTGTGTGTGTGTGTGTGTGTGTGTGTGTGTGTGTGTGTGTGTGTGTGTGTGTGTGTGTGTGTGTGTTTGTGTGTGTGTGTGCTATTGCTGGCTGGGTGATTTAAGCTTTTTGGAGCAACACTTGGTTATACAATCGGTTTGCTGGGTTTTAAGAAGTAAACCATCATTGTTCAAGCAAATACAACTAAAGGAATTCTGAGGCCCTGTTTTAAAACGCATAAGTTTTGCTATGGTTACGTCCACACTAGTCTTTGAGCCCCGAAAACGAAGCGTTTTGAAAATGCTGAAGAGGCCGTTTTGGTTTTAAAACGCTGCTGTGAGACGGAGTGGATGGGGGAAAACGGAGACATCTGAAAACGAATTAAAAAAACATCTGTTTGGGGCTATTCCTCAATAAAAAGTGCACAAAGTTCAGTCTTGCACCCTTTCCTTGTAAGTTCAGACATCGCAAGTTTGATATGGAAAACAAACTCCCGAAGACACGTCAGGTAAATCTTCAAAGGGAACAGTGTACATTATAACGTCAATCACATCACACTGGCTACGTTGTTTCACTATCTTGACAATAAAATGTAAATATGATACAAGAAACTGCCAATTTTCATTTCGATATTAACAACTTAAAAGCATATTTATATGACCGTCATCCTCATTGTATACATATTTATAACAAAACGGAGCCTATAACATAACTGCCTTCTTTTATTTTCATTGAAAATATGAAACATACCGTCTCTTTTGCTGAATATCAGTTTTAATAATCAATAATGGCCATTATAAAAGTATAATGTACGATAAGTTTATACATTATAGGAAATAAAGACAAGCAATCAGTTAAATGTGCTGAATCAGTGTATGTGGTTACTTACATTAATATATTAACATATCTTTGCACTCAGCTGAAACACGTTACCTGAGAATAAGTAATAGATTCAAAAGACCAAAGTCGGGGAATATGTCATTAGACATAGACAAGATGAATTAAATATAACAACTATAGTGAGGTTCCCAGAGATGGGTTGCGGCTGGAAGGGCATCCGCTGCGTAAAATCGTGCTGGATAAGTTGGCGGTTCATTCCGCTGTGGCGACCCCGCAAGGGACAAAGCCGACAAGAAGAAATTAACTATAGTGAGATGAGATCCAGTGGTAAATCCTTGATGAACTGTCTGGCATGTGTGCTGCTCTCACCTGGACAGATACCCAGCAAACAAATTTGTGTTTAATAGACGTCTAATAGACATGTAAACGTAGACAGCTTGGCTAAAACAAGCCTAAACTTGGGCTGTCTTTAATCTTAACATTTTCACTGACAGGCCAAATTTAGCCTTGTTTTAGCCCAGGTGACTGTTTAGACATCTATTAGACATCTATTAAAAACAAAAAATGCTTGCTCAAAAAATAGCTCAGACATGCGCATACGTTGCAACGCATGCCAGACTGTGCGTGTGGTCACATGATTTTTAGCGGTGTAGTGTGGACAGAGAGCTGTTCAGAAATGATGGGTGAAACGCTAGTCTGGGCGTGGATCGTTTTCATTCTAAAACACCATTTTAAAACTAAAACGTATTAGTGTAAACGGGGCCTGAGTGGCAGCAAATCTACACACCTAGGAACACACCTAGTATATTTAACTTAAAACTTTCTTGGCTTCAATAACTCATTTATTTTAAAACAGTTTTAAGTAAGCTTAAATAATTAGAATTCACACTGTTATGTACAGTTGAAGTCAAAATGATCGTCCTTTGATTTTTATTTTTTTTGTTTTCAAATATTTCCCAAATGATGTTTAACAGGCAATGCAGTGGTGCAGTAGGTAGTGCTGTCGCCTCACAGCAAGAAGGTCGCTGGTTTGAGCCTTGGCTGGGTCAGTTGCCGTTTCTGTGTGGAGTTTGCATGTTCTCCCTGCTTTCACGTGGGTTTCCTCCGGGTGCTCCGGTTTCCCCCACAGTCCAAAGACATGTGGTTCAGGTGAATTGGGTAGGCTAAATTGTCCGTAGTGTATGAGTGTGTATGGATGTTTCCCAGAGATGGGTTGCGGCCTGAAGGGCATCCGCTGCATAAAACATGTGCTGGATAAGTTGGTGGTTCATTCCGCTGTGGCGACCCCAGATTATGAAAGGGACTAAGCCGAAAAGAAAACGAAGAAATGAATGTTTAACAGAGCAAGGAATTTTTTACAGTATATCCTATAATATTTTTTCTTCTGGAGAAAGCCTTATTTGTTTTATTTCGGCTAGAATGAAAGCAGCTTTTAATTTTTAAAATCATTTTAAGGTGAACATTATTAGCCCCCTAGAACTATATTTTTTCGATTGTCTACAGAACAAACCATCATTATACAATGACTTGTCTAATTACCCTAACCTGCCTAATTAACCTAGTTAAGCCTTTAAATGTCACTTTAAGCTGAATACTAGCATCTTGAATAGTATCTAGTAAAATATTGTGTCATCATGGCAACGATAAACGAAATCCGCTATTAGAAAGGAGTTATTCAGGGTTCATACACATTTTTACTACAAAAATTCCATGACTTTTCCAGAATTTTTAAGTCAATTTTCATGACCTTATGTTTTATGTATTGTATATGTATACATGGTAAATCATAGGAAAAACAATGAACGTTTAAATTTATTACAGCATATCATAAAACACGCAATAGTTTCAATTTATTTTTATATCTATGTAAAATAGATGATGCTCACACAGTACTAATAATGTGACAGCATGTTTTGGCCAAGAAAAGAAATAAAAACAACTCCTCCATTCCAGTATACAGATATTTGTCAAACTAATTTTAGATGATGTTAATAGTTTGTTAAACTAGTAATAGTAGGTAAAACTACTTCTATTGTAAAGCCGCGATCACACTGCACTTTTGGCTCCATAGACTTCCATTCATAGGCATGCGAATGCGGCAGACCAGAAACGCAAGCACGTCTTTTGCATTTCACTGCATTCAATGTTCAAGCTTGGTGAATTCTTACCTGCGAAATCGCATCACGTGATTAATACATTTTAAATATGGAGCAATCACTCACTTTTATTAACGTCTGATCATATTTAATACCACCCCTTTTCGCAGCGCCATACAACAGAATTTTGCAAGCACAAACTCTAGTGTGACCGCAGCTTGAGTCGCTTTGGACAAAAACGTCTGCTAATGAAAATGTCATTTCCATGACTTTTCCAAAACCTTGTAGGGTTTTCTGTTTTTACAATACTTTTCCAGGCCTGGAAAATATCATGTCAAAATTCCATGACTTCTCCAGGTTTTCCATGACCGTATGAACCCTGGTTATAAAAACTATTATGTTTAGAAACGTGCCATTAAACAGAAATTGGAAAAAAAATATAATATAATAATTCAGGAGGGCTAATAATTCTGACTTCAACTGTACATGTATAGTTTTTCCTGCTAGCTTTTGCCTCGTGTTAACTGCCACTTTCATGAAACTGAACTGCTGCCAGTTATTGAGTCTGATACTATTGTAAGTAAACCTGTCTGTATATTTACAGTTCATTATCACAGCCACATAAACAGACAAAAATAACCGTAACCGCATTTTATAGCCCATAAATGCTCATAATAGTGAAGCGCTGTGGTTTTATTACCTTCAATTTCCTGACGGCCACACGGACCATGTCTGTCCCTTTGGGCTGATCCACCTCGGTGATTCCCAAAAACTGCATGAACAACAGCAGACATAATCCTTTATTGTAACATCAGCTGATATAAGAAATGTATCAACATTATCTACACTGTAAACTCAAACCATTTGAGGAAACCGATTGCAACAAACCATTAAGGTTTAAAAATGAATCCTAATGAGTACTGTGAACTTAATCCATTTGAGTAAATGAAGCAATTTAAACACAGTAAAACCCAATGAATGAAGAGAACTCAAACCAACTGAGTACTGTAAAACCCAATACGTTAAGGCAACACAAACCATTTGAGGAAACCGATTGCTACAAACCATTTGAGTTAAACTAATCTATATGAGTACTGTGAACTTGCTTCATTTAAGTTGAAGTAATGAGGTATTGAAGGTATTGAGTTCAAAACTCTTTTCAAATGAGTAGAGTTAACTTTTAGTCAATTTTGAGTTAACTACACTCATTTCATTTGATAAAGTTGACCGTTGGGTTTTACAGTGTATTTGTGTATCGTTTGGTACTCTTGGCTGGTGATAAACTGTGATGAAGGTCGGAGAAAGGGAGATCAGTGAGCTCTGATAACACACACACACACTGACTGTACTCTCAAGTGCATTTAGTACAACTTTAAACATCACTAGATCCATCATACCAAAAGCTTCAGTGAAGCGGCTCCTCACACACAAACAGTTGAAGTCAGAATTATTAGCCCTCCTGTGTATTGTTTTCCCAGTTACTTTTTCAACACATTTCTTAACATAACAGTTTTAATAACTCATTTGTAATAACTGATTTCTTTAATCTTTAATCAGTACATAACATTTTACTAGATTTTTTTTAAGATACTACACCGTCTCTCAAAAAAAAAAAAAAAAAAACAAGCAACAATATATCATACAAAAATAAGACTGCTTATCGTACTACAGGAGTAAGAATGATTAAATTTCATACAGGAATAACAGCGCAATCTGTGAATCTTTGAATAATTCTTTTATTTACTTTCCTTGGTGATGGCGTAATGATGACGTATATATTTTTATTCAACAGTTCTGTCTGGTTTTTGAATCTGATTGGTTGATAGCTGTGCGATATTCTGCCAGTAACAGCACTCGACCAGCCTCTTCACCCTTCACCTTTGTGACTCCGCCCACGTACAGCAACAAGCAGAGGACACTCTACAGTTTGACAAATATTCCTGTTGTTGGGCAACATAATGTACTTTTGAGGCTTTTTTAATGTAGTTGTTTAGATTGCAACTATGCAGTTTATTTATAAGGATAGTGCCTATTTGAAATATTTATAATTTCTGAGAGACAGCATGTCGGCGGCCATTAGCTTGCCATACTGAGCAGACCAAAGACGGGTGACGTTGACCATCCACAAGATGGCAACAGGACTGCATAATAAGCCTTTAGAAGGTTAAAACAGCGTAATTTCAAACTACAGCTGATCAAATCATTACTAAACAGGTAAGTGATATTCTAAGTCGATCTCTCTCTTTTGTATGTTGTAGTGCTGTATTTATACCATATAATTGTACTGTATTGAGTGTGAGATGGGACTCACATATCAGGAGTGTGTGCTGTGCTGGCAGAAAGAAAGAAGTTTAGCATTTTTCCTTATCGCAAACACAACAGCAATCTGGTAGTGATTGCACTGCTTTTTTCGGGGTTAATTATTGTGATCTCCCGATTGCAACAGAGAAATACTGTAGACTGTAATACTGTAAGGAGATATCTCTGTAGACTGATGGCATTTCATGTCACGTTCAGCCTTATAATCTTAAAATCTCAGCAAAATCACCTGTTTTGTCATCACTTTAGACATTACGCTAGAGAATCATTCAAATACTAGCTCTAAAGTGACGTTAGTGAATTAGTAACTGCTTCAGCTGTTCTGACGTCAGCTGCAGATGTGAATGAATGGTGGAAGAAAGTAGTTCCTCATACAAAAGGGTTTTTTGATCGTGTTTGATTTTCTTTCAGTATATCTTGTGGCAGGGAGTGGTTGTCCATGCACTGCGCGTACATGGTACTGAGCCAAGAAGACACAGAAGGTAATGTGGTGATATAAATCAGATGAGGTGGAAAACATTTACATATGTAATTACAAAATATAAGTTGAAAGTATTTGACCATATTCTCACAGAATTAATTTAGCTTGGACTTTTTTGAGACACAGTGTAGTATTCAGCTTAAAGTGCAACTTAAAGGCTTAACTAAATTAATTAGGCAGGGTAGGGTTAGTCATTGTATAATGATGGTTTGTTCTGTAGATAATTCAATATATATATATATATATATATATATATATATATATATATATATATATATATATATATATATACAGTATATATGGCTTAAGGAGGCTAATAGTAATGACCTTAAAACTGTTTTAAACACTTATATTAAACACAAATATTATAGGACATACTGTGAAAAATTGCTTTCTCCATTAAACATACTGTAATTTGGAAAACATTGTAAAAGGAAAAACAAAGTCACAGGAGGGCTAATAATTTTGACTTCAACTGTATGTATGCGCACACACACATGACATGATATACACAGTGCAGAAGTTTAGGACTGTGCCTGAGTGTGTGTTTATGTCTCTCTGTAGTGTAAAATATAGCAGAAGCAGAATGCACCACAGGAGCAAATAAGAACTCTGTCTCAAACTGTACCTTTGCATTATACACAACATGACTTTTCACCAAAGCCTCAGGTGTGTGCATGCTTGGTTTATCTGGAACAGAGAGAAGAAAAAATTCAGCAGCAAAAACAAATGGAATTAAAAACAATAATGAAAAATTAAATGTTGTAAAAACTTGAAATATTTTAAGAAAATATAAAACTGAACCAGATTACAGTAACTTGCAGGAGATTTTTGCTAGAGCACATTGTATGCACAGCTAGTGTTTTTCAGCCAATGGTAAACTTCCTGTGAAAGGTTTATGTGACTAATTGAAATTTTATAAGGTTTCTTTTACAGCATCCATGTTGTAATGTGATTAAAATACATTTAGTTAAATAAACTTAAGTATTCATTTACTTGTTCAAGCATAAAATGAGATGAAAGACCAAATAAGCCCTAGCACAGTCAGTAGCAGCAGGCAAGTGCAGAAACTCTATTGAAAATACCTAGGTAAAATACACTCACCGGCCACTTTATTAGGTACACCTTACTAGTATCTTACTAGTACTTACTAGTTTCGCCCTCAGAACTGCCTTAATTCTTCTCAGAGATTTTGGTCCATATTGACATGATAACATCACACAGTTGCTGCGGATTTGTCAACTGCACATCCTTGATGCGAATTTCCCGTTCCACAACATCCCAAAGGTGCTCTATTGGATTGAATCTAGTGATTAAGGAGGCCATTTGAGTACAGTGAACTCATTGTCATGTTCAAGAAACCAGTCTGAGATTATTCACACTTTATGACATGGCGCGTTACCCTGCTGGTTACAAGATACAGAAGGTACATTGTGGTCACACGATGCTCAACTGGTACTAATAGGCCCAAAGTGTCCCAAGAAAATATTCTCCACACCATTACACGACCACCACCAACCTGAACCGTTGATATAAGGCAGGATGGATCCATGCTTTCATGTTGTTGATGCCAAATTCTGACCCTACCATCCGAATGTTGCAGCAGAAATCAAGACTCATTAGACCGGGCAACGTTTTTCTAATCTTCTATTGCCCAATTTTGGTGAGCCTGTGTGAATTGTAGCCTCCGTTTCCTGTTCTTAGCTGACAGGAGTGGCACCCGGTGTGGTCTTCTGCTGCTGTAGCCCATCCGCCTCAAGGTTGGACATGTTGTGCGTTCAGAGATGCTCTTCTGCATACCTCGGTTGTAACGAGTGGTTATTTGAGTTACTGTTGCCTTTCTATTAGCTAGAACCAGTCTGGCCATTCTCCACTGACCTCTGGCATCAACAAGGCATTTGCGCCCACAGAACTGCCGCTCAGAGGATATTTTCTCTCTTTTGGGCCATTTTCTGTAAACCCTAGAGATGGTTGTGCCTGAAAATCCCAGTAGATCGGCAGTTTCTGAAATACTCAGACCAGCCCGTCTGACACAAACAACCATGCCACATTCAAAGTCACTTAAATCACCTTTCTTCCCCATTCTGATTCTCGGTTTGAACTGCAGCAGATCGTCTTGACCATGTCTACATGCATAAATGCATTGAGTTGCTGCCATGTGATTGGCTGATTAGAAATTTGTGTTAAGAAGCAGTTGTACCTAATAAAGCGGCCGACGAGTGTAATTTTTCATATTTTAAACATATGTTGGGGAAAAATGGAATTTAATGATTAATATCTTATATCTATCAGGCAGCAAAGATCACTGTATATTAAAGAAAACAGATCTTAAATGTGGCGATTTTGTAAATTTGGTGACATATGCTAAGCCATGCCCCTCCAACCATTAGTTTGCTGCTAGTGAAAGATAACAGGAGGAGCACAAAAATAAAATTCTGCGCACTGTTCATTATCCCTTTCAATTAGAAAAACATCATCATACTCTAATAAAAATCTGCAGCAACTTCAATTTTTCAGATCTGGAGCTGGCATGTATCACCAGCTGCTCTGCATGTCCTTCTGTTCTCGCTGTTAGAAACGGGCAGCTGAGGACAAATACAGTACTTGAACACACTCCCTAGTCATTTAAAGCAGATTGCGCAGCCCATTTAAGCTGTTATAATAGCTCAAACCAGTCACAATTTGATGCAGACATTGCATTTATATTTTATATTGCACATTTACATTATTTAGAATTTATTTCAGCACTTACGTCTGTGTTGCTACATGTGATTAAAATATATGTGTCAGTGCATCTTTTCTGCACTAGAATACATTGCTATGCAAACATGGCTTTGGTCATTCAATGTTTCAGTTCTTTTATTTATTTTATTTATTTTTTGTGAATGTGAGCATTCAAAAATGACTTTTGCTGCTTATTCAAAAAACTTATTTGAAATGAATTGATACAACAAAATTATATAGTTGTTTTTTGGACAACCTTTTTGTTTTATGTTGAATCCACTTAAATTTGTTTTTCTAAAATGATTAAGTTACTTAATCAATTTGTGTTGGGACAGCATGAAGATATTGTGTGGAACTCAACATTTTTTTTACAGTGTGTAAAAAGTGATTATTTACTTAAAAAAACTGAGTAAACCTGTTGCCTTAAAGGGCAACTAGGTTACCCCTTTTTCCAGATTCAATATAAGTGTTTTGTGTCTCCAGAATGTCTGTAAAGTTTCAGCTCAAAACACCCATCAGATTATTTATTATACCTTTCAGAAGTTTGTGATTTTTTGCTCTAAACAGCTTGTTGCTGTTTTTGTTGCCTGTGCCTTTAATGCTAGTCCTCCCCGCCCACCATTCCCATGTGCCTGTCAGTGTGCCTCAATCTCTGCCTTCAGCTGCGTCAAACAACAGATAGACATGAAGGAAGCAGATCTCACATAACGTTTGTGAGAAATACTACAGTAAGAACTTTACCAATAATTATTGGATGCATTTGTCGTGGAGTTGAAACGATGAGTCACACACTTTGTCATTACAAAGTTCAAGCACACACACAGATACACACACACAGAGACAGCGCGCGTTTAGCTTTTGCATGCAAATGTGACAGGATACACATTAATATCCACTGCTGTATGGATATCTGTTATGTTAATGTACAAAATAAACCTGATTTAACATTCACAAACTGGGATTGAAGCGTCTTCTTTTATAATTGTACTGACGCGGCTGTGGTGATTAAGTAAAGCTTAAGTAAATCACTGTAATTCATTACAAACATGCACTGTTTTAAAAACGTTTTAAACTTGTAAAACTCACTCTTGATAACATTTGATGATGATTGATGATCCTAGCAAACTGAGCAGACCTTTAATTCCTGGTTGCTTTGTGCATGTCCTGTCTTGTTGATACGATTAAACACGTTACTACGGAGACATGCTAATATGCAGCTGTCAATCAATTCGGTGGGCGGTCAGCCTCAAAATGGGAAGGATTTGAATGCTATTTTAACATCAGGAAATTTAAAAAAAAGAGACTTATTGTGTTTATATCACCCCAATATGACTGTGGACACACTATACCTACACGCAGTTCTTTCCAAACAGCTTTAAAAAGATGATTTTTATTATAGGTGCCCTTTAAAGATGCTGTTTGTAAGTTTTTGACTCTTCTAAAGCATACAAATACCATAATATGTTTGCAGATATTTAACAAACATGCCAAGTGAACATTCTTGTTTATCTGAAAAACAAGGCTGAAGTCCATTATTCTGCTTTGAACATGTGATTTACGTGCTGTAACATCTGTCTTCGTTTTGGTCCCTTTAACCCGCCCAATGCCAGTTTAGTCAATTATATTTCAGCACCCCGGGTTGCCTTGGTGGAAAACAGCATATTTCATTCAGTCAGTCAGAAAGGCTCTCAAAGCATGCACCCGTGACCGAAATGCGACTTCCGGTGGACAGTAGCAACCCCGAAATGAGAGGCAGATTCAGAGTTGTAAATATTACGAACGTAAACATTAGGTGAGCAGATTACATTGTAACCCCGTGTCCTGACAACATGCTATGTGACGAGATTTGCAGTGATAATTTGGCTGTTTGCACCAGACGAAACATGACAGAAAATTAAATACAGCCATCCAGAAGCACAGAATAGTGCACTCAATGCAATCTAATGAAATGGTAAGATTAATAATCTAATTAATACATATTAAACCTCTTTAACATGATTAAATGTATATGCTGATTCACTGATATTTGTTGGCTTGCACTGAGTCACAATTCTAAAGTTTTAAACGGTTTCTTTTATTTGATTTTATAAGATCTGAGGTGAACAATCTGCTGCTGCTGCTTTCTGTAGTATGGCAATAAATGTAATGTAAAATGGCATTCAAACTCACCTTGTTAGCATTTAACACAGAATAAAGCACATGAGCTGACCATTGTCAGTTTTCTGTTGTTCAGCTGTGTGGGGACTCGATGCAGACACCAATAACTGAGTCGACACCTGTGATCAGAATCACCTTGATCGAGAGCCATTTTTTGGTCTCTGACCAAAATCAGAAGGTCAGGCCACATTTTTGCAGTAGAGCAGGAAGCGGATGCCTTGAGGCTATCGGACTCGTGAAGTGTCATCGGACCCACTATCCTGACCAAGTTAACTCAAGACGAACGGGTAACTGATAACGAGAACACAATTTTCTTAACAAAGAGCTCGTGTTTGACCTCAGGAAATGGGGTTTTCCAGCCCCCATGCAAGACAGAAAATTGACTGACTTTGCTCCAAAACAGAGAATCAAAATCCTCTCTGAAATTTTAAACTATCATCAAACATTAAAGTTCATCAGATCATCCTCAAAACGATGATAGCGGATTTTTAATGAAATGTAATGTTATTGCTCTTGTATGACACCTGAATCCTGTATATGTTAAGAATGCATTAATCATGGATAACCCATTATGCTTTGAGTTATTACAAACGTACCATTATGTGTATGTTATTTGAGATGAATGAGTGAAATCCTTTCCCTTTCTTTCATTCCTTTTTAATTATAGATATGTAAAATGTATCATCTTCATATTATAAATGTATGCTTAATGCTATTTGTCTGAGCACCATGGCTCATGTGAGTAAGTCACGCCAAGTGCATGGGACTGCCACGCAGATCCACGGACAATGCGTCATTTATCCAGCTCTATAGGGGCCGGAAACATTGGTGATAAAACCCATCTCCCCAACCATTCTTTAGGCAAAAGAATTCTTTCTTTTCTTTCCGTCGAGAGTCTAGTTAAGTTGCGTCGCGAAACCTGTCAACACGACAACAGTTTGGCCGTCTCCAACTTAAACTACTGGACTTCATCACCAGCCTCAGAGACGTCACTTCAACGACCAGCCAAATCCCAGCGAACTCATGTGGGAATTTAGCTCCACAGAAGGACTTCCCCACATCACTAAGGAACGCAAGTACATCTCCAGATCCATTGCTGAACTGGTGTGTGATCTGCTAATCATGTTAAATGATAGATAACCCTGTCTAAGACACAGTAAAGGTTGAATTGATTATTTGGTTCGCTTGGTTAGGTTTTACATTTTGAGGTTTTACATCACATCTCTCCTAAACTCTTCTTTCTTTCTATTCCTTGTCTGCAACCAGTATGAACGCGTGTGTGTGTGTGTTTTTGTTAGTTTGTTCGTAGTCAATAAAGTCTCTTTTGTATTGAAAGGAAAGTGACCTGTGTATACTTTTAAGCTAATGTCTTATACCTAGGTCTTGTTACCCTGCTTAAATATTAAAGTGTTTTACTTTAGTTCGAATAATAATATTCATTTTTGAGTCAACAGCCCTGTCTGTTCAAACGAGCGCTGGACGAGTCGTTTGTTCAGTTCAAGAGAGTCGATTCTTTTGGAGCCGCTTTAAATTCTGTTATATTCCCTTTGAGCTAATTTAAAGTTAACGCACTACATAATTGTGTATTACGTGTGCGAGGCCCTACAGCTCCAAGAAATATAAGGCGTTGCAAAAATAAAAATTTCAGGTGTTGACTAGGACAAAAACTAATTTTAATATGGAAAATATTCCTTCTATTGTGTGCTGTTGCTTTTATTTAGAACAAGACTTAAATCAGCCTTAAATCAGCCTTTAGGCTCGATAGTCAGGCTCGCTCCTGTTGGTGTCATCAATCTGGCAACCTGGGCTCGCGTGTGTTTAAAACCAGGAGTGCAATACCTAGTTCAACCACTGGGTGTCAAACTCACACAATGCACTTTTAAAAGCAACTTTTCTATTAAAAAAATTAGTAAACCCATTGTAACTTGGAAGTGTTAAGTTGATTTAACTTATTTTTTATAATCATGCACATAGTTCATTTACTTCAAAATCTTAGGGCAATGGGTTTAATTACTTTTTTTAAAAGTGAAATCAACTAATCTTTTTAAAAGCAACAAGTATGCTCACTTATCTTAAGTAAAGTCAACTAATCACTTTTTACAGAGTGCAGTTTTACAACAGAACAAACAAACAACAATGTCTTCAGAAAAATATAATGTCAACTGCCATACATGTGGAAATACAGAAATAAAAATGTAGTGTTACAGAGTTCACAGTCATCAAAAATTCCTAAAAGGTAGTGTGCCAATAAGTTTTCATGAGGGATGCTGGATTGAGCACGTTTCAGGTCTAAATATCTGAGTTTCCAGTTAGCAAAGAATTTTGCATTAGAATTGGACCTCATAAATTGAAGCCTTTCCAAATAGATGACAATCGCTGAAAACTTCCAAGGTGATTATTTCTTTTCCTCCATAACCAACCTTGCATTTTTACCTCAGAGACCACATAAAAACACTCAACATCAACAGTGGTCTTATGTATTTCCTCTGATTTTTGAGCTTTAAAGAGTTAGTTCACCCAAAAATGAATGAATTCTGTTATTAATTACTCATTCTCGGGTTCTTTCAATCCCCAGGAGACCTTTGTTCATCTTCGAAAAACAAATTAAGATATTTTAGATGAAATCTGAAAGCTCCTTATCCCCCACAGACAGAGTCCCGTGAGTCGGTCGACATGAGGGTGAGTAATTAATAACAGAGTTTTAATTTTTGGGTGAACTAACCCTTAAACAATAAACACCAAAGACTCTAAAAACAACAAAATATGTTTTTTCTGTTTCTCAGCAAGGTGTGCAATCTGAGGATTATACTGCGCTACAGCACTTGAGAAGCACAGCAAGACATGTCCTGAATAAATTAAACCCATTATTCTTGCTTTTATTTATGCCACTTTTTTGTCACGTTTGTTGTCTCTTTCAATTATTTTCATGTGGCAATTAATCAGAGGACATCCTTTAATTAATATCTTCCTGTAGTTGTCACTGTCATTGTGGTTTGTTTATTAAATGCTGAAGTCCATGTGCATCATGTTTAATTAGAGCAAGGGGTTTCAAACTGTCCAGGGAAGTCAAGGGCACCAGGGGGTCTACAGAAAAGGTTAGGAATTAAGAAAGGATGTGGGAACTGGCAAATGACAAACACAAACTTTAATCACTAAATGAACAAAAGAAAAAGTAAGCAACAACCCATCACAGACAACTGTTACATTATTGTACTGTAAAGACTACACCATCATAAATGTCCTGGACCTTGTCCTCTCTCATCTCATTTTATTCCTGCATTTACTCTTCTCCGTTGTTCTTTACAGCAAGGCCTGGTTCTAAGAGTGTGACAGATGGAGCATTTTGAAGATTTGCTGGACAAAATCCAAATTCCTTTTTACCAAAAAAGCTTCAGAGCCTGGTGTACACTCCCATGAGAAAGTCACACATTATTTTACTGTCCTGACAGATATTATATATATATATATATATATATATATATATATATATATATATATATATATATATATATATATATATATATATATATATATATATAATTTTTTTTTTTAATTGACAGTAAATATCTTTCAAGTTAAATTCTATTCTTCAAGATGTTTTTAATCAATTTAATTATTCATTTTCTTCCGCTTAGTCCCTTTATTCATCAGGGGTCGCCAAAGCGGAGTGAACTGCCAACTTATCAAGTATGTTTTTTTACACAGCTGATGCCCCTCTAGCTGCAACCCGGTACTGGGAAACATCCATACACACTCTCACATTCACACTTATACACTACGGCTAATTTAGTTTATTCAATTCACCTTTAACATACTGTAAACATGGGGAGAACATGCAAACTCCACACAAAAATGCCAACTGACCCAGGTCGAGGCTCGAACCAGCGACCTTCTTGCTGTGAGGCGTGCTAACCACTGAGCAACCATGTCACCCTCAAATTAATTATCATTCATTCATTTTCTTTTTGGCTTAGTCCCTTTATTAATCCGGGGTCGTCACAGCGGAATGAACCGCCAACTTATCCAGCACGTTTTTTACGCAGCAGATGCCCTTCCAGCCGCAACCCATTGCTGGGAAACATCCACACACACTCATTCACACTCATACACTACGAACAATTTAGCCTACCAAATTCACCTGTACCGCATGTCTTTGGACTGTGGGGGAAACCGGAGCACCCGGAGGAAACTCACGCGAACACAGGGAGAACATGCAAACTCCTCACAGAAATGCCAACTGACACAGCCGAGGCTCGAACCAGCGACCTTCTTGCTGTGAGGCGACACCACTACCTGCTGCGCCATTGCGTTGCCCACCCAACTTAATTATACATGTATAAAATAAATGTAATAAAGGCAACCCACGCTCATTCTGAAAACGTACCACTATATACATTTCTGGAGTGCGCCAAATATGTCCCAGGAGGTACAGTACGTTCTTTTACAGTTTTTGTTTTCGCGAATCCACCAGAGTCTGCTGTGTGCGCTTTTTGAGATCTCAAATTTCTCTCGCGAGTGCCATTCACTCCTGCTGTTCTCGCGTAAATCCACCAGAGGCTGATGTCGACTGACTGTTTGACTGACTGTATGACTGACTGACCGATCGACTGACCCACCTTCCTCCTTCCCTAAACCCAACCAATAGTATTTTTAAAAGCACCGATCGACCCGCCCACTTAAACCCAACCGACCGTTTTAAAAAGCAATCCAGAAAAAGAAAAGCCCACACCTGATTTTTACCACATTTTAAGATTTTACCACATTCTTACCCTGTTATTTACTTGTTTATTTTAGCTACATTTTCAAAATTAGCCTTTGTTGCCACAAAACCCAAAAGTGTACAACACCAGCAGCTCTTTTTTCCTGAGAATACACTTAAAGGTTCCATGAAGTGCTTTGAAATGTGCAGTTTTTATTTGATGTTTGACGTAATCTCAATCGAAACATGAAGAGAGGACAAAAAAAAAACAGCCAATAGCGTTTTGTTTTATCGCAGCTCTGCCAGTGAGAGTGATTGAGATCAAGGGCATCAAATGAAAGCAAATGAGAAGTGTCTTTATGAGGCGGGGCATGTCAGACACTAGGGAGCATTTGATTGGTCAAAATTTGACGAGAAACTGAAGTTTGAGGTGACGTGAATAAAACTGTTGATCCATTAAGGTGGAAGTAGCAAACTGCAAGCAATAGATGTTTATATCGATTCTAAACCCAATTTAGTCTCTGTTTTGGAGCACACTAGCTTATAGATTTCCTAAAAACGAACAATACTGATACTAACATCTAAAAATTGTTATTTTAATTTCATTTGTATTTGCATAGTGCCTTGCAACTTGTGAAAGTGAGGTTTAACAAGGAAGTGAAGCGATGTGAGTTTGGACATGTTGTGCTGTTGTATGCTCTTGTGTTGAAAGTTTTACAGTAAGCCTCTTATTTATGACAGACCTCCTTGAGGGCTCCGCCGGATCTTCCGGGACCTCCGCCAATGTCTGTATTACTTATATGATCAGGGACGACCCTGATCTGACAGCAGCATTTCTTTTTTAACCCACGTCCAGCTGACTGACATGCCGTGCTTTATTTCCTATCGCCCTGTGTAGGTGTTGATGAAGAGCTCCTCCTTGTTCTTTCCATTCTCTCTTGAGCTGGGGGTGAAATTGTGGGTTGATGAATTGACAAAGGGAGACTTCTGTGGTCAGTGCACACCGCCGTGATCTACACCTGATTCAGCAGCCAATGGCTTTAAAAAAAAAAGTGAATAGAAAACTGAGAAAATAAACAGTGGGAAGCAAAGAGAGAGAGAGACAGGATGAAAGATTAAGGGACGGAGAAAGAGACCAAGTGAGACAGCGAGTAAGAAAGATGGCCCTTTGAGTGTGAAACTGCGATGTAGACTAAAAAAAAAAACCTAAACAATAATATAATGAAGCTGACAAGCCGTCCAAGGCTGTGCCAAAGAGGAGACAGCTCTCTCACTGTTTATTTGACACCTTTATAAGGCAGGCTCTTCAGCATTCACCACCACGCAGGTGCAAACACACACACACACACTTTAATCAGATGAACTCTCGCACCGCACACCAATTAATGCTCAACACAGAGAGAGGACGAGGGTTCAGACATATCCTGCTGCAGTAGTGTCATAAGGACATTAGAAAACGACACTGTCTGCTTATAGATTTGGATAGCACAGTTTCAGCTGTCAGTAGGCTTGCAAAACTTTAATGATGGCTGTTTCTCAATATGCGTTCTTCAGCGATCTTATGTCCTTGTGTTCTTGTGTAACGTCATCATCAGCTGCCAAAGTTCAGTTCCAATACTCAAGATCGCAAGAACAGAGGACGCTTGAAACTTCCCGGATGTGTTCTTGATATCGAGGACGCACCGATGCAGACTTGAGCACCAAACTCGCTCTAGAAGTCCCAGAAGTCATTGCGACTGGAGTTGGGAACCGCAGCATTTTATATAGGTTTATTATTGAGGTTCAGAGATATAACTTATCTATCTCAGGAGTTTCCCTAAATGAAACTGTGAATATAAACATTACCATGAAAATCTTAATAAAGGAATAAACACATTAAGAGTGTTTATTTGCTGAAACTCGTATTAAAAAGTTTTATTTAAATTGTGCAGCGTATATTTGTAAAGTCTTCATGCATAGTATATATTTTGAAAAGTGGATAAACAATAAATCGTATTATGAATGCTGTAATGTTGAAATAATTTTTGGTTAAAGATGCACGAGGGTCATGTGACCATCAGGAAAGACGTTTTCTGCATTCTTGGAATTGGGAAACAGCCGATAACTATAAAGTTTTAATAATCATTCTGATTTAGTGAGAATATAAAGTCTGTGATGATATAAGGACACTAAATACACTCTAAAAAATGCTAGGTTGTTTTAACTCAAATTTAGGTCAAATAAGGACCAACTAACAGTTGGGTAAAATTTTTACATAAAAAATGTCTCCATATTTGACCTAAATTTGAGTAGAAAAAATGAAATTATAAAACTGCATTTTTTACATAGAATTTTACAGTTTTCACACTTTTACACTTTAAAAACAACTTTACAACCCAGGCTCATTCTGAAAAAGTAGTGCTGTATACATTTCTGGAGAGCGCCAAATACGTCCCAGGACCTTGGGTTAAACTTTAAAATAATACTATGTCCATATTTGACTTGGAAGAAATATAATAGAAACAACAATTAAAAAAAAAATTGTTTTAGTTTTAATATTCAGTCTTATTTGGTGATAATACAGTATAAAGCCGACATCATATCAACAAAGATGCTAGAGAAATACACTGTGAAAACATAGGTCAAATTATTATTTGATTAGATTTTAGACAACTTTATTGTCATTATCTGTGTACAAGTACAAGGCAATGGATATAAATATAGACCAATTAACAGTTCATATTTGACCTACATTTGAGGAGGGGAAATAAATGTATCTTTACATACAATTTTACAGTTTTTTAAAACAAAATGCAACATCTTAGTGTACAGTTAAAGTAAAAAAAAGAAGAAACAAACAAACAAAACATAAGTAGACGTTCCCCTGCATGACACTTTACATTTAATAGCTTCCATTGAAATAGTTTTCTCTTATTTTTTGTTTTAGGTTATGTGCATTTAATGTTGTTAATATTTATTGCATTACGTTGGTGTTGTGGGTGTTATCATGATGGTGTGCTCATAGAGGTCTATTACTTGCAACCCAGGCTACCCAGGATTTGTGAAAACAAAAACTGCAGGAAGATGTATCCAGGGTACATACCAAGGTTGTCGGTTCTCAAAAATGTAACCCTGGGCACATTTTCCCAATGAGCCGTGTTGATTATTTTACAATAATTATAACAATGCTTGTCTGTGCAGACATAACAAATGAAAAAAAAAATTATAATCAAGATATTTATAATTAAATATACTATGATAACCTCAATAGTCTGCTGATAATGTTACGAGACTGTAATATGGCCTCAAAACGCAGAGCTATGGCGAGAAAACACACTCCAAGGACAGAAAATATTAGTCTACTTAGAAAACTGCTGAGTCATGCGACCTCTAAAATTAATCTAGGTCGTTTAAATGTTTTTAAATATTATAACGAGTGATTGAAACCACAACAGCGCAATTAACAGGTTCATGTAGCTCATTGGTCTTTGAACTCAAAAAATAATGAACGAGGTGCAAAGGAAACAGGTCCATTTTTAGCTTTACCCTTTGCTTTTCCCTGTACCTCACTGAGCTATGAAAAGGTTACAGCACCGCAGGACATCTCTGTCCAAAGCTCAGGCCTAAAAGGTCATTTTGTTATGCTCCCACCGATTAGCTGTCAGTTTAAACACAAATAATCATAAAGGGTATGCATTCGGAAACAACTCGTGAAAAGCAACAGCATAGATGAGGCCACTTAACATGCATTCATTTAGATGATAAAAATACAGCCAAAGCTATTAGCATGCCACGCTTATTTATCAGGTGAACATGACTGCAAATTCAACCTTTTGCTGGAGAGTTGTACAACTGATTCAGGTTCACCTAAATAAAGGTCATTCTTATAGTGGCAAAACAGACTGTTTCACCAAGCTATTTCTTAGTGATGTGTCGTTCGCGAACGAGCCGGCTCTAAGAGCCGATTCTTTGTAGCGAACGAGAAGAGCTGACTCCCGTCGGGGAGAGCCGAGTCTTCTACCGTAAGTAGGGGCGTGGCTTCAATTGGGAACAACCATGCGGCTAATCACATGGGCGGACCCACTAGGATCGTACCATTATGTGAAAAAAGGGGGCGCATGCTTTAAAGATATCGAGTGTAATGGTACAGGCCAGGCAGGTACACAGAGCGACAGAGAGGCGGGAGAGACGGCACGGCATTAATGCACTCCATTTGGAGAAAGTGAAAATATGAGTGACAAACGAAAAAGAAGCAGCATCTGGTTGCATTTCAATGATGTTGGAGACTGCAAAGCTGAGTGCAGAATTTGTAAATTGAAAATATCAGTTAGAGCAGGGTCAACAACAAATATGCACAGACATCTAAAAACTGCCCACCCATCCGTCCAGCTGGAGGAGAGAGAGCAACCGAGCGTGCCATCCACTGGCCCTGAGCCAAGTAAGTTTGCTGCAGGTTCCACTGTTTTGCCGAAAACTGCAGGTCAAACCAAGATGAGCTCATTTATTCTAAAACAAATGACCCCAGCCAAACAAATAAGTGTTGATGAGGAGCTGGCTAAGATGATAGCGAGTGACTTTCAGCCATTTTCCATTGTGGAGGACAAAGGATTTAAAACATTTGTTCAGGCCTTAAACCCCACGTATGTTCTCCCCAGTAGAAAAACATTGTCGCAAACAATTATCCCACAACTGTATAGCACAGAGTGTGCACTGTGGCAAGACAGAGTCAAAAAAGCTTCTGCAGTTTGCCTGACAACGGACTGCTGGACCTCCAGAACAACATGCTCATACATGTCTGTCACTTGTCACTTTATTGAAAACTTTAAGATGACATCTTGCCTTCTGGACTGTTTTGAGTTTGCTGAGAGACACACAGCAGAAAACCTAGCAGAGGAGCTACTAAGAGTGGCAAAGGAGTGGCAGGTGGATGGCAAAGTGGCATGCTGTGTTACTGATAATGCAGCAAACATAACAAAAGCCATAAAAATATTGCAGTGGACCCACCACCCATGTCTTGCACACACAATAAACCTAATGGTTAAAGATGCACTGAAGGTGGTGAAACCAACTGTGGACAAAGTGAAGGCTATTGTAGAGTTTTTCCACAAAAGCACGGTTGCCACTGAGAAGTTGAAATCCACACAACGCCAGATGGGGATGCCAGAGCTAAGGCCAAAACAGGAGTGTGCTACAAGGTGGAACTCAACATTTTACATGTTGAAACGTATCCTCGAGTCAAAAGATGCCATCATCTCCACCCTGGCTGTCATCAACGCTCCTGTTGATACTCTGAGTCAAGAGGAATGGGAGACAATAAAAGAGGTTTGCAACGTTCTGGAGCCATTTGAAGAGGTCACTGTTGAGATAAGTGCAGAAAGGTAACTTGAACAAATTAGTTTTACTTTAAGTAACACTATTTTATGTTAGTAGCAATTAAGCACATATTAATGCCTTATTCTACATTCCTAAACCTACAGAATACCTAAACTTAACAACTACATTACTAACTCTGCATAAGCAGTTAATAAGGAATTTATTAAGGGGAAAGTCATAATTAATGGTGAATAAATGTTCTCTAAAGTGTGACCTTACTGGACTACTATACAGTTAAAGATTTCTGTAAATATACTATTTATAACAGACAAATTATTTCTTAATTTAAAAAATAGCAATGTAGGAATGTAAAACAAACGAAGCCCATTTTCTCTATTTCAGCTATGTCACAGCCTCCAAAATGCTTCCTCTCTGCAAGGGTCTGCAGCGTGTAACAGCCCATCACCAACGGAGTGTAACAGTGGCTAAAGTAAAGGAGCTGGCCTCCACTCTTTGTTCATCCATGGACAGAAAATTTCTGAGAATGGAGTTCAACACTGTGCTTTCTGAAACAACTGCACTGGACCCACGGTTTAAAAAGTTAGCATTTAGCGAGAACAGAGCTGTGGATGAGGCCCTTCAAAGAATTACTGCAGCAGCAGCAAGATGCAACCCCAGCAGCCTGTCAGCTCCTCCACCATCAGAGGGACAAGAGGGAGAAGTTAGAGGAGAGACCGGTTCACAGGAACCACAAGCTTCTACTGTGTGGAGGCTCTTTGATGAAAGAGCAACGGGAGACACAGAAAGGAGAAATCCTACAGCTGATGCTGTAATGGAGGTTAGGTCCTATCTTGAGGAGCCCCACATCCAAAGAGCTGAAGACCCACTGATCTGGTGGGAGGGCAAGGCTTCGGTCTACCCACGCCTGGTTAAGGTAATGGTAGGAAGACTCTGCATTGTTGCAACATCGGTGCCCTCAGAGAGAGTCTTCTCAAAAACAGGACAAATAATTACAGAGAGGAGAAATCGCATCAGCCCATCCAAGCTGAGGCATCTCATATTTCTCAATGCCAACCTGCACTAAAGACAAAAGTGTTGTTATATATGTTTATTATATATGTTAAGGCTTTTCCCTTTATTTAGGTTATTTGATTTGTTTGCTGTGGTTGTGTTCAATTAAAGTTTTATTAAAATGTTAAATAATAGTACTTGTGTATTTTTTTTAATAAAAATTAAGGAATTAAAAAGTTGCTTACCAATACACAAAACATTCACAATTGATAAATTGGGCTAAAATAGAAGGCTCTGAGTGATACTAAATAAAGAGCCATTTGGGAGCCGTAAGAGCCGGCTCTTTTAAGGGAGCCGAGCCAAAAGAGCCGAATCTTTGAAAAGAGCCGAACTTCCCATCACTACTATTTCTGCTAATCAATCTGGTCTGATATTGTTTTTTGATTGTTTTGGTCAGTCTAGAAGATAACTTAATACTTATTTTCTGAAATGACTCTCAACCAGTGTTGGATGAGTTGCTTAAAAAAGTAATTAATTACTAATTACATCATTATATTTATATTTCAAATACGTTTAATTATTCATTCTTTTATTCATTTATTTTCCTTCAGCTTCTCCTTCAGCTTAGTCCGTTTATTCATCAGGGTTCGCTACAGCAGAATGAACCGCCAACTTATCCAACAAATGTTTTACGTAGCGCATGCCCTTCCAGCTGCAACCC
Source organism: Danio kyathit (assembly GCA_903798195.1). Taxonomy (NCBI): domain Eukaryota; kingdom Metazoa; phylum Chordata; class Actinopteri; order Cypriniformes; family Danionidae; genus Danio; species Danio kyathit. The sequence continues at coordinate 744,347 of CAIGQS010000248.1, forward strand.
AGTACTAGGAAACACCCATACAATCTCACATTTACACACATACACTACAGCCAATTTAGCTTATTCAATTCACCTTTAGCACATGTCTTCAGGCTGTGAGGGAAACTGAAACACCTGGGGGAAATTCATGCGATTGCGGGAAGTACATGCAAACTCCACACAGAAATGCCAAATGACTAGGGCCAGACTGTCACGATCACCAGCGATCTTCTCCCCTTAGATCGCTGGTTTACTTGCACAAACACCCATGGACTACAAATCCACCATTATATGAACTACAACTCCATACATGCACTCCAATCACACACACATGTTCCTCATCCTGACTGATTGCACACACACCACCGGAGGCTTGTCAAAGACTGATTACACACAGTACATAAGCAGCACACACACTCACTCCATTGCTAAGTCTTGTTATCTGTTCACAGTTCCAATTCTAAGCGTTTCCTTGTTTTTGTTCCTGCCGTGTGTTGACCCTAGCCTTGTTTAGTTGTTTCTCCATGTCTGCTGCCATCCTTGCGACCATCTGCCTACTACATTGACTTTGATTCTGGAATCCCCTCACAACTCTGTTTGCTCCTGTATTGATCTTTGCTTGCCTGACCATCCCTTTAAATAAACCTGCATGTGGATCCGCACTCCAGTTGTTCATCGTCTGTCTATCAGTGTGACACAGACGGAATCTGCGGACGTTTTTTGCTATTTCTGCGGAGCATTTTGGTAAAAATCTGCGGATTTCTGTGGAATCATTTTAGGAGTATCATTACTAAAACCTTAAAATGTGAAATAAAAAATAATATCTTTTTAACTTTTATTTAATGTTTAAAATGCAAATCCAATTAGATTAACAGTAAATAGTTAACTGTAAGTAAATAAACAGAATTAATGATGGGCTAAAAATCTGCAGAAATCTGCAGAAAATCTGCGAAAAATCTGCGGAATTCTGCGCGCACAGATTCCGTGTGGGCCTACAAATGACCCAGCCGGGGCTCGAACCAGCGACCTTCTTGCTGTGAGGTGATTGTGTTACCCACTGTGCCACCGTGACGAATGAAACATTATGCATTTAAAACAAAACTATGTTCCATATAATGGAATGATATTTGGCACCATCGTTACAAATGCGCAATTGCTTGACAAATCTAATCGCATTTATTGACTACTGAGTTATTATGCACAATACAATAATAACTAACTAAATAAATAAATAAATAATTACACCCAGTACTGCTCCTATAGGTTTAAGATTGTTATAATAAATGTGAAAACATCAGTATAATAAATATTGATGAGTGTGATTTTGGGGAATGTGAATGTGAATGTTTTTCCCATCAGTACTCAGACATTTTCGTGGGTGCTTGAGCCCTTGAAGCAAAAACTTGGGAGGGAGGAGAGCACTTACAGTACATGCCAAAATTTAGCCATTTTGAACTTGGCAAGGGAAACAACGAATGACAACATTGCAATGTGGCATCCATCATTTCATTAGTAAGTTCTTATTATAGCTGTTAATGTGGTGAAAGCCAATAACCGTGCTTTGACATGCACTGTCAACCCTGGGACCTTTTATTGACAGGTGAATGCCTTTTCAAATCATGTCCAATCAACTGATTTTACCACAGGTGAACTCCAATTAAGCTGCTGAAACATCTCAAGAATGATCAGTGGAAACAGAATGTACCTGAGCTCAATTTAGAGCTTCACGGCAAAGGCTGTGAATACTTCTGTACATGTGATTTTTCAGGTTTTAATAAATTTGTAACCATTTCAAAAAATCTTTTTTGCATTGTCATTATGGGGTATTGTGTGTAGAATTTTGAGGAAATAAATGAATTTAGTCCTTTTTGGAATAGGGCTGTAACATAAAAAAATTTGTAAAAAGTGAAGCGCTATGAATACTTGGGATGCACTGTATATATATATATATATATATATATAAATTCAACAAAATTATTTTAGGATTTCCCAAATTTGTCTCAGATGACCAAATTATGGCTCAAATGCACAGTGTGAGCAGGGCTTAACAAATGTTGTTAGCTATCAAATACAAAAACATTCTTCATTAGCCATATTTCCATCCAAAGATGCGAATTAAATGTGTTTGCAAAACTGGAATATCGCATAAAAGGTTTGTGAATAAAGAACTGTTTCCATATATGTTTCCATTCAACGAGTACAAGAGAACAAAATCATCACTTCCTGATAAACTGGTGTTAAATATTAAAAGAAAAATGGAAGTTGTTGCATTAGGAGAAAGCCTTTTTTTGTATATAATAACTTGCATCTTAGAACACGTAGACCAAAACAAATTCAGAAAACAAGGAAACTGCAAGTAAACATCTAAATTTTTTTTATTTGGTGAAATGGTGAAAAACTTTCATGTTGAAAAAGGCTAGCATTCAAAATAAATATGTATCAGCTCCTATGCACACAACATAAATTTAGGCCTTATTTGGGTTCAAAAACAACACGCAACATATAGCCCACAGTCAGTGCAAAAGAATAATTTGCTCCATTGTTTTGTCAGGCTTCTCCTTTGTTTTTTCACTCTCGTGTTTGTCCGTTTCTGAAATTATCCAAAGTCAGAAGCACCTCAATAATCACGTTCACGTTATTATCATCATCTCAAGATGTTCATTATTTCAAATATAGAGGCACGGCAAGCTCTCTGGAGAAAATGAAACCGCTCAGCTGCGCGTCTAGCTCCGCCTTTTGGTACCCTTTTGTCGTGGTGGTACAGTACGGTTTGGTTTTTGGTACCATTTGACAGTGGAAACGGCCATAAACGATAACGAACCGAACCAAGCATAATGAACCGTACCATACCGTACCACTCAGTGGAAACGAGCCATAAAACTAATCATTGTCACACAGGTCACATGACCATAATTGATAAAGCTACTTCCTTTATGACAATGACATGTATCAATCACAATGAGACCTGGTTACTTCTTGTAGTGACCACAGCATGTACAATGGCAGTTGTTTTCATTTGGAGCTCTCAACAAATGGCGTCCTCTTCGCAAAGTACCCTTTAAGGGCCCAATAATAGAGTCTGGAATTCATCCTGGAACTTTGATAATGAAAAAACTTGACTCTACAATAACTTAACTCTGATTTACAACTGAACTACTCTCACTTAATAATGTTTGTGTAAACATGGATAAATTCTTTAACACATTCAGAACTTTTATGTACAGGGGAAGCATGAATCATTCAAAGTCACACTTTGCCTACTTATGCCCAAACATCTTCGATATTCCGTTTGAACCATTTTGTCATTAACTAGGTGCATTCATGCAGCAGAACTGTTTACACACAACAAACATCCCTCTGTGACTGTAAAGGTCAATAAAAATAAATTCTCACGTAATTTCTAGATCGTTAAGCAGTATTATCGTCTTCTGTGGAGGAGAACCGTGTGCAAGGGTGTCTGTTTGGGCTTAGACGTTAATTTCAGCCAACAAGCAGGTCCCAACTGAGAAAGCTATGAAATATTCAAGGCAACCTACTACTGCAGTGTCTGTGGCTGGAGATAAACTCGCCAAAGGTTGGCTTTGACCACACCAGCAGCTCCAGAGGCTCTTCTGTCACGCCATTAATAAAACATCAAGCCAGAAGGTACACTTTCTGTAACAACTAGGCTCACCTATGTCACCTATGAGTCCAGGTCCATCCGCAGTGTTCATGTTAAGCAAAAAATGTGTGTGAGGGAGGTTTGGCATTAGAAGCAGGAAAGAGAACAGAGATGAGTGCCAGAAATAAAGCTTTAAAAACCTGATATATGGGGGCGAAACCTTTTTTAGCAAACTTAAATGCAGTTTTGACTTGGCTCTGTAATGTATTTGTTGATTTTACAGGGAACTGTAATCCTAAGGAACTAAATGAATAAAGCAATTAAATACCCCCATGTCACACTTTAAGATCCCAGTTGTCATAATGCCAGACTGAACGACAACCAAGATCCATCAAACACAAGCACGGAAGAAAATCAGAACTGCATTTTGCACTACTATTGGTTGTTGGTCACACTGCAGGAAAGTGACTGAATCTTCTGACACTGCCAGAACTTTCTCGGATGGAAAATCTGATTGCAACAGTCATTTTAGCCTAGGATTTCAGGTATCTTTTAAGATTTACCAAATTGGTCTCGGATGAACAAATCATGGCTGAAAAAACGCAGTGTGAGCAGGGCTTAAAGGGGTGGTCCACTATAATATCATATTCTAAACTTGTTTTTGTGTAATGTAGCTGTGTGAACATAAACAACATCTCTGAATGTAAGACTCAAGTTCAATGCAAAGGGAGACATTGGCTTTTACAGAGTTAGCTTAGCAAAGCCTACAGCGAACAATGTTTGGGGACTACAAAAACATACATCCGGGTTAATGATGTCATAAACATTCCTTCAGTTTACACCTGAGTAAACATGCAGTGAAGTGGCGTGGCCACATACGCGTTGTAACGTTAATAGCATTAAGGTAAAATGGCGTCCAAATGCTGCTATTTCCACAGAGCTTGTTCTGTTTTTGTATTTGGGCTCTCAAGCATTCTCTCTAACAAAGAATATCTTCCAGAATCTATCCGAGTTTAGTCCCGGATTCAGCTTAAAACTCCTCAGAAGGAGGAGCAGCTCCAACCATAATAGAAGAATGTGTGTGGATTGTGAGCCACAGCCTATATTAAAATTTATATTTTACATGCATAGATTCTAACATTAACTATGTCATAGTAAGGATGTAAGATTGTAAGCAAGGATTTAAACAATAGGAAATGTTGTTTGCCACCCTTAACAATTTAGCTACGAATTCATATTTATCCGTCAAACCCCTGTAAACCCCTACAATCTTCACCAGCGTGTGCAGTGTCTCTCTTTGTGACCAATTTCCATGTGTTCTACATTAGAAATAAGTAACTTGAGTTTGCCAATGATATGTGAACGATTTGTAATATTTAGACAATATTATACCCCGAATATATATGTAAGACACTTGTCAAGCTTTATTTTACAGACTAGCCATGAGGTTTAGCTGTGTCCTCTTAATTTTCTGTCTGATTCAAGCTCAAACTGACACAGCTACACTGACATTATTTACACAAAAGAGGCAAAGCGCATGCTAGTAGGGACTTGATGTTTCCTGGTGACGTGAGCCAATCCGCGAATCACAGCACATTAGGTTAGCTGACCAATCAGAGTCTCTTAAGGATGGGCTTTCAGATGAACTAGGAAATATGATTGTCGTTTTCATGTTAGCTGAGTAGCAGTATAAAATGTAAGATATGTGAAAAAATAACATGATTTTTTACAAATGAAGCATGAGCACTCATTGTTTTGCACACCATAAACACAACCAAGCCTTAAAGGGCACCTATGATGAAAATCAACTTTTGTAAGCCGCTTGGACAGAACTGTCTGTATGTATAATGTGTCCACTGTCATATTGAAGTGATATAAACCCAACAAGTCTCTTTTTAAAATTTTCCTGACGTTAAATTAGGACCCAAATCCCAGTGATTTTGAGGCGCACCGCAATGTGACATAGCAATGCAGTTTTCCCCTCCCACTGAATTGATTGACAGGCACCATGTTTCTATAATAACATGTATACATGTCCACAGAACTTTTTTTTTTTTGGCAAATAAACTGAGATTAAAATATCTGTTCCAACTCTCTGTGATTTTTATAAAGTTTATAAGTTTAAAATGTTTTTAAAACAGAGCATGTTTCTAATAAAGGCAGTGAAATGTAATTCTTAACCACTATAATCACCACGGCCGCATGGTGTCAGTTAACGCTAATATATACTGTATATATACTGCATGTGTGTGTGTGTGTGTGTGTGTGTGTGTGTGTGTGTGTGTGTGTGTGTGTGTGTGTGTGTGTGTGTGTGTGTGTGTGTGTGTGTGTGTGTGTGTGTGTGTGTGTGTGTGTGTGTGTGTTGCATTTGTGTGAGACTCATCATTTCAGAAAGGCTTGAATAAACTCCACCACAAATACATCAAATAAACTTACTTGGTATTTTTGACTAATAAGCTGAATTTCAGCTTCACCCGAGTCTGTCTCTATCACTGACTGCTGTTCATCTGATGTAAGGCAGGACAAGCAGACATGCACGTGAAAACGATGGGTGGGGAGAAGCAGCTCGTTTGCATTTAAAGCCACAGGCTACAAAAACAGCTAATGTACTCAGACATCAAAATGGGCAGATTCTGGAGGCTACAATAAATAATCTGATGGGTATTTTGAGCTGAAACTTTACAGACACGTTCTGAAGAAACCAAAGGCTTATCTTACATCTTGTAAAAGGGGTAAAATAGGTGCCCTTTAAAGAAACAATCTGCATCACCCCTTTAACAAATGTTGTTAGCAATAAAATGCGAAAAACGTTCATCAGTGACTTTGGTTTCAGGTGAATTTATGCAACAGCATTTGACAAATGTATATATAAACCATCTAGTTACACCAGCCTGTGTAAATGAGCATTCGTCTTCATCAGTCATTCTTGTTGGTGTATCGCAGGAACAATCTACATACGCTTACCCTTTTTCCTGTTGAAAGCCCTGTTCATTCTGCAGAGTTTGAGAAGTGCCTGTAAGCTGAGGACAGACTGCAATGGGAGGCCACCTGAAGAACAAACACAGAGAAACAGAATGTGTTTATATGTGCTATATGTTAATATGTGCCCCAATTATGTGGTTAAAAGGATAGTTCACCCCGAAATGAAAATTATGTCATAATTAACTCATCCTCCACTTGTTTAAAACATGTTGGAGTTTCTATCTTCAGCTGAACACAAAAAAAAGATATACTGACGAATGCTGGAACAGTCATTGACTTCCATACACTCAAAAAATAGCAAACATACTGTTTGTTCAAACATCTTATTGAAAATGAGCTGAAACACCACAATTGTTGAGCTTTGTTGGGGGACAATTTAATTGTTTTATCTTTAATCCACTTAAATATGTAAAAACTAATCAGTTAACTTATTGCCTTCATGTTGTCCAAACACATATCGATTGTGTGGAATCCAGCAATCTTTTACAGTGTAGTATTTTTGTAGTATAGGATTGCAATGTCTCCTTTTTTCCAGCATTCTTCAGAATATCTTGTTTTATTGTATTAGTTTAGAACCACTTGGGTGTAAGAAAATTGTAAAGAAATTTAGATTATTAAATGATTTGTCCCTTTATTCAGAGTAAAGACTTTTTCAAAGCAAGATGTTTACATGGAATGAGTGGATAGAAAACAAAATGTTAAATAACTAAATGCACAGCAAATGTCACAGTTTAATATAGTTAGTCTCCTACAATTCTGAACTTTACTGCATTCATTGGATGTGTTTACATGTGCTTAAGTAGAATATTAGGCAAGTAGCTCCAAGAACTCTTTTGTACTACAAAAAACCCTATAAAGACTACTTTTTTGCTCAATGTCTTCTGCTTCAGATTAGGGTGCGCATTTACTACAGGCAATATGACGCTTTCAAGATGCGCTGATGACTCTAATGGCAAATAGTAAATATGTTGTAAATGCACTCGACAATCTGACACGGAAGAGAGGACAAAGGTAAGCAATGTCATTTTTACAGTTTTACAGGCACATAAAGTGTTCTTGGAGCTTTGTTTAATTGTAATTGAACCATTAAAGTCCAGTTCCTACTTGTTGAGTGTGCGCAAGACCTGTCAACACTCCCACAGAATCAAGTGCTCTGCAGACATCCCACAGGACCCATAGAGACGCGCATAAGTCCCCATGGGACTTAATAATGCGTCCGTCCAGAGTTTTCAAATCCTCTAAAATGTCCGGGATTCGGCTTTTGGTTTCACTTTCTAAAGTCAGCGTAATTGTATGCGTTTTGCACTACATTTTTATTTTAACCCTGATTTATTTTTGCTTGGCTTTGCAGCTGACAGCGTGCACAGTCGAGAGAAACATTAAATAATTTATTCTAAACATGTTTTCTATATACTCAAAGAGGATAAAATTACACCTAAACTGGCTGCAAAAATATTTGTACACCGTTAGAAATGGTTAATTAACTCATTTGCCTTATTTAAATAATCTACACTTTTTATTCTAGTAACTATTAGAGATATTGTCTGTTTTTGTTTCTGTATGTCTTTTACTTCTCATTTGCTGTATATATATTTTTTATTAGATGATGTTGATATATTACATATTTTAAACATACAGTTTAGGGATGGGCGATATGGCCTAAAATCCATATTGCGATATACATTGCAGCCTCTTGCGATAACGATATATATTGCGATATATAAATTATAATAGAACCATTTCAGAACAGGTTACATAGACCCTTAGGAAAGCCAAACTGCTATTTTTTTAAGAAATAAAGAAACGTTGCATGTCATTTTGAGAACATTTATTGTGCAAAAGCAAAACTGTAATTAAACAACACAATGTTGCAGATAAATAAACTAAATGTAGTGTCTTTCAGAAAGAAAGACTTTTCTTTTAAGTCCTTGCTTCCTAAATGCCAAGTTGCAGAGAACAAAAAAAAACTGGTGTTTAGTTAAGGAAATTACACTGTACTGAAAAAACTTCCAGTATTAAATTAGTCAAATAAAATTGTGTATTGCAGATACTTTAAATAAAAACATATTTCTAACCTGCAGCCTAAGGTAACACATTTGATTTTAAACATTTTTTTCTCCTAATGAAATTAAAACTGGTGTCTTGATCTGCTCTTTCTTTCTCTCTCCCTCTCTCTCTGTCTGCTGAGAGATTGAGACGCACCAGATAAAGTTTGCTTATAAAGTAATGCAAAAATGAATACAATTAATATCGAAAGCAGATTCTTGGACATGTCCGGGGAAAATGTATTGTCACCCCAAATAGTAAGCTGGATCAGTCTATTTAGTCTTCGCGCACTTCTGTATCCAGCGCGTCTCTGTGGGTCTGCATGCAGAGCATGCGAGTCTGTGGCAGAGTGTTCTCAGTTTCTCGCGAACACAGAACCGGGCTGCCCCAATAATATATCGGCCGCCCAGGTAAAATCTGTGTGGGAAGCGCTGTGTGGGAATCTGTGTGACAAGCCTCGATATGCCATGCATGAGGCTCGCAAGTTGTGCGACACGTCGCCATTCGGTGCCATGCGTTGCTTAATGCTGTTGTTGAGAGCGTCAGCATGTGCTACAGTCACAATAGATTTCCAACGTAATACATATATGTTAGTGTGAAGAGCATGTTGTTTTACTGTGGCCGAGTGAATTAAGTTATCAATCGAGCTTATTATTTTTTGTCGCAAATGCGAGCGAAATGGTCGCACTGTTGTTTATTCAAGATGATGCGTTGCAGCCGGCTGCAGCTCGTTGCTCTTAATTTCGCGGGTAGATTGCGTCATCAAACATGCATTATCGCGATAGTGCAATAGAATTAGAATCTCTATCGTAGACCAATTTTGTATCGTTTATATCGCATATCGTTTATATCGCCCATTACTAATACAGTTGAAGTCAGATTTATTAGCCCCCCTAATTATTAGCCTCCCTGTTTATTTTTTCCCCAATTTCTTTTAACAGAGAGAAGAATTTTCATCACATTCCTAAACATAATAGTTTTAATAACTCATTTCTAATAACTGATTTATTTTGTCATAATAAATAAAAATATTGTTAAAAATGACTTTTTTTGTTGCATGTAGGTAACCATGTGCTGTGGGTAAATGGTGTGTTTCAACCCGGCTACCACCACAAGTATATTTCAAACCTGTGGAAAGCACTGAAGTCACATTGAATGTTTTTAATTTTCTGGACATTGAATGTCTTCGGGACTGTTGCTGTCCATGGTCAGACAGCTCTCAGATTTAATCTAAATTATTATAATTTGTGTTCCGAAGATAAACAAAGGTCTCAGGTGAATGGAAGACACAAGAGCGAGTAATTAATAACATAATTTTCATTTTCGGGTGAACTAACCCTTTAAGTTTAGTGCATTAATCCAATAGGAGAGAGCAGGGTGATTTCAGCCTCTCCATTCTAAGCAACCATAAGCAAAAAACATTAAAACAAACCCCCGTAAAAACCAACTCCTATTGCTGAGCAATGGGTGCTATTCAGAAGTGGACCCTTAAATGGGAAATAGGCCCTTAAAAAAAGTGGAAACTGTGTAATAAAGTTGTAACCTTTATTTGTAAAATTAACAAGATGTTGAGTAGCAGGTAAATTGGAGTTTTGTTCTTCAGTTGGAACGTTATTTTGTTTATGATTATTGGACAGCAAGAAAATTGGCCTTTAAAGTTGTACGTTTCAGATCCAAAGTAATCATTCTCAGGGTTGCACCACATCCTGAAATGTATGTGCATATTTTAGTTGGACACATTATGCTCATGCCCTTTCTTTAAAGATTCCTCAAGTAAAACTGCCCCCAGATCACCCCATCTCCCCTAGAAATCACAAATGTCTCTGTGATTTAAACTAGCTCGATGCCAAATAAATCAGGATCGTCATTTTCAACAACACCGATGGAGAAAGCAACAAAAACGTGCAACAATAAAGTTAAAAGACATTTCGATCCACAAATCACCACAGATTTACTGTAGTAACAGTAACATTCTGCATTAGTATTTATACCAATGCTTAGACTATTGTTTGTCATACCATGGAAACCATATAATTAAGTTACTTTGTTTACTATGACATTGAGGCGCTATACCAGTGGTTATATCATGATCTTCAAATATATAAAAGATGAGTCATTTACAATTTTTTTTATATATTAAAAATACATTTGCATTCCTGAAAGCAAGCTCCTGCTGATCTCAATATGCATTTCTCAGAGAAACTTTTTCATTTTATCACGAAAGCATTTGTCAGTAACACATTTTAAATGGGGAGAGTGCAATTAACTTACTACAGTATGCGCAATGCTTACCACAAATATACACTTACCAGCCACTTTATTAGGTACACCTGTCTAACTGCAGATTTATGCAAATTTTCAATCAGCTAATCACATGGCAGCAACTCAATGCATTTAGGCATGTAGACATGGTCAAGACGATCTGCTGCAGTTGAAACCGAGCATCAGAATGGGATGTTTGAATGTAGCATGATTGATGGGCTGGTCTGAGTATTTTAGAAACTGCTGATCTACTGGGACTTTCAGGCACAACCATCTCTAGGGGTTACGGAGAATGGTCCAAAAAAAGGAAATATCCAGAGAGCGGCAGTTCTGTGGGTGCAAATGCCTTGTTGATGTCAGAGGTCAGATGAGAATGACCAGACTGTTTTGAGCTGATATAAAAGCAACAGTAACTCAAATAACCACTCGTTACAACTTAGGTATGCAGAAGAGCATCTCTGAATGCACAACACGTCAAACCTTAAGGCGGATGGGCTACAGCAGCAGAAGACCACACCAGGTGCCACTCCTGTCAGCTAAGAACAGGAAACTGAGGCTACAATTCGCACAGGCTCACCAACATTGAACAACAGAAGATTGAAAAAAACGTTGCCTGGTCTGATGAGTCTCGATTTTGCTGCAACATTCGGATGGTAGGATCAGAATTTGGCATCAACAACATGAAAGCATGGATCTATCCTGCCATGTATCAACAGTTCAGGCTGGTGGTGGTGGTGTAATGGTGTGGGGGATATTTTCTTGGCACACTTTAGGCCCATTAGTACCAATTGAGCATCGTGTCAACACCACAGCCTACCTGAGTATTGTTGCTGACCATGTCCATCCCTTTATGACCACAGTGTACATCTTCTGATGGCTACTTCCAGCAGGATAACACATCACGTCATAACGCGCAAATCCTCTTAGACTGGTTTCTTGAACATGACAATGAGTTCACTGTACTCAAATGACCTCCACAGACACCAGATCTCAATACAATAGAGCACCTTTGGGATGTGGTGGACCGGGAGATTTGCATTATGGATGTGCAGCCGACAATCATATCCAAATGTTATCATGTCCATATGGTCCAAAATCTCTAAGGAATATTTCCAGTACTTTCTTGTATCTATGTCACAAAGAATTAAGGCAGTTCTGAAAACAAATTGGGGTTAAAATCTGGTACTAGTACCTGTACCTAATAAAGTGGCCGGTAAGTGTATGTTATTATGTATGGTTATGGTGACAGGCTATTTAAATTAGTTATTAACTCTCCGTGTGGCACATGATAAATTGGTGCCCCTCAGTGACCACAGCAGATCTTTTCCCCGAGGAGATAGCAGATTCAATCCCAGGTAGGGTGAACCAGCAAGTACTGGAGTTACTGAGATTACAAAATTGCAATTACCACTGCACCCTTGAGCAACACACTTAACCCCCAGGGAGAGTTTGCTACTGCTAGACACGCCAATTAGTGCCGTACATGTCACTTAAACTTTGAGTAATGAATGACAATCCTGTGCAGAGCTGACTAAAAATATATCTGCTTAAAAGCATGCTGGAATAGACTTCTGGATTTCTGCACTTCAGAATATAGCCGGCTTTAGTCATATTGATGACGTCAATTTGTATTTTGGCTGTGAAGTGTTTGGATGATGTTGAGTCGATGAGTGAGATGACACAGAAGTGCACAAGATCAAAGCCTCAAAGGAACGTCAGAGGCTGAGGATGTCAGAAACGCTGAGCCAAACACACTGAATATCAAAAAAAGTAAATTCCTCAGGGCCGATCCTCTAGCATGAGTACAAACACACCTCAGAGACCCCACGCAAATCACATGCAGCAAAACACAACGTATGACCTAACTTTGTTGCTAAAACAGTCTGTGTTTGACTGTGTTAAACATAATAGTAGCCAGAAAAAAACTTTTTTTTTGTCTGTTTATTGACAAAATCTAAGCAAATGCATCTTTTAAGTTGTTTATGATAATCATATTGATGCATCCAGCTATTAAGGCTCATGCAGTATTAAATTGAAGAATATGCATTCGAAAATGCAGTCATGCAACATCAAAATAGCCATAGGCCCCGTTTACACTGCCAGTTAAAAATGACCCAATTCCGATTTTTTTTGCTTATATGTGACACAGATCGGATCTGTTCTATGGCCGTTTAAACACAAAAAAAAACAAAAAAAAAACGCATGCATTCAGATATTCAGAGATCGATTTCAGGCCTCCTTCATATGTGGAAATAAATCAGATATAAATCAGATATGTGACAATGCGAATATCATGTAAACAGACAAATTGCATTTATTGAGGCATTCCGTTTTGTACGTCATTAAACTTGCGACAATGTGGTACTTCTCCACGGTTTAATGACGTAGAAGGAAGAGCATGTGTGGAGACGCCCCCGATGTGGTAAACAACAACAACAGACGAAACATGGAGGAGGAATGTGGTCAGTGGTCGATGGCAGAAGTTACCTGCCTTCTTGCCCTGTGGGTAAATGGTGAAGGACACCATTTACTGTATAAACCATAGGCACAAGCTGCGATGACGGCCCTTTTCTTCTTCCTCCACCTCCACCTCAAAATCATTCTAAAGTTAGGCGAACGTCGCATTATTCACAGAGCTAAAAGCAAAACATTTTCTTTCCATCGTGGCTAGTGTGGTGCAGATGCTAGAACCCGCATTTACGCATACTCGACGTCGTAAATTGTAAGGCAAATGTAAACAAATGAATTGGATATGGGTCACAATTAAAAGAATCACATATAGGCAACAAGTTGGAATTGGGCACCAAGACCTGACAGTGTAAACGTGACCTATGCCATTCTATCATGTTGTATTTACAACTTGTAAGCTGGGAATTTTATTCAAAGTAAACGTAAATTCATGCAGGATCACTGGAAATATGTACTTTAGCCTACATTTTTATTATTTTTTGTGACAATACCACCGGAACCCAGACACACATTTCTACACAGTAACAAAAAGATGAACACACCACAGTCTGAAGTGGGTGATTTTTTTTTTTATTCTCACAATACAAATACAAATACAACAATGTGCTACAAATAGCACAAACCACAACAAAAATGTTAATGTCCTGCTCGTATGTTTTTTGTTGTTTATATACTTTTAGCATTAAAAAATTGACAAATTGCACAATTAAATGTTAACCCTTAACTTTGTCGGGTTTGTCACTTTTTGGGGTCCCCAGAGACATTTCCGTTTTGGTCTGTAGTATTTGCAGCATCTTTCTGTATTTGTATGCATTTGAGTTCTCTTGGTCATATATATATATATATATATTAATTAACCGGAAGAACAAAGCAGTTTGACATAATTTCAAACCAAATCAGGCCAAAATTAAATGTTATTTAACTGCAGTGGCAAATTACAGAGCTTGTGCAAAACATCAACATAGCGATCAGATGCTGTGGTTTTCTCACTGCTGTAATTTCAGTTTTATGTGTATTTCGGTACTGAGTGGGGGAAATGTGCAGCATGTATTTACATTTTCGTCTAAACACTGTTCTTAGTGGTGTGGGTGGCATTAGGATGTTCCCCAACAGTTTACAGCTGCTCAGGTAACTTCCTGACAAAGGTCTGCCACTGCTTGACAAAAGGCTTGCCATTGATCCCAGTTGTAAGAGCAACAAATAATAACTTGACTTCTAGTTGATCATTTAGAAAAGAGTCAGAAGGTAGATTTTTCTGATGAATCATCTGTTGAACTGCATCCCAATCATCACAAATACTGCAGAAGACCTATTGGAACCCGCATGGACCCAAGATTCTCACAGAAATTAGTCAAGTTTGGTGAAGGAAAAATCATGGTTTGGGGTTACATTCAGTATAGGGGTGTGCAAGGGATCTGCAGAGTGGATGGCAACATCAACAAATTTGTGCTGCCCATTACATTACAAACCACAGGAAAGGGCAAATTCTTTAGCAGGATAGCGCTCCTTCTCATACTTCAGCCCCCACATCAAATTTCCTAAAAGCAAAGAGGGTCAAGATGCTCCAGGATTGGCCAGCCCAGTCACCACATATGAACATTATTGAGCATTTCTGGGGTAAGATGAAGGAGGAGGCATTGAAGATGAATCCAAAGAATCTTGATGAACTCTGGGACTCCTGCAAGAACGCTTCCTTTGCCATTCCAGATGACTTTATTAATAAGTTATTTGAGTCATTGCAGAGATGTATGGATGCAGTCCTTGAAAGCTCATGGGAGTCATACACAATAATAATTCTTTTTTCTCTGCACCATTTATCTTCTATACTGTACATTATTTCTGTTGAGTGATAAGACTTTGTCTAAGCAAAGTCAGACCTTACTGTCCTAATTAAATATTGAAAAATCAAGGCATGATCATATTTTATTTTGGTAAAATAAGCGTAATCTTGAGGCCTTTGCCTTTCATATAAGCCACTTCTGATACCAAATGATCAACTAGAAGTCAAGTTACTATTAGTTGTTTCTAAAACTTGGATAGGCGACAAGACTTTTGTCAGGTAGTGTATTACCCCTAAACAAAGAATGTTAAATAACTTTACGGTGAGTACATATTGGTTTTTGGAAATGAAATACAGTTGGCTTTTCAATGACAGCAATAGAATAACCAGACCAAATGTCATTTGTGTATTTCAAGTTGATTTGATGCAAAGCTTCCAAAGCTTTTGCCATGTTTGGCTCAATGGCTCAATGACAGAAGCAAGATTCAAGTGGCTTCTGTGAAGCCCTGAATAACAGGGAAACACATCTCTTCTCTTTTATCAGAGTCAAAGCTTTGCTTTCTGTCTGAACTGCAGCGCAAAAGACCCTCAGCTCAAAATACTTCATCTTGCGCCAGCACTTCAGCCCATCAATCAAGAATCATCTTCAGAGAAGAGAACGGAAGAATCACAAAATATCGGAAATAGAATTCATAAAAGAGAGGCCAATTTGACAGCCTACATTGAGGAAAGTTGCTAAGCTTGAGTTTACTTTCTTGAAGTGATGCTTAATCTTTCAGTTCTGACAATCTTCCTTTAAGTGTGAATGTGAAAAAAAAACATCTTTAAAAAAAAATGAGAGGAGAGCAGCATTTTAAAAATATGCATGAAATGATACATTAAAGAGGCCACTCATGCGTTTGAGGAAGGATTAGTTTAATGAGACACAAGGATTTATTACTCTTGACTGAGCATGACAGCCTACATATTAAAATGGCACGTATAATCTCACAACGTTGATATGAGGCAAAAAAGATGTCAAGCAGGGTGACCCCTTCCCAGTTCAGAGGTTCAAAGGCAACACAAGTCTGAGCATTTCACCCTAAATGTCCAGTTATTTCATGTCCTAAAGATACATCAGAACTTGTTTTAGATATATTTTTCAATATATACATTAGTAAAATGCATCTCTGTAAGACAGGAGTGTCCAGTCCTGTTCTCAGAGGGTTTAATTAAGCATACTTAAACCAGCGAATCAAGGTGCCCTTTAAGGTATGTCTAAAAATGGCACGGAGACATATATAGTTTTTTAAATGGATGTTGATAGAGGAGAGGCTTAAGTATGATCACTAAACTGCTTTTGTAAGAATACAGAACACAGATAACTTCATGAAGCAGTCTGCTGTCTAATCTTCAAAATCTTTGTCATTAAACAATCCATTTGGGTTGATCTGTTTCTTTTCTGACCATGGAAAAACTGCTGTTTTATATGAGAAGTCAAAGACAATTTTGGCAAATGATTAATTCGGTTTCTTCAGACAGATTTGTTTGCAGTGTTAACAGTAGACAGCAGAATCAACAAAGTCAAGGGATTGTAATCCTTTATCACCATTTGGGAAAATAACACATTAGAGTATTTTTGACTTATAGCAAGAACATAATGTTATTTACTCATAAAAGAATGCAAAAAGCCATCCTAAACACATGGAACCTATTTAAACACAGGAAACATGTGCTTTTTTGAATATTTTCATGTAAAATGTGATCACATGGTCACATTTTTACATGAAAATGATACAAAACCACACATTTTATGTGTTTCTCATCTGATTTTAACACATGAAGCACGTGATTTTTTTATATACAGTAAGAGTGTACTATACAGCATTTTAAATTCTATTATTCCATGGTCTGTTGAAATTCTTGATTCTGAATGGCTGGAAGGTGCAGTTAGACAAAGTACATCCAGGAAGGTTGTTTTGACAGAATAAAGCCCTTCGTTCTTATATAACAGCCCTTTGCTTTGCATATAATGTCTGGCAGGCTTTATTCTGTGATAACAACCTCCTTTTAAGTCCTTTTTTCCTGCTTATTACATGGCTACTTGCCACAAAACATATAAATTAAACAGAAAATTGTTCTGAGTCATCATAGTTTATTAATTCTTAAATTAAAGGCAAAGCTGACAGAAACGAAAACAGCTGAATGGAGCATATACTAACCTACAAATTATTAATTCACAAGATGGCAACAAACAGTCAAAAACAGCAGCCTGACAAAAAAGCAGAAACATATAATGTAAGTATATTGATGTGAACGTATTCACTGACGAACAAGACTGATTAAAAGTATCCGTATGAGCCTTTGTTATTAGCTTCAGTGGTTATCTCAGAATAACATAACTTAGAATGTCACAACTGACCAAATAAAAATCTAGTATTCCAGACAGCCGTGTAATAAAATTGTTTAATGCAAAGTAAGTTCCAGTGAGTTCTGATCACAGTTCGAAATAAATGTGCTTCCCGCAAACATTAGTAGTAGCCACAGAAACTCGGTGACAGTTAAAGGTGCAGTATGTAAGTTTGACACCCAGTGGTTGAACTAGGTATTGCACTCCTGGATCATAATAAAAACACGCCGGGATGCCAGATTGAGTACAGGAGCGATTTAAACTGTTCTAAATAAAAGCAACGACACGCGATAGAGGGAATAATCTCCATATTAAAAGCAGTTTTGATTCTAACCAACACCTCGAATTGATATTAGAAGTGGCTTCTATTTCAAACAGCTGAACAACAGAAACCTATGACAGATCACCTCAGGTAAGCCTCGTGTGCCTTATTTAGTGCTAAATGCTAACAGTGTGAGTTTGAATGATTTTACATGACATGTATTGCCATATACTGAAAGCAGAAAGTTCACCTCAGATCTTGAAAATACAATAAACCGTTTGAAATTGAACTTTAGAACTAAACACATATGAGTGATTCAGCATCTACATTTAATGATGTTAAAGAGGCTTAATATGTATTAAATAGATTCTAAACCTTACCGTTTCGTGAGTAAGTGCATATTCTGTGCTTCTGAAAGGCTGTATTTAAATTTCTGTCGTGTTTCGTCTGGTGCAAACAGCTCATCCCTATCTCGTCACAGCGTGTTGTTAGGACACGCGATTACAATGTAACCTGCTCACGTTTGTAATATTTATGTAATTTGCTAATTAATAACCTCATGTGGAACTGAATCTGTCTCATTTTGACATCTGATACTGTCCACTGACACTGTCGCATTTCGCTCACGGATGCATGCTTTCAGAGCCTTTCTGAATGAATGAATGAAATACGCTGTTTTCCAACAAGGCAACCCGGAGTGCTGAATTATAATTGGCTAAACTGGCATCTTGCATATGAAATTGACCTAAACAAAGACACCGTTCCGGCACGGAAAAACCATTTTCAAAGCAGAATATCTGACTTTAGCATTGTTTGCCAGTTAAACAAGTATGTTCACTTGGGATGTTTCTTAAATATCTGCACACATATTATGGTATTGTTATGCTTTAGAAGACTAAAAAACTTACATACAGCACCTTTAAAAGAGACTTCATTTATCTGTGTGATCTCGAGGACACTGTGGGAACATAAATTTATATAATCTAGTTCCAAATAAACAATAATCTATATATAACTGAAAAGTTATATTCTTTGGTTTTTAATTAGCTCATTTCATTCAAAACTCTAGCTAGGGTGTGACATTAAAACCACTTGCTCCCTGAGCTTGGGTTGAGCCAAAGTGATGCAAATACTAGTGGTGTAACGGATCACAAATCTGCAGTTCGGACCACACTAAGGTATTTTAGTCATGGATCGGACCATTTTTCGGATCAGCAAAAAAGTGAGATGACAAATTGCTTTCCATTTATATAAAAATATTACAGCAAAAAACATTGCTTTTAACAAACAGAACATAGAACCTGTAATGTTAATAAAAATAAAAATCAAGAAATAACCAGCTGAAAAAGAAAAGTATTCAATAGGAAATATGATCTTTGCTACTGTTGCTGATAATGCTAAATATAAAAATCTAACATCTTGTACAACAGATCATATTTATCGTCAATTAATGATTCAACAATTCACACATAAATGTTTTATTATACCGTAGGTGTATTATTTTTGAAAAACCTATCCTTCAGTCACATAATTTTACTAGTTGTTTTTCGCCATCTGTTGGTTACACAATTTGGTGGGGGGGGGGGGGGGGGGGGGGGGGGGGGGGTTTGAGGCAGTGGATGGCAGAGGACTGTCGCAGATGGAAGTGAGTGGATCTGAGTTTTCGTGGACGAAAGTGAAGAGGGTTGGGTGAAAGTGAAAGTGAACAGCGGACAGGCAGGAGAGCGGTTGAGGAGGGGGATCGGTAAAATGAGGTGCCGGATCAGATTTAAGAGGTGCCGGATCCGGAATGTCTCACCACAACTTTTCCCGTCATCATTATATCTTACAGGAAAGCCTAAATGCTTTCTTGCATGCGATTTGAATGATGCGGGAGGCGATCTCTCTGCAGTGGTTATAAATGTTGGATTAACTAACAAGTTAAAAAAAATAAAAATTAATCCCGTACGGATCACGGATCAACAGTGATCCGTTTCACCCCTAGCAAATGCTAGGGGTGGGGTCTTAACGACTCTTCCTTTGCCTTTGGTTGATACTTTTAAGCTGCTTAGGGCTGGTGAAACCTCAGGATCTATTTAAGACCCTATAACAAGATCTTCAACTTAAACTAATCATGCCCGTTTTCTATGTCTTCACCTACAAACACTCCCCCCTCCTAAAACACATAATAAACTCAAATTAGACTCACTTTAGACTTGCTTACAGAATTGTGATAAAACTTGCAGACTGCAGACCTGTAGGAGACTCCTTTAGGTTCTTGCAGACTCGTGGACATCTTAAAGGAGCTGTATGACTGCAGATCAACCAACACGACTGCGGACCTGTAGGAGACCCCTTTAGGCTCTTGCAGACTCGTGGACTTCTTGAAGGTGCTATATGACTGCAGATCAACCGACACATCAAAAATAAAAGAATTCTGCTTGTTTTGAGTCTCCTGGAGCAGTTTCTCTCATTCATTTATTTTTTTACAACAACACCGAAATGTGCTTCACAAGGGAACCGATGGGGATCAACAATCTTG
The DNA here is from genome assembly GCA_903798195.1 of Danio kyathit. Taxonomy (NCBI): domain Eukaryota; kingdom Metazoa; phylum Chordata; class Actinopteri; order Cypriniformes; family Danionidae; genus Danio; species Danio kyathit. Next base: position 764,638 of record CAIGQS010000248.1, read on the forward strand.
TGAATATGCTGCAAAATATTTGCAAAGAGTTAGCTACATGTTATTGACCTTATTCTTTCATGTACGAACAGGAGCAGCCATTGGAACCCTATTGGCTTGAGACTTCTGGTCTCATTGACTTCCATTGATTTTTTAGCCATAAAATAAGCGTATTATGCTGCTTGGTGTTTTTTTCCCCATCATCGCCATAAACACAACTGTCTGTCGAGCAAGTAATTTGATCATTAACTCCCGATTATTATTCAGAGTCATTTCTCCATAGACCAATAAATTGAAAGTTCTAACACAATCACTGAATAGAGCACTGAAGAATAAGGTCAATACAAGCTATTAGATATTCCTGTGTCATTTACATGCACACACATGATCTCTCTCTCTCTCTCTCTCTTATATTGGACAGCAATTTAACTTTTGAAAATCATATATCCCATGTCACAAAAACTGCCTTCTTTCCTCTGAGAAATATTGCTGTGTTACGAAGTGTGCTATTCATCTCAGACGCAGAAAAGCTAGTTCATGCTTTTATGGCTTCTAGGCTGGATTACTGTAATGCTCTGTTCACTGGTTGCTCAGCATCCTCTATTAACATACTTCAGCTAGTACAAAATGCAGGTGCCAGAGTTCTTATCAGGTCTAGAAAATATGACCATATGAACCCAATTTTTTTCCCCTGCTTACACTGGCTGCCTGTTAAGTTTCATCTTGATTTTAAAAAATATTGCTTCTTACCCTTTAAAGCTTTAAATAATCTAGCTGCTGTTTATCTAACCAACCTTCTGTCTTGCTACAATCCAACCCACTCTTTAAGATCTCAAAACTCTGGGCTTCTGGTAGTACATAGAATAGCAAAGTGTCAGGGTCTGGATAAAAGGGAAAACTAGCCAGACACAGGTGCAGGTCTCAACAATGTTTATTCTGTAAGCCCAGATAAACTCAAGGGGCAAAAAGAGAAAAATTCAAACAACTCAAAAATTCTTTAATTCAAAAAACTTAAAACTCCTCTGTCAAAGGAGTTGGCAATGAGGCCCAAAGTTCACAAAAAATAAAACCGAGATGATAGGTTGAGTCCTTTAAAAAAAAGAATGATTAAATGAAACTACTCCGAAGAGGATAGAGAACGGTCTTCAGGAGGGTGCAATACCCGGATACGCGACAGGGGGCGATGACTCCGGCTGCTGCTGAATGAACCAGTGCGGCCGCAAAAAAGACTGAGGCTTTGAGGCCGGTGAGAGCAAGATGAAAGCCGGCTGGATAGAGACGGAGAGTCTGATGGGCAGCGATACAAAAATTGATGGGAACAGGCTTGGAGACAGACAGGGAGAAAAACAACATTAGGATATATCAACAAGATGACGCCAGACACGACAAAACTCACAGGACTCAAAGGAACAGGACTAGACCGGGAGATCGCAAGACGTACAGGAAGGGGGAAACAACGATCTCACACGGAACTACGATCAAGGGAGGAATAAATAGGGTGAGAAATCAAGGAAAAACAGGTGAGTGAAACTAGCTTGATAAAATAATGGAAATTGATTAGAGCGGATGGGCGGGGAAGTGAGCAGTAAACAAAGCATGAAGTGAGTGATCAAAATAAAACGAGAGAAAGGGAAAGACTAACAAACACAACAAGGAGTGAACCAGTGATCAGACCGAGGATGTGACACAAAGTCGAGTAAAGGAGGTCGAGCCTTCTCATTTATGGCTCCTAAACTCTGGAACTCTCGCAGTTCAAAACTAGATGAAAGACCTATTTTTTTTAGTAAAGCATACACTCAGTGCATCACATAGCGGTATGACGAATGAATGTGCTCCACACATCCCGTTTATATACAAAATGGAAAACAGCTACGCTAATTATTCTCTTTATTCTCTATTTCGACCTGGGGATATTCATCCTGAGGCCTCCAGAGATTTTGCAGCGCCACTGATGCGATCCAAGACCTGTGAAGAGATGATTCCAAGGTTTCCATAATCCTGGACCAGGCTGTATCCTGAGCAGCTGCTGTGGTGGTCATGAAGGAGTGGAGAGCATGAGACTGATTCCTGTGACGCTCCAGGGAGAGATGAGTCTTCGCTGACATCCAGTGTTCTCCAGCCTCTGGCGCCTAGACTGCATCTCTGCACAAGACGTTTGGCCATAGGAGAAATGGTCGTGCCCAACTGAGCCTGGTTTCTCTAGAGGTTTTTTATCCTTCACTTTCGCTAAGTTTTTTCCTCGCCGCTGTTGCCACGGGCTTGCATGGTTCGGGACTTTTAGTGCTGCACATCAATGGATTGCTCTACAGTGTTTGGACTCTTAGCAGTGAATATTAAACCACACTGAAATTAACTGAACTAAACTGAACTGAACTTAAACTCTGAAAACTGAACTGACATTGTTTCAATTTACTACAATCTTCTATGTGAAGCTACTTTGACACAATCTCCATTGTAATAGTGCTATACAAATAAAGATGAATTGAATTGAATTGTGCGCGCCTTCTTTCTCAGCCTTTGACTGGTTCAATGCAGGGACTCAGGGGATCTAACATGTCAAAAATGAGAAAATTGAAGAAAATTAGGTCAAATTATGCACTGCAAAGAGAGTTTTGACTGCTCTACAACTCAGCAAATGTACAACCTGGAGGTAACTCTCCATCTGCATTTTTTCCCTCTACAATGTGCATTTGAAATCCTTTAATGCACAACAATTCGTTGATTGTCCTTTACAAAAATGTTAAAATTAGTTTCAAGAATTCATGAACTCAAAGAACCTTCCTAACCATTAAACCCATTATTCATACCACTCATCACAGTTTTTAGCAGGTGTGACGGGATAACATAAGAGAAATGTGAAGTGATTGAGGAGAAATAATTTTCTTCAGCTAAGCAGAATTAGCATTCTTACCAAGACGGTACCACTCAGTTCAAGTCCATTAAAAAGTACTTTCACTCCCAACATTATGTGAGTGTCTTAGCCAAGCTAGATTTCTGCCAAATTTGAAATATGCGTTATCGCTGAAGTATAAGACTTTAAGATGATTTTATATATTTAAATAAAAGCATATATCTGACAAATGTAAAATGATGACTTTAATTATCTTCCTTGCACACAGACGGCTCAGCGGCCTGACAATGAAAAACACTCTTGACAAAGTCATTTAAAAGTTTGAGGTGTCTAACGGAAGAGGGACGGGCAGTTGAGAAGCACAGGAAGCAATCTCATTCCAATCCTATTCCATTTCAGGATACACATCAAATCACATTTAGCTGCTGATTTTAAATGGGGCTGGAAATAAGTGTAGCGATCCAAAGTGAAATTGTGTGCACACATACACACACACATCATGACAGTAAATGTGACAGAAATCAGATCTTGACCAGGAAAGCCTGGTGTGCTGAATCTTCATGAAGTTTTAATGGGGGTGCTCTTGTTCAATCTTGTTATATTTTATTTGCTGCTTAACCCGTAATCTCAGCAGGGATGGAATGCTTGCATATAGATGATGGCTTATATATGATGGAAGCTAAACCACTATTAACTTGCAAGACCTCTGGAAACCCATAAAATATACCTGTGTGATGTCTTAAAGTTGGATTTAATAAGCTTTCTTTGCAGGCTCTTCTTGTCCCAGTGGTATATGGACATTTGTCCACTTGTATTCATATTTATTCTAACTGATTACCAGAGTTGGGCACATTCCTTTAAAAAAGTAATTATGGTGGCTTGAGAAAGCCAACATACTGTTATACTACATAAACTTGTTATTCTTCCGTCTTCTTCTTCTTCTTCTTAGACTATTTTAAGAAAGCATCTCCTCCTAGACCATTAATACTACAACCAACAAACTAACTCCAAACCTCCAAACCATACTGAATTAAGTAGCTATATCTTTTACAACTGATCTGACTTACAGTTTTCTGAAAACTGACCCGGAAAAGTCGGAAAAGTCCCATTGACTTAACATTGAACCAAACTTTATGACCTCTTAACTTTGCGCCAGACTGTCATTCAGACTTAAGGCTATGCTCCTTTAACTCAGACTACCAATCTGTCAATCACTGATGACCTTTCACTTACTAGCCACACCCTAGCAACCACTTACAGCACCCTAGCTAGTGTCCCATAGACTTCCATAATGAAAAACTGCCATTGACTTTACATTGCACATACTAAAGACATACCAATTCATACTAACAATATACCAATCCATATAAGAAACATACAAAAGACAAACACAATCCATACTAGAAACATACTAAAGACATACTAACATACTAATCATACTAGAAACATACTAACGACAAACACAATCCATACTAGAAACATACTAACGACATACTAACATACTAATCATACTAGAAACATACTAACGACGAACACAATCCATACTAGAAACATACTAACGACATACTAACATACTAATCATACTAGAAACATACTAACGACAAACACAATCCATACTAGAAACATACTAACAACACACTAACATACTAATCATACTAGAAACATACTAACGACAAACACAATCCATACTAGAAATATAATAACGACATACTAACATACTAATCATACTAGAAACATACTAACGACAAACACAATCCATACTAGAAACATACTAACGACATACTAAAATACTAATCATACTAGAAACATACTAATCCATACTAGAAACATACTAACGCCATACTAACATACTAATCATACTAGAAACATACTAACGACAAACACAATCCATACTAGAAACATACTAACGACATACTAACATACTAATCATACTAGAAACATACTAATCCATACTAGAAACATACTAATGACATACTAAAAACATACTAACATACTAATCGTACTAGAAACATACTAATCCATACTAGAAACATACTAATGACATACTAACATACTAATCATACTAAAAACATACTAACGACAAACACAATCCATACTAGAAACATACTAATGATATACTTACATACTAATCATACTAGAAACATACTGATCCATACTAGAAACATACTAACGAAATACTAACATATTAATCATACTAGAAACATACTAACGACAAACACAATCCAAACTAGAAACATACTAACGACATACTAACATACTAATTATACTAGAAACATACTAACGACAAACACAATCCATACTAGAAACATACTAACGACATACTAACATACTAATCATACTAGAAACATACTAATCCATACTAGAAACATACTAATGAAATACTAACATACTAATCATACTAGAAACGTACTAACGACAAACACAATCCATACTAGAAACGTACTAACGACATACTAACATACTAATCATACTAGAAACATACTAACGACAAACACAATCCATACTAGAAACAAACTAACGACATACTAACATACTAATCATACTAGAAACTTACTAACGACAAACACAATCCATACTATAAACATACTAACGCCATACTAACATACTAATCATACTAGAAACATACTAACGACAAACACAATCCATACTAGAAACATACTAACGACATACTAACATACTAATCATACTAGAAACATACAAACGACAAACACAATCCATACTAGAAACATATAACGACATACTAACATACTAATCATACTAGAAACATACTAACAACAAACACAATCTATATTAGAAACATACTAATCATACTAAAACATACTAATCCATACTAGAAACATACTAACAACATACTAATATACTAATCATACTAGAAATATACTAACAACAAACACAATCCATACTAGAAACATATAATAACATACTAACATACTAATCATACTAGAAACATACTAATCCATACTAGAAACATACTAACGAAATACTAACATATTAATAATACTAGAAACATACTAACGACAAACACAATCCATACTAGAAACATACTAACAACACACTAACATACTAATCATACTAGAGACATACTAATGACAAGCACAATCCATACTAGAAACATACTAACGACATACTAACATACTAATCATACTAGAAACATACTGATCCATACTAGAAACATACTAACGAAATACTAATATATTAATCATACTAGAAACATACTATAGACAAACACAATCCATACTAGAAACATACTAACGACATACTAACATACTAATCATACTAGAAACATACTAACGACAAACACAATCCATACTAGAAACATACTAACGACATACTAACATTCTAATCATACTAGAAATATACTAACAACAACCACAATCCATACTAGAAACATACTAACGACAAACACAATCCATACTAGAAACATATAACGGCATACTAACATACTAATCATACTAAAACATACTAATCCATACTAGAAACATACTAACGACATACTAACATACTAATCATACTAGAAATATACTAACAACAACCACAATCCATACTAGAAACATATAACGACATACTAACATACTAATCATACTAGAAACATACTAATCCATACTAGAAACATACTAACAAAATACTAACATACTAATCATACTAGAAACATACTAACGACAAACACAATCCATACTAGAAACATACTAATGACATACTAACATTCTAATCATACTAGAAACATACTAACGACAAACACAATCCATACTAGAAACATACTAACAACATACTAGCATACTAATCATACTAGAAACATACTAACGACAAACACAATCCATACTAGAAACATACTAACGACATACTAACATACTAATCATATGAGAAACATACTAATGACAAACACAATCCATACTAGAAACATACTAATAACATACTAACATACTAATCATACTAAAACATACTAATTCATACTAGAAACATACTAACGACATACTAACATACTAATCATACTAGAAACATGCTAACGACAAACACAATCCATACTAGAAACATATAACGACATACTAACATACTAATCATACTAGAAACATACTAATGACAAACACAATCCATACTTGTAACATACTAACAACATACTAACATAGTAATCATACTAGAAACATACTAATGATAACCACAATCCATACTAGAAAAATACTAACAACATACTAACATACTAATCATATTAGAAACATACTAATCCATACTAGAAACATACTAACGACATACTAACATACTAATCCATACTAGAAACATACTAATGAGCATACTAACATACTAATCATACCAGAAACACTAACAATATACCAATCTATACTAAAAACGTATTAATCCATACTACAAACATACAAGCAACATGCTAATTCATACTATTAACATACAAGCAACATGCTAATTTATACTATAAACATACTAGCAACATGCTAATTCATGCTAACAACATGTTTGTTTATGCTAGCAACATGCTAATTCATACTAGAACCATGCTAATTTATGTTAGCAACTGCCTAGCAACTACTCAGAACACCTTAGCAACCGCCTAGCAACACCTTAGCAACTGCATACCAACACCTTAGCAACCACCTAGCAATGCCTTTGCAACCACCTAGCAACCAATCAGAACACCCTAGTAAACACCTAGCAACACCTTAACAATGACCTAGAACATCTTAGCAACACCTTAGCAACCACCCAAAACACCCTAGCAACTGCCTAGCAACACCTTAGCAACCACCTAGCAATGCCTTAACAACCATTAAGAACACCCTAGCAACATTTTAGCAACCACATTAAACACCCTAGCAAAGCCTTACCAACTACTTTGAACACCCTAGCAACAACTTGCAACCGCCTAGCAACACCTTACAACTACCTGGAACACCCTAGCAACTCCCTAGCAACACTTTAGTAACCGCCTAGCAACCACTCAGAACACCTTAGCAATGCCTTAACAACCAGTCAAAACACCCTAGCAACACCTTAGCAACCGCCTAGCAACCACTCAGAACACCCTAGAAACCGCCTAGCAACACCTAAGCAACCCCTCAGAACACTGGTTGGTTCTGCCCCAGCCCTCAACACACACACACACCCACCCCAGAGAAAGAGACCTGTTCCGCATGCTTTTGGACTTGTGGGGGAAACAGGAGCATCCAGAGGAAACCCACGCCAACACGGGGAGAACATACAAACTCCACACAGAAACGCCAACTGACCCAGCCGAGACTCGAACCAGCGACCTTCTTGCTGTGAGGCGATTGTGCTGCCCACTGCGCCACCGAGCAGCCCCAGGGGCTGAGAGAGTTGCTCTAGTTAATTAATTAATTAAGTCATTCATTTATTCATTAATTTGCCAAATTCTATGAAATTTCACTTTAAACTAATTCAATTTTTACTTATTCTGCATTTCTGTCCACAGTTTCTGTACCACAGGCCCTACTGTAGCACATAACCTGCTCTCCGACTCTGTCTACTGGCTACTTTCCAGAGCACAGGTTGAGCAAAGTCAAAGCATAATTTTATTTTGACATGAAAATGACCAGATACGAGTATATGAATAACCTTCACATATAGTGCTAAAATGAGCAACTCTATCATTTATCACTGCAGGGTTTCCCCTTCAAGACAGAGGACAAGCAATTTCTTCTGCATTGCCTCAAAACTGCATGACCCGCAGCTCTATTTAGCAAAAAAAGACATCGCTATCAATCAGTCACGCATCTACTCTTACAGTGACAGATCCACTGCAGGCTTCTACAGAAGCAGTACTAGAATAAGACAAGTGAGGGGTCGTCCAGAGTACCTAGAGGAAGGTCAGGTCATCACTCAAGAGGAATGTTCACACAGAACGCAGACATGCAAAAATCAATGCCAGCTCTCATAGCCATGTTGAATCCATATTTTAGATACTGCTGGAGGCAGCAAATGGATATTAGAGTAACTTAATCTAGACTTTCCTGCAGCCTCACAATGTCAGAGAGTGAGATTCACCATCCAAGTTTTCTTGTCAACCAGCATTTAAATTCATAGAAAACACCAATCTCTTAGAGATGAAGGTTTCAAAACAAAGAAACGACAAGCTTCTCACAGAAGTTCCATAGAAAGATCATTTGACTGTATTCTGTAGGTTACAATAAAGCTTTCTGTAAACAGTTCTCAGGCTTCTTAGAATAATATTTGGGGTTGCAAATTATGAACTATTTAATGATCTAAATAATTTTCTCCACCATAAAACAAATTTAGAAGCAAATGGTTCCATGAATGTTAACATTTCATCATTGAACTTTCATCAATAAAGAGATAATTACCCCAGTAATGAAAAATAATGAGATCATTTTAGGTTAACTATCTCTTCAGAGGGATAGTTCATCCAAAATTTAAAATCACCTCAGCATTTACTCTCCCACACGTGGTTTTTAAACCTTTATGAGTCTTTATTCTGATGAACACAAAACAAGATATTTAAAAAAATGCCGTAGTGGGAGTCTGCTCCAAATTCACGTACTATCCATTCTAAATAGTACTCGAAAACAGCATTAGTATGTCCCAAACCGTGGTATGTTATAGAGCAGGGGTTCAACCTTATTCACTTCGGGGCCCACTTCTTTCTCCGATCAATTTTTGAAGGCCCACCTGTCTGACATATATATATATATATATATATATATATATATATATATATATATATATATATATATATACACACAGAGAGACTTTCACTTTCACTTCACGCATAGTTTGTGAATAAACAGAGTGACGTGTACAAATTGCAGACGAGATTATGACGCTGTTTTTGCACCTAGTTTGAAGTAATCAATCACAGAACAGGAGAAAGTGCATTACTTTGATCTTTTTATTATAGCATATTAATAACAAAATCCAAAAATTATAGTATATTAAATAGGGGTGTGACGAGATGCCTACTCCACAAGACAAGACACGAGATTGGGTTCACGAGAACGAGACGAGAAAAGATTTTTACACTATTTTAAAGAAATCCTTGTTGATGGAACATATGAATGGAATAGTCTTTAAATATTTTGCTAATATATGAATGGAAAAATATGAATTAAAAAAACAAAAAAAAAAAAAACACAAAATCCAAAACATTTTAGGTGTTTTTTTTTTTTTTTACTTGTAATGAACTTCCATTTTTTATCTATGCAATTTCCATAATTATTCCCATAATTTTATGTATGCAATAGTTTTATATTAGTTTATATTGAATTCTATGCAATGAACATGTAAACACTGCAAAATATTTGCTTAAATGAAAAATAGCAAACTCTACTGACTGGCTTTTCCCCTATAGAATGTCAGAGTATTTGCATTGCAGATCTTGATGGTCAATTCAGATTTTGTGACAGTATCCAATTTTTTTGATGACCTGCTTACATATATCATCTTTTAAAGGTGACTCGTATCCGACTGTCTGTATTTACACAGCACACGGCAAAAGACGCAATGACCAGGAAAAAAAAGAGCGGGAGCTGACTGACAGCTTATAATAAAAGAGCTCTCTTTTCTCCATTCCTGTATTTATTCTGCTTGCATGATGCGAAATGCAAAATGCGGCTAGGAGTCCTACACGATGATAATAGTTTGATTGCGGCATTTACATATCTGTACTGCACTGCACAGCTTTCTGCACATCTAACTCCGGTGAGAAAAAAAAATCGGTTACGTCACACCCACCCGCCCAACCGAGTGACATGTACAGCACAGAGGCCAGTCTTACCAGGTTTGTATGCAAAGCACTTGATTTGCGGTTCAAATTCAATCCTGCTTCCAATCTTCAATGCTAATTTCACCCTCATGCTCCATCATGCTAACATCTCAACTTACGAGACAATTTTTTAACTCAACGAGAAATCTTGTCGCGATTTAATCTCGTGACACCCTTAATATTAAGAGTTAATTTTAAGCTATCTCGCGGCCCCCCTGGAGGATCGCTGAGGCCCACCGGTTGAGAATCCCTGTTATAGAGTAAGCCAAATGTTCCCGATTGGTTTACTATTTGCATTAAAAATTCGAAGTGTCCATACCCTAACTGCTAACAACACATTGTGTGTTGGAAGTAAATTCGATTAGGAAAGTTCAAAAAAACTACAACTCTGCAACTCTGTACTCAAATTGCTAATATTGCTCACAATACACTGCGCATAAAATGTGAATTCGAGGGGTGACGCGGTGGTGCAGTAGGTAGTGCTGTCGCCTCACAGCAAGAAGGTTGCTGGTTCGAGCCTCGGCTAGATCAGCTGGCATTTCTGTGTGGAGTTTGCATGTTCTCCCCGTGTTGGCGTGGGTTTCCTCCGGGTGCTCCGGTTTCCCCCACAGTCCAAAGATATGCGGTACAGGTGAATTGGGTAAGCTAAAATTGTCCGTAGTGTATGAGTGTGAATAAGAGTGTATGAGTGTTTCCCAGTGATGGGTTGCAGCTGGAAGGGCATCCACTGCCTAAAACATGCTGGATAAGTTGCAGTTCATTCCGCTGGGGCGACCCCAGATTAATAAAGGGACTAAGCTGAAAAAAGAAAATGAATGAATGTGAATTCGATTAAAACTACAAATTTGGGGAGAAATTGTAAACAAACTACAAACATGGCAGATTCATGAACCATCAAGTAGAACGGCTTCCGTAAAGTTGTTTGAATGACTATTAATTAATTAATATCTAGCCAACTGGAAAATATTTAAATTGTGTTTTCCGTGTTATACTGCATCTGCAACTCTGTACTCAAACTGCTAATATTGCCCACAATACATAGCATGTTGGTTGTGAATTCAATTAGAACTACAAAATGGGGGGTTGGGGGGGGGGGGGATAAATTGTAAACAAACTACAAACATGGCGGATATGTCAACTGTGAAGTAGAGAGGCTTCCGTAAAGTTGTTTAAATGACTAATAATTAATATAATGTGTTATACGTGTTACATCTTATCTGCAACGACAATGTGAACTTATATCAAGATATGTTTGAACTTCTGAACGCATAATTATCCAAAGAGCTGAGGAGATTTCTCTAGATGAAAGACTTGCATATGGCAGATTATTCTGCTGCTGCATCTCTAATATGGTAGGTAATTAAATATGAAAAAAGTGTTGAGATGATTGACAGGGAACATAACTAAACTAGCATTTCTTCACATAAAAGAACATACTTTTATAATGTAGTGTACTAGTATACTGTAAATATGAACTGGGATGCAGCAATAGGGTAACCTCAACCAGCATTATCGTAAGAATCACTCTAAAGAAACTGCCCTTCTCAGGGTGTCAAATTATATTTTAATGGCTGCCGATGCAGGTGAGTGTTCTGTGCTGGTTTTGCTGGATCTTAGTGCAGCTTTTGATACTGTCGATCACTGCACTTTAATTAAGAGGCTGCATTCTCTTGTGGGCATAACTAGGTCAGCTCTAGGTTGGTTAACCTCCGTCTCCGTGTCGTGCTCTGCAGTTGTCTTTGTGTTTTTGTTAGTTCGTCCTGTCTTCAGTCATATTTCTACAATTAGTTTCACCAGAGACGAATTGTTGGACATTCGGACACATACACCACCAAATATTTTTCCAGACTTGGATTTATGTGATGTTTTGTTGGATATTGTAGTTGGCGGACCCGCTGTGCTGCTCAAACGCTTTCAGGTGCGCAGGCGAGGGAGGCATGCAGGCGCGCTTGTGAAACTCAGACAGCGCGGGTTTCGAACCGCGTTGCCTAGCATCCATCTGGCAAATCTCCGCTCTCTACCCAACAAAATAGACGAACTCGTTCTGCTCTCCTAGACAAACAGGGATTTTTCACATTCAGCTGCTCTGTGTTTCACAGAAACCTGGCGGAACGACACCATACCGGACAACGCGCTTCATCTACCGGGCTATCAGCTGTTTAGAGCGGATCGCGACGAAGAATGGACACGGAAATTGCGCGGTGGCGGGACGTGAGTTTACATCAACTAAAGGTGGTGTACAGATGTAACAGTTTTACAGAAGATGTGCTGTCCAGATCTAGAAGCACTGTTTATTAACTGTAAGCCTTTCTACTGCCCGTGTGAGTTCTGCTCGTTCATCCTCATCAGTGTTTACATTCCTCCGCACGTGCATGCGCGCCTGGCGATACAGAAATTAGCTGATCAGATCACGGTGATACAGCAACAACACCCGGACTCTGTTTTAATCATTCTCAGAGATTTTAACAAAGCAAAACTATCTCGTGAACTGCCAAAATATAGACAGCATGTTACATGTCCCACAAGAGACATATTGGATCACTGCTATACCACAATAAAGGATGCATACCGCTCTGTCCAACGAGCAGCTTTGGGGCACTCTGACCACTGTTTGATTCATCTCATACCAACCTACAGGCAGAAACTGAAAACAGCCAAACCTGTATTAAGATCTGTGAAAAGATGGACTAACGAAACAGAGCAGGATCCACAAGCCTGTTTCGATCTCACAGACTGGAGTGTCTTTGAAGCTGTTGCAAACAATCTAGATGAGCTCACAGAGACTGTAACATCTTATATCAGTTTCTGTGAAGATGTGTGCATTCCTACCAGGACATAACTCACATACAACCATGACAAACCATGGTTCACTGTACAACTCAGACAGCTACGTCAGGCCAAGGAGGTTGCTTACAGGAATAATGGAGAGGGCCTTGTATAAGCAGGCCAAATACACACTGGAAAAGGACATCAGAGTCGCAAAAAGGAACTATTCTGAGAAACTAAGGAGTCAGTTCTCTTCCAGCAACTCAGCATCTGTGTGGAAAAGTTTGAAAATCGTCACAAACTACAAAACACCACCCCACAGCACTGTAGACAACCGACGACTTGCAAAACGACTTGCAAACGACCCCCCACACCCACTCTGAACTGCTGTTACATCACCATTATCACCTCCACCACTCCCCGCCTACCCCATACCTGCACTTCAGTTCAGTAAAGATGATGTGCACCAGGTCTTCCGGAAACAGAAGAGGAAAAAAGCACCAGGCCCAGAGTTTATAACACCAGCCTGTTTAAAGTCCTGTGCTGACCAACTGCCCCCCATCTTCACCCTGAACTTCAACAGATCACTGGAGTTGTGTAAAGTGCCCTACTGCTTCAAACGCACCATCATCATTCCCATACCAAAAAACTCAAACTTACAGGACTAAATGACTACAGACCGGTGGCGCTGACATTTGTGGTCATGAAGTCTTTTGAAAAACTGGTGCTGGCCCACCTGAAGGACATCGCTGAACCCTCACTGGACTCTCTTCAGTTTGCCTACATAGCAAACAGGTCTGTGGATGATGCAGTCAATATGGGACTGCATTATGTTCTGCAACACCTAGAAAGACCAGGGACCTATGTGAGGATCTTATTTGTTGACTTCAGCTTGGCTTTTAACACTATCATCCCAAAACCTCTCCTGCCCAAATTAACTGAGCTCTCTGTGCCCACCTTTGTCTGTCAGTGGATCAACAGCTTCCTAACGGACAGGCAGCAGCTGGTGAAGCTGCTCTCCCCCCACTGAGCATCATGGACAGCATTGTGGCAGCAGTGGAGTGATTCAGGTTCCTGGGCACCACCATCTCTCAGGACCTGAAGTGGGACACTAACATTGACTCCATTGTCAAAAAAGCTCAACAGAGGTTGTACTTTCTTTGTCAGCTGAGGAAGTTCAACCTCCCAAAGGAGCTGCTGAAACAGTTCTACACCTCCATCATTGAGTCAGTCATCTGCACATCAATAGCTGTCTGGTTTAGCTCAGCTACCAAATCCGACCTCCAAAGACTACGTCGAATAGTTCAGAATGCTGAGCGAATCAATGGTACAACCCTCCCTACTCTCCAAGAACTGTACTTATCCAGAGTGAGCAGAAGGGCTGCCAAAATCACTCTGGACCGCTCACACCCAGCACACTGCCTCTTTGAACTTTTACCTTCTGGTCGACGCTACAGAGCACTGCGCACCAGAATAGCCCGACACAGAAACAGTTTCTTCCCTCAGGCAATCCATCCCATGAACACTTAATGATAATAATTGTGGAACCAACATCACTACTTGCTATTCAATTTTTTACACATATACAATTATTTAACAACACACTTTACATGCCAATTTGAACATAACAGCTGCAGATATAATGTTGTATATAGTAATATACCTGTACATACACTTGTCAATTTGGATATTGCATTCACTACTTTTAAAATATATTTATTATATGTTTTTTAGTCCTGTCTGTAATTCTGTTGCACTGTAGAAGCTCTGTCACGAAAACAAATTCTTCGTATGTGTGAACATACGAGAAATAAACCTCTTTCTGATTCTGATCTGGCTGACAGGAGTTTTTCTGTGTCCATAGAAACTCATATGTCAGACTCTGTTCTTCTGTCCTGTGGTGTGCCTCAAGGTTCTGTCCTAGGTCCTCTTCTTTTTAATTTATATATGCTCCCTCTCAGCAAGATTATTAGTAGTTTTAAAGTTATATCTTACCATTGCTATGCAGATGATGTACAATTATATTTTTCTTTTAGCTCTGACAGGCTAGACAAACTGTCTCTCTTGCCACAGCCATATCACCCTGCAGCCCAAGACCGGTTACTCACTGAAGCTAAGCAGGGCTGAGCCTGGTCAGTACCTGGATGGGAGACCACATGGGAAAAACTAGGTTGCTGTTTGAAGTGGTGTTAGAGAGGCCAGCAGGGGGCGCTCAACCTGTGGTCTGTGTGAGTCCTAATGCCCCAGTAAAAGTGAAGGGGACACTACACTGTCATTGGGCGCCGTCTTTCAGATGAGACGTTAAAACCGAGGTCCTGACTCTCTGTGGTCATTAAAAATCCCATGGCACTTCTCGTAAAGAGTAGGGGCGTAACCCCGGTGTCCTGGCCAAAGTCCCTCCTAATCATCCCCATCCACCGAATTGGCTCTATCACTGTCTCTTCACTTCACCAATAGCTGGTGTGTGGGGAGCGCACTGGCGCCGTTGTCTCGTGCCTGCCATCGCATCATCCAAGTGGATGCTACACACTGGTGGTGGTGTGGAGAGACCCCCCTCATGATTGTGAAGCGCTTTGGGTGTATGACCATACACAATAAATGCGGTATATAAATAAACATTACATACATTACAGGATTGTTTAGTCTTTATTAACAAATGGATAGCAGACAATTTTCTGCAACTGAACCACGATAAAACAGAAATGTTGATTTTTGCTTCAGATAACATCACCCTAATAATTTTGGGGGTTTGTGATCTTCAAATTGCAGTGATATTAGAAATCTTGGTGTCATCTTTGATCGAGCTCTGTGTTTTAATAACCATATTAAGTCTGTAGTTTGTACATGCTTTTTTCATCTGAGGAACATAGCAAAAATCAGACATATTGTGTCAAAGGAAGAGATGGAGATGCTTGTTCATGCCTTCATCTCTTCACGATTGGATTATTGTAATGTTCTGTTCAATTGTCTGAACAAATCTTCAATGGATCGATTGCAAGTTGTGCAGAATGTAGCGGCGAGGCTTTTGACACCAAGAGGAGGTCACACAATTACTCCTGTGCTTAAGGGACTTTACTGGCTTCCTATCGATTTTAGAGTAAATTTTAAGATTCTTTTCATTACATATAGAGCTCTGCATGGTGAAGCACCCCTATATATTCAAGATCTCACTCATGTAGCCGGTCTCTGAGGTCTTCTGGCAAAGACCTTTTAGCCATTCCCAGAACTCGTCTTAAGACTAAAGGTGACCGTGCCATCTGTGTGGTGGCCCCAAGGCTCTGGAACTCTCTCCCTATAGCACTGAGATCTCTGGGGTCAGTTGAACTTTTTAAAAAGCATTTAAAGATGCATCTTTTTGGTCAAGTTTTAAATTAACAGTATTAGTGTTTTTGTATTTGTATTTTTAACTTGTTTTAACATGTTTTCTTTTATTGTTATGTGTTCTTTTACTTTTCTCTTATTGTTAAGCACTTTGTGACTCAATGTCTGGGAAAGGTACTATATAAATAAACCTTTACTTACCTTCTTACTTACTTACATTATTCAATTGAACCCATTTTCTGTCAACAGAAGAAATAAACTCAAATATATTTGACTAGAAAAAAGAAGGGCAAGTAAATGATGACAGAACTCTCATTTTTGGGTGAACTATCCCTTTAAATGTCTCCACGGCACATGATCATATAAAACTCATCTCTGATAATCACAATGACATTTTTTCCTATATGAAAAATACCATGTTTTAAAATGGTCTGTATGGTCTACACCCTTACTTTATTTAATACACATGTACATGGATCAATGAATATGTTAATTACTTCTCAACCTTCCCTCTACATGGTACACTTTTACTAAGATTATAAACAGCTAAAGTGAATGACACACAATGGCAAGTTGGTCTTTTTCCCTTTTAAAACAGTTCTTCATCTGTTTATCACATGTTCGCATACTTCCATACAATGTTATACCCCTATATGCTTTCTACAGTGCTCTACAATAGGTCAACAGTTTGCTCATTAAAATGAAAGGATTTGCTATTTAACTGCACTAAACTAAACTGTTTTGAGGGAGAGAACAATGTAAAAATGTACTAATGAAACGAGTATATTCAACTTATATTTAAGTAATATTACTTAAAGCACTATAGTATGCTTAAAGTTCAATGTACTTAGAGTTTTTCCAATTGTTTACACATTTTCTGAAAGCATGTCTCATATTGCCAGAACTCTAAACACAAATCACAAAACACGCACACATTGGGAAAAACCCTTCAATTCTCCAATTCAAAACAGTGTGATTTCTTCTCAAAATGGTATTTTGTTTTCAAATGACACACACAAACCATCACATGAACAGACATTTATAAGAACAGTTGAACATTGATGTGCTTAATGTAAAACACTATGACCACTTCTTCCCCATTCATCATAATGATTTACTGTAGGCCTTTTTTTGTTCTGTGGTACACTTACTACCGACAGTACATAGGCCCCACATAAGTGCATTGTAAAATATTTCAGAATATTATTTTTATACAAAACACACAAATACACCAGTACCAAATATATTTTACTGTATTTTTCCCCACAAAAACAGTGTACACAGTGTTCATCCCAACCAACACAAAGTTGCATATAACGTGGTCTACATATAACAGAAGTATTTACTGAATAGTTACAGTAAAAAAAAAAAAAAAGTGTGGATTTCGGTCCTACACGTTCCATCCCCAGTCAGAAAAAAAATTCCTCAATAGTATTGAGAAATGGAGAATATGAGATGAGCTCTGATTTCTAAATTGCCATTATGTGTGACAGGTGTTTACCTGTGTGATGAGTTAGTATGCAAAGTAGGACAACTGACTTTACAATTTTGAATGACAGTGTGTTCCTTGTGAAAACAAGAAATTTTCTGCATGAAAATTTTGCCAAATGCAGAGAATTGTGTGTAGTGTTTTGAAAAAAGTGTGTTTTAAATCTGCAATTTAAGTGTAAAGCAGGAATTGTGCTTGTCGTTTAGCAGAATTGGTTCAGGGGGTTGTTGTGTATAGAGTTCTGACAATATGAGACATGCTTTCAGAAAATGTGTGTAAACAATTGGGAAAAACTGTAATAATAAAATTTCATAAAAGTATTATTTGCAAACTCTAAATAGCGAAATCATATTAGCAGCCAATGACTCTCAAAGTAAAACATTGTTCACAGTCAAATAAGCAGTGTTAATGTTGTTTTTAAGTCACACTTGCAGGTTATTTCAGAGCAAATATTCAAAGTGCCGTGGTAAACAATATAGGGAGTGTGTCACAAGTTGTCACTGAATGAATGTGTGAATATAAAACCAACTTTACCTTAATAACTTACACTTTCACGTTTCATTCTTAGCATTCAGTGTCCGTAGTTTAATTAACTGTTTTTGCTGAAATCATTGCTGCAATCAAAACGAGTAATGTATATGATTCAGCATAGCATAAACTTACCTGATATAACATGAGAACTGCAGAGATGAGCATCTATAATTAGGTCGTCCCTTTTTGCCAAAGACGTCTGCGGTTAGCATTTAAAGCAGTGTGGTGTACGGTAAATGTTAAGTTTTCTATTTTTGGACTTCATGTCATGGTTGGTAATTCGTCTATAGTATGTGCATCTGTATTTAAAAAACACAGCTGTGTAGACTATGTGAAGTTTCACAAACTAATTTCGAGAGGAGCATGTGATATGATTGACTGCAGCTGGTCTCATTTACCATTATTAGTTAGCCAATCAGATTAATCCAAACTCACTATAAATAGCCTAGCTAAACACTACTCCCTTATCTTCGTTTTTCCAAAGAAACCCCCCATCCACCCCTTCTCCCCCCTTTCTTCCTTTACCACGGGGAGCTCTCGAGAACCACCCGATCTCGTACTCCCCTCACATTTTTAAATTAGATTAGATTCAACTTTATTGTCATTACACATGTACAAGTACAAGGAAACGAAATGCAGTTTAGGTCTAACCAGGAGTGCAATAGCAGCAAGTGCAGGATACTGGTATAAGTATAAAGTGCAGTTACAGAAAAAACTATGGTGATATTTACAGATGGATGTACTATGAACATTATATACAGGATGTATTAGCTATGAACAGAGATTTACAATAGATGGATATATGTACAGGTTGCTATTAATAATCAGAAGTGTGCAGATAGATAAAAATAATTACAAATGTACATTTGCAGTGGGTATGTACAGTTCAAATAAATAAATCTGTGCAATGTAGTGCAATGAATATGTGCAATTTTTAAATGAGCAAATGTTAAATAGTGCAGTGATTATGAGGAGTATAAGGTATGAGGAGAGTGGGGGTGTATCAGGGGGGCAAAAGAGTCAGTGGGGGGGCAGAGTTTAAAAGGGAGACAGCTCTGGGGAAAAAGCTGTTCCTTAGTCTACTGGTTTTTGTCCAGGGGAGCCTGAAGCGCCTACTGGAAGGCAGGAGAAAAAAACAGTCTGTGAGCAGGGTGAGAGGAATCTTTAAGAATACTGTGTGCTCGGCGCAGACAGTGATTCTTCTGGATTTCCTCTATGGCTGGCAGTGTGGTCCCTGTGATGCGTTGGGCAGTTTTCACCACCCGCTGCAGTGCCTTACGCTCAGCAACAGAGCAGCTTCCATACCAGACTGTGACACAGTTCGTCAGGATGCTTTCTATTGTGCAGCGGTAGAAGTTCACCAAGACGGCTGATGACAGCTGGTTCTTCTTAAGCTGCCTTAAGAATATTTATCATTCATTCACATGCTCTATTGACCAGGCGGGAACCCTGGGCTCAATCATCTCCGAACTCAGGGTACCTCTCGGGACAGCATTCCAAACCTGCTAACAATTGTCAAACAATATCTAAGTGCGAACTCTTGAAATATATTTAAAACAAATGGTTTCCTCAAATGGTTTGAGCTACCTTAACTCGTTGAATTTAAAGTGTGGATTCTACCTCAAATAACTTGTATGTCTGCCTATACTGTATTTTTTAAATACTATACATAGTGTCAAGATATCTGTCTGCAAGTGGCTACAATGCTAAATGCAACAAAAAATAAACATTGTAAACATAAATGGAGATGATATGAATATGATGTGTTTTACCCAACAACAATATACTAAAAACCTTTTTGTAAAGATGTTCATAATCTACAAAAAATACTAAAAGTGCTGCATTATGTCATAAAAAAATATTTAAATCAAAGAAATGTCTTTATTTTTGCTATCGTTATTTTGTATCAAAAACATAAAACAGGGACACCCCTGTGTCCTGTTGGACTTAACTTTGAAGTTTGTGAACTGTTACACCCCTAATCTTTATATATAAAATATTTATCATTCATCATTTACCGTTCAAGTTGGCGGTTCATTCCACTGTGGCGACCCCTGATTAATAAAGGGACTAAGTCGAAAAGAAAATGAATGAATGAATGAAAATATTTATCATTCATTCATTTCTCTTCGGTTTAGACCCTTTATTGATCAGGGTTCGCCACAACTGAATGAACTGCCAACTTATTCAGCAAATGACTTATACAAACTTATACACAGTGGATGACCTTCCAGCTGCAACCCAGTTCTGGGAAACATCCATACACACACATACTGTACACTACAGCCAATTTAGCTTATTCAATTCACCTCTACCACGTCTTTGGACTGTGGACTACAATTTGGACAACAATTCACACAGGCTCACCAAAATTGGACAATAGAACATTGGAAAAACGCTGCCTGGTCTGATGAGTCTTGATTTCTTCTGCAACATTCAGATGGTACTGTAGGATCAGAATTTGGCGTCAACAACATAAAAGCATGGATCCATCCTGCCTTGTATCAACGGTTTAGGCTGGTAGTGGTGGTGTAATGGAGTGGGGGATATATTCTTGGCACTTTTTGGGCCCATTAGTACCAATTGAGCATCATGACTATTGTTGCTGACCATGTCCATCCCTTTATGACCACAGTGTACCCATCTTCTGATGGCTACCTCCAGCAGGATAACACCCATGTCATAAAGAGCGAATCATCTCAGACTGGTTTTTTGAACATGACAAGGAGTTCACTATACTCAAATGACCTCCACAGTGACCAGATGTCATTCCAATAGAGCATCTTTGGGATGTGGTGGAGCGGGAGATTCGCATCATGGATGTGCAGCCGACAAATCTGCAGCAACTGTGTGATGCCATCATGTCAATATGGACCAAAATCTTTGAGAAATATTTCCAGTACCTTGTTGAATCTATGCCACAAAGGATTAAGGCAGTTCTGAAGGCAAAAGTGAGTCCAATCCGAAACTAGTAATGTGTAGGGCCAGACGGAATCTGCAGACGTTTTTTGCAATTTCTGCTGCAAATTTTGGTAAAATTCTGCGGATTTCTGCGGAATTATTTTGGGAGTATCATAACTAAAATCTTAATATGTGAAATAAAAAATAATACCTTTTTAACTTTTATTTACTGTTTAAAATGCAAATCCAATTAGATTCACTTTATTTGGTAAAAAAAGTCTCTCATATAATATATATTATGAAAATATTACTTTACAAAGTGCATTGTACATAAATCAGATGAACATTTTCATATTAGTAAATAATATTACTGTAATTCATTTAAAAGCTGAATAAATTTAGATTTACACACATTTACTCAAGTAAATAAACAGAATTAATGATGGGCTAAAAATCTGCGGAATTCTGAGCGCGCAGATTCCATGTGGGCCTAGAATGTGTACCTAATAAAGTGGCCAGTTAGTGTATATATATACTATACTGTATGTATGTATGTATATATATATATATATATATATATATATATATATATATATATATATATATATATATATATATATATATATATATATATATATATATATATATATACATATATATCATGATTAATAATTTGAGAGAACTATTTTTGATTGAGAATGTCATTGTGTGAATGCACCCTAAAACTGCAGAGTCAGAGTCAGATGATGGAAAATGTCTGAAAATAATACACTGCAGCTAGTTTAAATATCCAACACAGGTGTCCTAAATGACAAATCTCAAATTCAAACACAATCCACCAGCTGTATGTCTGCAAAAGAAAAAAAAGCAGCCCATAAACCATCTGCGTGTCCACACAGAAAGGCTCCAACATTCAGTTTCTGCGACCGAACCTTTAATAAATCAGGAAAAGGAGTTTTACATTACAGATATGGAGACCAAAAGGGACGTGCTGCTCCGCGAAGCATATAATCTCATTATCAGGACTGTTAAGAAAGCCAATTAGGGTGTAAATCAGCAGACGGGATAATTCACCGTTAAATATGCAGTGCAATGTCCTGCTGTATTGGCAGAAAAACAGAGAGGGCAATCTCAAAAAGTTGCAACTACATCTTAAATCAGCACACCTTCAGATAAAGACTTTTAGTTTCTTTTTAGTTTTACTTTGCATTGCATTTTCATGCATATTTACAATGCACAAAATGCCTTTTGGACCAAGCATGCAGAATATGGAGAAGAGGTCGTAGTTAATGACTTGGCAAACAAGGCACATATTCAGATAGTAAATGATTCGGTCAGTGGGACAGTGCATCTACAGTGTATCAATGAGCCGTACTGGCACATTTCTTGGGTCCAAGTGTATAATCGAACACACACCAAGAGACACGCCAGCATTGCTCAGGCCTCATGGGCAGCGTTTACACTCGACAAGACAAAGCACCCTGGAATAATGAAGTAGGTTCATAAATCTTAGCCGGTGACTCGGAGTATGCGTTAAATCCGTTTTTATAATTTTCCTCTAATCTTCATGGCTGTTTCTGCATGATAAGGACTTTCCCTGGTGAATTGCTGCAACTTCTCCAGTCACTTAAAATATGCCCATATTTTAGTGTCAGGCATTGATTTCTGAGGGGCCCGTTTCCTCTCCTCTATGTGCGGCGGTAAAAAAGCTCAAGGACAGACTAAAGCAATTTCACTCATTTGGCTTGTTTTCCGTCAAATAAATTTGAATGAGCAAGAGGCAGCGGGAGAAGGCAAAAGGAAACAGATGAATCTAATGTTCAAGTGGTCTTGTCAAAGTTGATTGAGCCAAACGCTCCAGCCAAGGGAACAACTGCTGGCTTTTATTAAGCAAAGGAATGTCAAATAACGAGATTCTCACAAGAAACAAACATTTACTGCATGTAAACAAGGGGGGTATTGGACTTGCACATTGACCAGTAACTAGTGCAGACATTCTACAATTGTTCTTTGTAATAAATTATTGATAAAATAAATGATACTTAAATGGAAACGACGTGGGAAAGAATTGCAGGTGCAAAGAAACAAACAAGGTTTCCACTCTTAGCAAAACATAAAAATCCAAGACTTTTCCCTGACTTTCAATGACTAAAAAGCGCTGTTGTGCTTTGAATAATATTAAAATGGTTCTAACTTGAATATTATTTTTTTCTGAATTTAATAACCATTATGAGAGCAACAATGGCTAATTTATCTCACATTTTAAAAAGCAATAAAAAAAAAAAACAAGAGTACCCAGTCTTTGAAGTGGTCATTTGTAGCTAAAAGTACTATTTTCCTGGCATGTTTGCCTTGGTTAACAGGTACAGCTTGGTGGCTGCATATGACTTAAAGGGCACCTATTTTACCCCTTTTACAAGATGTGAGATAAGACTTTGGTGTCTCCAGAATGTGTCTGTAAAGTTTCAGCTCAAAATACCCATCAGATTATTTATTATTTAATGTAGAAACTTCCCGTTTTGGACTCTGAGGACAATCTAGCTGATTTTGTAGCCTGTGACTTTAAATCCAAATGAGCTCCTTCTCCCCGCCCACCGCTCAAAAGTGCGTGTCTGCTTCTCCTGCGTTACATCAGATAAACAGCAGTCAGTGATAAACTATTTTGAGAAAATGCTGCAAATAACCCAAGCATATTTTCTGTAAAAGAATGCTTAAACATATACAAATAAATTAATTAATATTGTATTATATTATATTATATTATTCATTCATTCATTTTCTTGTCGGCTTTGTCCCTTGCGGGGTCACCACAGTGGAATGAACCACCAACTTATCCAGCACGATTTTACGCAGCGGATGCCCTTCCAGCCGCAACCCATCTCTGGGAACTTCCACACACACACACACATTCACACTCATACACTACGGACAATTTAGCTTACCCAATTCACCTGTACTGCATGTCTTTGGACTGTGGGGGAAACCGGAGCACCCGGAGGAAACCCACGCGAACGCAGGGAGAACATGCAAACTCCACACAGAAACGCCAACTGACCCAGCCCAGCCGAGGTTCGAACCTGCGACCCAGCGACGTTTTTGCTGTGAGGCAACAGCACTACCTACTGCGCCACTGCGTTGCCCTATATTATATTATATTATATTATATTATATTATATTATATTATATTATATTATATTATATTATATTATATTATATTATATTATATTATATTATATTATATCTAGATTACCTCTAGATTACACTTATTTTACCAAAATAAAATATGATCATGCCTTGATTTTTAATTATATAATGAGGGCAGTAAGGTCTGACTTTGCTAAGACAAAAGTCTTGTCACTTAACAGAAATAATGTAGAGTATAGAATATAAAGTCATGGTGCAGTGAAAAAAGAATTATTATTGTGTATGACTCCCATGAGCTTGGACGGCTGCATCCATACATCTCTGCAATGACTCAAATAACTTATTAATAAAGTCGTCTAGAATGGCAAAGAAAGCATTCTTGCAGGAGTCCCAGAGTTCATCAAGATTCTCTGGATTCATCTTCAATGCCTCCTCCTCTATCTTACCCCAGACATGCTCAATAATGTTCATGTCTGGTGACTGGGCTGGCCAATCCTGAAGCACCTTAACCTTTTTTGCTTTCAGAAACTTTGATATGGAGGCTGAATAATGAGAAGGAGCGCTATCCTGCTGAAGAATTTGCCCTCTTCTGTGGTTTGTAATATAATGGGCAGCACAAATGTCTTGATACCTCAGGCTGTTGATGTTGCCATCCACTCTGCAGATCTCTTGCACAACCCCATACTGAATGTAACCCCAAACCATGATTTTTCCTTCACCAAACTTGACTGATTACTGTGAGAATCTTGGGTCCATGTGGGTTCCAATAGGTCTTCTACAGTATTTGTGACGATTGGGATGCAGCTCAAAAAGATTGTTCATTGGAAAAATTTACTTTCTGACACTTTTCCAAATGATCAACTAGAGGGGATTGACAACAAGACTTTTGTCAGGTAGTGTATGTTTATATGTAAACATAGCCTTAAAACACTGACAGCTCAAACTATAAACACTAACCCCCAGTTTCACAAACAAGGTTTAAGGCTAGTCATGGATTAAATTGAATGTTTGAGCTGTCTCAACTGAAAATAACTTGCAGTGAGATGTCTTAAAATATGTCAGTGTCATTTTTTGTATACAGGTGCACACCAGTAATGTATTTTTCTAAGGCTGTTTTTATAAATGTGGCTTAAATAGCGTAATTTAACTAAGGTCTAGTCCTGGCTTAAACTAAGTCCTGTTTGTAACACTGGGTGTCACATCTAAACTTGTGATAGTTCACATATTGATAGACATATTTTGGCATCCCATGGCTCCAAACAAGAGCTTGAACACCAATATTTTATCTGTTTGATGTTAACTGTTAAAAGATATATAACCATCCACTTTTTTTTATGTAAGCCACTAAACATTTTTTAATATAGAATGTGATTAAATACTGTCAAAAAGCTGTAGTAGTATGTGTCACTGCCTATATACGAAAATTCGCTCATTAGCTGTGAGTTTAATCACGATGGAGCCATGCAAATATTTTTACAGTTCCCCTGAGAAACGCCTGAATTCTGAATAGTGCATATGCTAGTGTAATATTGTCTTGTTTACTGAGGGAAGGGATCAATAACAGAGCATGTCCAAGCTGCTTTCAACAGCAGTCTTCTGAAAATCCATTTACATGCAAACATAAGCTCATTTTGAGCACTGTTGATATGCCGAACCATCCTTCGTTTCTCTCACCACAAGACAGTCATTTCAGAAAATCATCTAGATTTTGAGGTGCTTATATAAAAAAAAAAATTCTCCAAGAAAAAAAAAGGCAGCCCACAGAACATTTTTTGGAGCAGAACAGTAAACAAAGCATATAATCCCCTAAAATACATTCACATTGTCCCTGTAAATGAGTGTGAGCTACTAGGTGATATTCTATAGGTATTCATTTGCTTATATTTGGTTTCACATCTATATTTAAGTTCTGCAAACATGACATTTTTTTTATTGACTTATTGTCATTTTCTGCAAATATGTGTTTTGAGTAATAAATATTATAAATATTTAAATAATTTATAAAATAAATAGGCGACGCGGTGGCGCAGTAGTGCTGTCGCCTCACAGCAAGAAGGTCGCGTGTGTAGAGTTTGCATGTTCTCCCCGTGTTCGCGTGGGATTCCTCCGGATGCTCTGGTTTCCCCCACAAGTCCAAAGACATGCGGTACAGGTGAATTGGGTAAGCTAAAATTGTCCGTAATGTATGTGTGTAAATGAGAGTGTATGGGTGTTTCCCAGTGATGAATTGCAGCTGGAAGGGCATCCGCTGCGTAAAACATATGCTGGATAAGTTGGCGGTTCATTCCGCTGTGGCGACCCCAGATTAATAAAGGGACTAAGCAGAAAAGAAAATGAATGAATGAAAATAAAACAACATTTTACTCAATAATACAGCCTCTTTTTCAAAAATACAACCTAAGAAGAACTAAACTGAGTTAAATCTATGCAAATTAGTAAAAAAAATTTTTTATCAGATAATATTTAAATAGGTCGTTCCAGCTAAATTTGTGTATATTTCCTTGAAATGCTTATCAACTTTCTGAACAGACGTACAGTAGTGTGCAAAAAACTGCAACTAAACATTTTTTCCATAGATTTGAACATTTTTTGAGACATCTTTTGATGAGCAATTAAGAATCTTACAAGTTTAAAATGACACAAGGGTGAAAATATAATATGGTCAAACTATTCATTTTAGGGTTGGGTCAATGGTCGATAGACATCACGATACTGAGTCGGCATCGCGATCCTCCGCCCAGCCCCCATTGCAGCAGCAACGCACTCATGAAAAATACACACTTAGGCCCCGTTTACACTCATACGTCTTAGTTTTGAAATGGCATTTTAGAACGAAAGTGATCCACGTCCACATTGGCGTTTCATTTAGCATTTCTGAAAAGATCTCCGTCCACACTATACCGCTGAAAACGCACATCATCTGACCACACACACAGTCATGCGCTGCAGCGTATGCGTGCTTCTGATCTCCACCAGTCAGCAGGTGCTTTAGGCACAAGACCCCAAAGAGCAGTGCACGTCGGACAGTTTATCAAGGATGTACCACTGGATCGCGTCTCACTATAGTTGTTAAATGTGATATTTAATTAATCTTGTCTCTATCTAACGATTCTTTGGTCTGTTGAATCTAAAATGTCACAGCATCAGTTCACTGCTTCAATCTTTCACTTTCACGCTTGTACTTAGTAATTTTAGTGAAAACCTCAGATACTGTTGGTTGGTTCCTGTTGGTTGTGCACCTTTTTTACAAACCAAGTTTGTCGACGCCATTATAACAACACAGATCACTCTGTCTATTCATGCCAGAGTCCCACAGAAAAAGTGATTGACAGGTGGTAATTTGTGTGTAACTTATCTTTATTTATTTATGATTTGGTTATGGGTAAAACAAAGACCGTGCAGCTCAGGTAGTTGAAATGTAGGCTACAAATAATTAATTCGCTATGAGTTAATTAATTATTCATAAATAATTAATTCATCACCACCTACAACGACGATGCCATCGTCCATCGCGATGTTTTACATTAGACATCATATGACGCCAAATTGGTCGACATCGCCCAACCCTAATTCATTTAATGCAAAAGAACCAATGACCAATAAGTAACCAATAAGTTGTAAGTTGAAACTAAAAACCTGAAATTATACACAGAAATACAGTAAGTCAAAATCAAACATCATTTGTGACTCTTTATACCACAAAACGAGTCTTATGTTGCATGGGTATACCTTTGGCAATAGCCAAAAACACATGGCATGGGTCAAGATTATTGATTTTTCTTTTATGGCAAAAATTAGGATTAGGATGTATCTGTGATATGCTCTCCCTTTGTTCACGTTGGTTTCCTCCGGGTGCTCCGATTTTTCCCCACAGTCGAAAGACATGCGGTTCAGGTGAATTGGGTAGGCTAAATTGTATGTAGTGTATGAGTGTAAATGGGTGTGTGGGTGTGAGATGGGTTGCAGCTGGAAGGGCATCCGCTGCGTAAAAAGCGTGTTGGATAAGTTGGCGGTTCATTCCACTGTGGCGACCCCGGATTAATAAAGGGACTAAGCCGAAAAGAAAATGAATGAATGAATGAATGTATGTATCTGTGATAAGTAAAGATCATGTTTCATAAAGATATTTTGTACATTTCCTACTGTAACTATATCGGAACTTATAGTAACTTATACACTGTAAAAAATCTCAGTGAAAACAGTAAAAATTGTAAAGCAGCAACAGTAACTTTCATGTTTACTCTCATAATACAGTATGTAAAAAAATGCAACTTATAACGGTGAAAATATATTTTTTTTATGAAATAAATGAATACAGTAACTTCCAAAGCAAGCAATTAGATCAACAGTATAATTCTGTGTAAAAACATATTTTGTTGATGTGTACTGTAAAATGTACAATATAAATACATACTATAAATTCTACAGTAACAAGATGTTTGTTAAATAAGGTATAGTTCACCCAAAAATGAAAATTCCAAATCTGTATATTTGATGTAATCAGAGATCCTCCCATACAACAATGGTTTTTACACTACAAATTACACTGTTAATTCAAAAATATCCTAATTTCTGTTTCAAAGATGAGTAATTAATTAGCCTACATCATTTTTATTTTTGGGTGAACTATCCCTTTAATGTTTGCGTATTGTTCTTTTATAGATCAAATCTGAGAGTTAATTGCTAAATGCAACAGCAAAATAAATACATAAATAAAATGAATGACTTGAAGAAAGAGTACAAATATATTGACCCATATTGTATAAATATTTTATGTTCCATATTACTTTGTAATTGTCACAACTGCATATATAGTAATATACATTGCCAAGGATTTCATTTTGACAACTTGATTTCCCCAATATGTTGATGTTTTTCCACCCTCAGATTCAAGATGTACAAATAGTTGCATCTCTGCTAGATATTGCTTATTTTTTAAGCTTAGTACCTAAGAATTTTTTAAGATTCTAAATGTTAAAAAAGCAATTGACCCTTGTGACTGCTTTTGTGGTTCATGGTCACATTTTAGTGGTTGTCCCATTTTTTAAAACAACACTTAAAAGATTTCCGTCTTAACACTTTTGCACTCAGAAGACAAGAATATGACTAATGGCATGCTTTTAAGAAACCTTAATGGCAAGGTCAAAGTGCTTTAAAATGATTGTGATATTTACAGTTTTGCTTAATTTCTCTTCTGTGAATAAAAAACTTAATATACTATATTATAAAATGTCAATTTCATCTTGGTTTGCACTTCACTAAATAGGTTTTCTCCTGTAACAGTGTCATAGTGAGTCAGTTTTTTGTGTTTTGTTGTTAGTTTGTATTTTTATTCGCTTGAATTCAATACACCTTTTGATGAGGTGGATGGCAGAAACTGTGAAACAAACTGGCGGTTAATGAGCATGTTCTCCCCAAGAACTGTTAAAGCATGCCATGCTAGAATGATGTGACTCAGGACACAAAACAAACAACTGAAACAAATGTCTCTCTGCACAGACTGCCATTCCCTTGGCAACAATACCAACATCATGCCAAAAAAAGCAAATGGTTGCAATTTATAATTTATCATTTTGAATAATGAAAGGCTCCTAAAATAAGCTCAGCTAGAAGATAAAATGAGATCTGGAACAAAGGCCATGGTAAGTTGTGTAAATATCTAGTTAAATAGAGCTTCAATATTTTGTTCATCATTTATTTTCCTTCATTCATCAGGGTTCACCACAGCAGAATGAACCGGCAACTTATCGAGCATATGTTTTACACAGCGGATGCCCTTCCAGCTGTAACCCAGCACTGGAAAACACCCATACTCAATCATTCACACACATACACTATGACCAATTTAGTTTATTCAATTCACCTGTACCGCATGTCTTTGAACTGTGGGGAAAACAGAAGCACCCGGAGGAAACCCAGGCGAGCACGGGGAGAACATGTAAATTTCACACAGAAATGCCAGCTGGCCAGAACTCGAACCATCGCACTTCTTGCTGTGAGGCGACAGTGCTAACCACTAGGGGTGTAACGGATCACTGTTCCAGATACAGATACTCTTCCAGCTGCAACCCAGATTTGGGAAACACCCATACACTCTCATTCTCTCTCACACACACACACACACACACACACACACACACACACTATAGCCAATTTTGCTTACCCAATTTACCTATACCGCATGTTTTTCAGACTGTGGGGAAAACTGGAGCACCAGAAGGAAACACGGGCAGAACGTGCAAACTCCACACAGAAATGCCAACTGGCCCAGCGCATGCTTGAGTGACGTCACTGCCACTGTTACGACAGCCTCGCTGTGTGTGTTTGGAGCTCTCTCTGTCGCTTAGATTCGCAATTTGCATTTTTATTATAAATTACCTCCACATTCGCTAAGTACTACTTAGGGTGAACAAACCCTTAATACATTTTATACACCACTTAACACTTTATACAAATAAATCTACTTTAAAACGTTCTGTCTCTCGAGCATCCGCCTGTTGTTTGTAGCTTTAGCCTGCTAGCACCGCTAGTCAGCTAAAGCTACTGACTTCTTTCATTCTCTAATTTTCTCACTTACTGGCTTTGCTCTTTACCCTATACGATGTCGCTTGTGTCTCTGTCCTTGATGGCAGGAGAGGCATCGATGGAGGCGCTGCACCTGGAGCTGGAAGAGTTGGACAGGCGGATTCGCGATCTGCAGATGAAAAGGGCGAAGCTCTGGGAACACAGAGCCTTGCTCAGTGTGCCCCGCGCTGCATCTTGCTCATCTGAGGTGAGTACACGATACAGCCACGGCACTCCGTCTACCTCAACCCCGCTTGTTCCTCTGTCAAGGCCCAGCACAACGAGGACGCGGTTCGCCCAGGCGTCGTTCACGCCAACACCCGGCTGCCACGGCCCCTGGATGCAGCCGCGTAAGGTGCTTACCAGGCCCCGGGGCAGAACGTCTCCTCCTCCTGTGTTCAAGATCTCCACGGAGAACCGCTTCGCCCCTCTCCGCGAGACGGGTCTCGATGTGGCTATCATCGGTGACTCCATTGTCCGCCATGTCCGTGCTACTTCCACTTCAGGTAACAAAGTATGCACCTTTTGCTTTCCTGGTGCTCGCGTTAAGAATATTTCTGCACAGATTCCTACTATACTGAGCGCTGGCGAGAGCATCGGTGCCGTTGTCCTCCACGTGGGGACGAACGACACCGGGCTCCGCCAGTCAGAGATCCTGAAGAGGGACTTCAGAAGCCTGATCGAGACGGTTCGACGCACATCGCCCGCCATGCAGATCATCATTTCTGGACCGCTTCCTACCTACCTCCGAGGAAATGAAAGGTTCAGTAGACTTTTTGCTCTGAATGAATGGCTATTAACATGGTGTAATGAACAGAAATTGCTCTTTGCCAATAACTGGAATCTTTTCTGGAAGCTTCCTAGGCTTTTCCGTGCTGACGGGCTGCACCCTAGTCGAGCTGGAGCTGACAACATCTCCAGGATGCTTCGTTCTGTCTGACTAGTAAGTGAAAATTCCTATTTTAGCCATATAGACTCTTGTTTGCCCAATTAAATCACAGTAATACATGTCTAGCTAACCCCATAGAGACTGTGTCTGTTCCTCGTGTTATTGGATCAAGAAATAAACGTATTGTAAGCTCTAGAAAAAATCTATTAAGAATAAAACCTGAAAAACCAATAAAAAGTGATAATACAAACTTCGTAAAGCTTGGTCTCCTAAACATCAGGTCACTAGCACCTAAAGCACTTATCATAAATGAAATAACAGATAACAATCTTAATACACTCTGTCTCACTGAAACCTGGCTGAAACAAAATGACTATATTAGCTTAAATTAAGCAACACCTCCAGGATTCACATATAAGCATGAGGCTCGTCAAACTGGTCGTGGTGGTGGAGTTGCATCAATCTTTAGTGATTTTCTTAATGTTAATCAGAGAAATGGACTTATGTTTAACTCCTTTGTATAAGTATTAGAGCTTAATGTTATGCTTTCGTATATTATGCAAAAACCTATGTTATCTCTCACTTTAATCACCATATATAGACCTCCAGGACCATATGTCAATTTTCTAAAATAGTTTTCTGATTTTATTTCTGACTTACTAGTTAAAACTGATAAAATACTAATTGTAGGAGACTTTAACATCCACGTACAGTAGATGACGCTAATGATACATTAGGGCTCGCGTTTATGGATCTACTACATTCAACTTGGGATAATACAAAACGCTGTTGGCCCAACCCATCGCTTAAAGCATACATTAAATCTAATTTTGTCTAATGGAATTGATTTAGACATTATACCACAAAGTGATGATATTACAGACCACTACCTCTTACTATACAGGCAGTGCAGAATTATTAGGCAAATGAGTATTTTGACCACATCATCCTCTTTATGCATGTTGTCTTACGCCAAGCTGTATAGGCTCGAAAGCCTACTACCAATTAAGCATATTAGGTGATGTGCATCTCTGTAATGAGAAGGGGTGTGGTCTAATGACATCAACACCCTATATCAGGTGTGCATAATTATTAGGCAACTTCCTTTCCTTTGGCAAAATGGGTCAAAAGAAGGACTTGACAGGCTCCGAAAAGTCAAAAATAGTGAGATATCTTGCAGAGGGATGCAGCACTCTTAAAATTGCCAAGCTTCTGAAGCGTGATCATCGAACAATCAAGCGTTTCATTCAAAATAGTCAACAGGGTCGCAAGAAGTGTGTGGAAAAAGAAAGGCGCAAAATAAACTGCCCATGAACTGAGAAAAGTCAAGCGTGCAGCTGCTAAGATGCCACTTGCCACCAGTTTTGTCATATTTCAAAGCTGCAACATCACTGGAGTGCCCAAAAGCACAAGGTGTGCAATACTCAGAGACATGGCCAAGGTAAAAAAAGGCTGAAAAACGACCACCACTGAACAAGACACAAGCTGAAACGTCAAGACTGGGCCATGAAATCTCAAGACTGATTTTTCTAAGGTTTTATGGACTGATGAAATGAGAGCGAGTCTTGATGGGCCCGTGGCTGGATCGGTAAAGGGCAGAGAGCTCCAGTCCAACTCAGACGCCAGCAAGGTGGAGGTGGAGTACTGGTTTCGGCTGGTATCATGAAAGATGAGCTTGTGGGGCCTTTTCGGGTTGAGGATGAAGTCAAGCTCAACTCCCAGTCCTACTGCCAGTTTCTGGAAGACACCTTCAAGCAGTGGTACAGGAAGAAGTCTGCATCCTTCAAGAAAAACATGATTTTCATGCAGGACAATGCTTCATCACACGCGTCCAAGTACTCCACAGCGTGGCTGGCAAGAAAGGGTCTAAAAGAAGAAAAACTAATGACATAGCCTCCTTGTTCACCTGATCTGAACCCCATAGAGAACCTGTGGTCCATCATCAAATGTGAGATTTACAAGGAGGGAAAACGGTACACCTCTCTGAACAGTGTCTGGGAGGCTGTGGTTGCTGCTGCATGCAATGTTGATGGTGAACAGATCAAAACACTGACAGAATCCATGGATGGCAGGCTTTTGAGTGTCCTTGCAAAGAAAGGTGGCTATATTGGTCACTGATTTGTTTTTGTTTTGTTTTTGAATGTCAGTAATGTATATTTGTGAATGTTGAGATGTTATATTGGTTTCACTGGTGAAAATAAATAATTGAAATGGGTATATATTTGTTTTTTGTTAAGTTGCCTAATAATTATGCGCAGTAATAGTCACCTGCACACACAGATATCCTCCTAAAATAGCTAAAACTAAAAACAAACTAAAAACTACTTCCAAAAATATTCAGCTTTGATATTAAGTTTTTTGGGTTCATTGAGAACATGGTTGTTGTTCAATAATAAAATTAATCCTCAAAAATACAACTTGCCTAATAATTCTGCACTCCCTGTATAAGTGAAAATTAGCAGATCTGCACCAATATACCGCCCTGGTAGAACTATTGTTCCGTCCACCAAAGATGAATTCACAAATTACTTACATGATCTTTCTCTATTTCGAAATGTACCTGCAAACACAAATGACCTTGATGTAGTAACCAATAGTATGGATACCATCTTTACTAGCACACCAAATACAGTGGCACCCATCAAATTAAAAAAGGCTAAAGAGAGTAAAACTACACCATGGTACAATAATCATACTTGCGCTCTCAAAACAGCAACCTGTGCCCTGGAACGTAAATGGAAAAAACAAATTTAGAGGTTTTTAGAATTGCGTACAAAGACAGTATGTCCAGCTATAGGAAGGCTCTTACAGTAAATCTGCCAGGGCTGAGCACCTCCGTAAACTGATAGAAAATAATCATAACAATCCTAGATTTTTATTTAGCACCATTGCTAAATTAACAAATAATCGATCATCTTTGGAACAAAATGTCCCACCGCAAATTAGTAGTGATGACTTCATGAATTTTTTCAGTAATAAAATAGAAGTCTTTAGAAAGAAAATAGATGATGTTAAACTTTCTGCACCGCCTAATACTCCAGATCCAGTAAACATTTCAATGAATCAAAATAACCTACAATGCTTCAAAACCATAGAACAGGAAGAGCTAGATAAAGTTATAAATGATTCTAAATCAGCTACATGTATGTTAGATCCAATTCCAACAAAATTACTAAAAGAATTGATACCTGTCATAGGAGAACCTCTCCTTAATGTTATCAACTCTTCTCTTCTCCATGCTCCAAATCCTTACAAGCTAGCTGTTATTAAACCTATTATTAAGAAACCCCAACTGGACCCCAGCAACTTAGCTAATTATAGGCCTATTTCAAATCCTCCATTTATGTCTAAAATACTAGAAAAAGTTGTTTCTACCCAATTATGCTCCTTTCTGCAGACAAACAATATTTTTGAAGTGTTTCAGTCAGGTTTCAGGCCTCATCTGTCACGCTGGTATACAAAGAAGTCAGAGATGGTTATCTTTTCATTTAGTTTATTCAACGTAAATCACAATAGGTTATCACACAGTGCTGGGCAATGGAAGATCATCCGAGGAACACCTCATACGTCTTCGCCTGGTAAACCTGGCGACAGTCAAGACTGGGTTAACAATCCTCACACCTCCGTTGGTGGCAGTGTGCACAAAGTGCATGTAGGTGAATATAGATCTTCGGATGTGGTGAGATAATAAAGACACTTCCCTTTATCAGTGCGATGGTTACGAAGACTCAGAAGGAACATCCATGGAAGAAGAGAAGACGAGGGAGCTTGGGTGAAGACAACCATAAGACTTCAATACCGGACGATGAGTGAACGGAGGAGGTGAGTTTATATAGTGTCCGGGCTAATGGTGAACAGGTGCATATGATTAGTAATCAGGGGAAGGTTCTCGGGATTGGATGGGACTGGTGTGAGATGGTGAAACTGGATTGGGTGAGTGAGGACGAGCCGGGGATGTTACAGTACCCCCCCCTCCACGGGTGACTCCTGGCACCCTAGATCGACGGCGGGGACGGCCACGTCCTCGCGGAGCTGGACGATCGGGATGTCTCTGATGGAATTCTTCGAGGAGAGATGGATCTAAGATGTCATCACGAGGGATCCAGGATCTCTCCTCAGGGCCAAAGCCCTCCCAGTCTACGAGGTACTGGAGCCGACCGTCCCGCCGCCGGGAGTTGAGGATTTCCTTGACCTGGTAGATGTTATCACTGATGACTTCCGTTTGGTCGGGAGGGGGGGGTGGTTCAGGTTCTGTAGAGGGAGGAGACACAGGGTTAGTGTAGGGTTTAAGGAGGGAGACGTGAAAGGATGATGCAATACGGTACTGTGGTGGAAGGTTGAGACGGTAGGTGACAGGATTGATCTGGGAGTGAATGGTGAATGGTCCCAGGTAGCGGGGACTCAGCTTTCTGCAGGGCAGCCGGAGGCGAATGTCTCGGGTAGAGAGCCATACCTTATCTCCTGGTTGGTAGATGGGATTAGGTAGCCGGTGACGGTTGGCTTGCTCGGTATACCTCCGGACTGCCCGCTGAAGATGGACGTGAGCTGAGTCCCAGACCCTCTCGCTTTCCTGGAACCAGTGATCAACCGCGGGCACTTCTGATGCTTCCCCATTCCAGGGAAACAAGGATGGTTGGTAGCCTAGGACACATTGAAAAGGGGTTAGTCCAGTAGAGGATTGACGAAGAGAATTTTGTGCATACTCAGCCCACGGAAGATACTGGCTCCAGGTGTTTTGATGGTTATGGCAGTAGGAGCGTAAAAACCGGGAAATCTCTTGGATTTTACGCTCGGTCTGACCATTGGTTTGCGGATGATAGCCAGAAGACAGACTGATGGTGGTACCCAAAAGGTGGAAGAACGCCCGCCAGACCCTGGAGATAAATTGCGGACCTCTGTCCGACACGATGTCTTCGGGGAGACCATAGTTTCTGAAGACGTGATGGAACAGGGCCTCAGCTGTTTCAAGGGCTGTGGGAAGACCTTTGAGAGGTATTAGTTTGCAGGATTTGGAAAACCGATCTACAACCACTAAGATAGTGGTGTATCCTTGAGAGGGGGGTAGATCGGTGGCAAAATCAACACCAAGGTGTGTCCAGGGTCGGCGGGGAGTGGGCAACGGCAGCAGCTTTCCTTCAGGTAGATGGCGTGGAGTGGTAGTGATGGCACAGACCGAGCAACCCTTAACGTACTGGGTGACATCATGGGCCATTTTAGGCCACCAATACCTTTCTCTGAGGAGCGAGAGGGTTCGCCTGCTACCTGGGTGTCCTGAGCCGAGGGAGGTGTGTGTGCTATTCAGGAGTGGTATGCGAAATCTCGTGGGTACATAGCACAAGCCTGGAGGGAGACCAGGGGGAACTGGTTCTTCTAAGGTGGCTAGTCGGATCTCTTCATCAATTTGCCATAATATAGGGGCCACAGAGATGGAAGGAGGAAGAATAGATTCGGGGGAATCGTTACGAGGCTCAGGTGAGTAAAGTCTGGATAGGGCATCGGCTTTGACATTCTTGTGCCCAGGTTGGTAGGTGATGTTGAAGTTGAATCGGGCGAAGAAGAGAGACCAACGAGCTTGGCGAGCATTCAGACGTTTGGCATCTCGTATGTATTGGAGATTTTTGTGGTCAGTGATGACGGTGAAGGGGTGCTGGGCTCCTTCAAGCCAGTGACGCCACTCTTCTAGTGCCAGTTTGATGGCTAATAGCTCGCGGTCACCGATCCCATAATTTTGTTCCGCAGTAGTCAATTTCCGAGAATAGTACGCACAAGGATGGAGGGCTTTGGGTTCACCAGACCATTGGGAGAGTATAGCGCCTACTCCAGTGTCTGCGGCGTCCACCTCAACGATGAACGGGAGGTTGGGATTAGGATGACGTAAGATGGGTGCTGTGGCAAACTTCGATTTAAGGTGATCGAAGGCTCGGTACGTCTCAGGGGTCCAGGTGAGTACTCGCTTTCCTCCTTGGAGCAAGGAAGTGAGTGAAGCTGATAGGACACTGTAGTTCTTTATGAACCGCCGATAGAAGTTGGCGAATCCCAGAAAACGCTGGAGCTCTTTAATGGTTTTCGGGTATTCCCACTTCGATACAGCATCTACCTTACACTGTTCCATACTCACTCCTTGTGGGGTGATGACATACCCGAGGAAGGATATCGTGGTCTGATGGAATTCACACTTTTCTGGTTTGAGGAATAGATGGTTTTGTTGTAAACGTTGGAGTACTTGTGTCACATGGTCTTTATGCTCTTCAAGATTACGGGAGTAAATAAGGATATCATCAATGTAGACAATAGTGAAACGATGAAGGAAGTCTCTGAAGATCTCATTCATGAAACTTTGGAAAATGGAGGGACTATTTGCCAGTCCGTAGGGCATAACGAGGTACTCATAGTGGCCGGAAGGTGTAACAAAGGCCGTTTTCCACTCGTCCCCCTGGCGGATGCGGATGAGATTGTATGCACTCCGGAGGTCTAGTTTGCTGAACACCTTAGCTTCTCTCAGTTCTTCCAAGGCAGCTGGGACTAGAGGCAGAGGGTAGGCAAACTTGACGGTAGCAGCATTAAGTACTCGGTAATCGATGCATGGTCTGAGTCCTCCATCTTTCTTTGCGACAAAAAAGAAGCTGGAGGCGGCAGGAGATGTAGACGGTCGGATGAACCCATGCTGGAGAGCTTCACTGATGTAGTTGTGCATAGCTTCATGTTCAGGACGGGATAAAGGATAAATCCTTCCGTGTGGCAACTTGGCATCGGGCAACAGATCAATACAGCAATCCCAGGACCGATGAGGGGGTAATTGGGTGGCTCGTTCTTTGCTGAAGACGTCTAAGTACTCATGATATGCTGAGGGAATGGGATGGCTGGAAGGAGAAGTGGCTTGTATGCTCGTACTCTGCAGAGGTAATGAAGTGGAGTGACCAGTAGAGGGGGTAATATGACCATTACTTTTGCACTTGGATCCCCACTCGAGGATATCACCAGTTTCCCAGTTAATACTGGGTTGGTGCTGAATAAGCCACGGTCGTCCCAGGATGACGTCCACATTAGCACGAGGAAGAATAAGAAGGGTAAGTTTCTCTTGATGATTCTGATCCAGACGAAGGGTGATAGGCTTGGTACGGCGATTGATTTTTCCTTCTCCTAGCGGCGAGCTCTGGATGGTGGTGATGCGGTACTGGACTTCATTCCTCACTGATGGGATATTATAGCGGGAGATAAAGGTGGAGGATATGAAGTTCCCAGCGGCTCCGGAGTCCAACAAAACATGTACGGGAAAAGTTTGATCGTGTATTACCAACTCTGCAACAATATGAGGTATGGTGGATACTGTGGGTGTGAGGATGACTTTACTCACCACGAGTCGAGGTGGACGGATGGGACAGGTGGCTATCCGGTGAGTTGATTCTCCACAGTAGAGGCAGAGCTGATGTTGAATACGCCGCTGGCGTTCCGTGGCATCGAGCCGGTAGGAGTCAGTGACCATTGGTTCTTCAGGGTCCTGCGTAATCGTGGGAGATTTGGGCGGTGATGGAGAATCATCAAAGAGAGAAGAACAAGCAGATAAGTGTTGACACACACTAATAGTCTTTTTGATGAAGGATTCAAGGTTCGCATTGTCATCATAAATGACCATCTGTTTACGGAGGGAGGGTTTCAACCCTTTACGGTAAGCAGCCAGAAGCGCCACAGGGTTCCACCCGCTGCTGGCGGCAAGTGTCCGAAACTGCAACGTATATTCATGAATTGACATCCTCCCTTGGGAAAGATTCATGAGTTCGTCGTGCACTGATAAAGGGGTAAGTGGAACTGAAAATACCTCCTTAAAGTGAGTGACGAAGGATTGGATGGTGGTTATCACTGGGCTATGAGTACTCCACAATGCATCTGCCCATTGCAAGGCTCGACCTGAGAGAAGGGAAATAACAAATGCAACTTTGGAAAGTTCGTTAGGGAATTGCACAAGGTTGGCTTCAATATATAAAGAACATTGTAGTAGAAACCCATTGCAGGTGCTCGGTTCCCCAGAGTAACTCATTGGCCGAGCTAGTGGAGTACTCGGTGTCACCACCAGGTTGGAGCTAGCGCTCATGGATGCGGAAGGCAACTCACTTCCGGTTAGCGTGGCGTTAGCTTCCATGTTGTTGTTTTCGGTTCCGGTATTCTGTCACGCTGGTATACAAAGAAGTCAGAGATGGTTATCTTTTCATTTAGTTTATTCAACGTAAATCACAATAGGTTATCACACAGTGCTGGGCAATGGAAGATCATCCGAGGAACACCTCATACGTCTTCGCCTGGTAAACCTGGCGACAGTCAAGACTGGGTTAACAATCCTCACACCTCCGTTGGTGGCAGTGTGCACAAAGTGCATGTAGGTGAATATAGATCTTCGGATGTGGTGAGATAATAAAGACACTTCCCTTTATCAGTGCGATGGTTACGAAGACTCAGAAGGAACATCCATGGAAGAAGAGAAGACGAGGGAGCTTGGGTGAAGACAACCATAAGACTTCAATACCGGACGATGAGTGAACGGAGGAGGTGAGTTTATATAGTGTCCGGGCTAATGGTGAACAGGTGCATATGATTAGTAATCAGGGGAAGGTTCTCGGGATTGGATGGGACTGGTGTGAGATGGTGAAACTGGATTGGGTGAGTGAGGACGAGCCGGGGATGTTACATCATCACAGTACAGAAACAGCATTAGTAAAAATAACCAACCATTTACCCTTAGCTGCTGACCAAGGGTGCATCTCACTATTAGTTTTACTCGATCTTAGCTCCGCATTTGACACGATTGACCACAGTATTCTCATAGACCGCTTATATTCTACAGGTGTCCAAGGACAGGCTCTTCAATGGTTTAAGTCATACTTAGCTGACCGCTACCAGTTTGTGAATATTAATGGACAGCTGTCACAAGTCAGGCCAGTAAAGTACGAGGTGCCTCAAGGATCAGTTTTAGGCCCTTTGCTGTTTACAATATATATGCTACCCCTGGGAGACATTATTAAAAGACACTGGATCAGCTTTCACTGCTATGCAGATGATACTCAATTATACATTTCAAGTAAACCTAATGAGATGTCTGAACTGTCTAAGCTGAGTGTATTAAAGATGTTAAAAACTGGATGACCAACAATTTTCTTCTCCTAAACTTAAGTTACGAAGTATGCTATCCATCTCAGATGCAGAGAAGCTGGTTCATGCTTTTATGACTTCTAGGCTGGATTAGAGTTCTTACCAGGTCTAGAAAATATGATCATATCACCCCAATTTTATCCTCCTTACACTGGCTGCCTGTTAAGTTTCATATTGAATATAAAATATTGCTCCTTACCTATAAAGCTTTAAATAATCTAGCTCCTGCTTATCTAACCAACCTCCTGTCTCGCTACAATCCAACCCGCTCTTTAAGATCTCAACTCAGGGCTTCTTTTAGTACCTACAATAGCAAAGTCGAGTTAAGGAGGCTTCTCGTTTATAGCCCCTAAACTCTGGAATAGCCTTCCTGATAATGTCCGAGGCTCTGACACAATCTCACAGTTCAAAACTAGATTAAAAATATATCTTTTTAGCAAAGCATACACTCAGTGCATCACTTAGCGGTATGACGCATGAGTGTGCCCCATGCAGGTTTTTGCATCTCGTTTATATACACTATGAACAGCAGCTATGATAATTATTCTCTTTATTCTCTATTTCCACCTGGGGGTACTCATCCCAAGGCGCTCAGACTATGCAGCGCCTCTGATGCGATCCAAGACCAACGACGAGATGATCCCAAGGTTTTCATAATCCTGGACCAGGTCGCATCCTGAGCAGCTGCTGTGGTGGTCATGGAGAAGTGGAGAGCATGAGACTGATTCCTGTGACGTTCCAAGGACAGACAAGTCTTTGCTGAGGTCCAGCATTCTCCAGCCTCCGGCGCCTAGACTGCAGCTCTGCACAAGACGTTTGGCCATAGGATAAATGGTCGTGCCCAACTGAGCCTGGTTTCTCTCGAGGTTTTTAAATTCTTCACTTTCGCCAATTGTTGAAGTTTTTTCCTCGCCGCTGTCACCACTGGTTTGCATGGTTCGGGATCTGTAGAGCTGCGCATCGATGGAATTGCTCTTCAGTGTTTGGACTCTCTGTAGTGATTATTAACCCACACTGAACTGAGCTAAACTAAACTGAACTGAACTTAAACTCTGAAAATCGAACTGACATTGTTTCAATTTACTATAATTTTGAATATGAAGCTGCTTTGACACAATCTACATTGTATAAGCGCTATACAAATAAAGGTGAATTTAATTTAATTTAATTAAACCAGTGACTCTTGCCGTGACGCGAAAATGCTAACCACTAAGCCACCGTGCTGCCAAAAAAGCCTCAGCTGGCGGGGGCCTGGGACAGGCAATAGTATCTGGATGCAGCCTTTAAGATGCAATCTGAGATTGCATCTCTCAAGAGATGCAATGTCAGACATAATGCACTCAATAGAGCTAGTGACGTCACTGTGACTGGTAGGATTATGGGTGGGGTTAAGTGAGCCCATTCAAAATCATTACATGTCGCTCAGATTGCATCTGAGTCTGCAGCCAGACCCCTCTCGGGAACGGATGCCCCCCCCTGCCCCGTGTAGGGACTAAAAGGACTTTGAACCCATTGCCCCACCTCCATTCTGCAGAAGAAGAGTACAAGACCAGACGGGTACTTATCGGGAGCTCGCACGCCAACCCTAGGTCACCGAACGACCTTGATTGCTCCGGATTGGGAGGGAGGCCCTCGAGAGGAGACTATGGTCCAATCCCAATTCTATTTTGTACCCCTTCCCCTTCCCCATGGCCCTTAAAACTGAGTGTAAAGGGGAAGGGCTTCAAAATTTACCCCTAAGAAATGGGACACCACTACAATACCTGCACACGTCATCATATGTCATCGCGATATCATGCTTCATATGAGATAAGACGATCAGGATTGCTGTAGTTATTTTAGTTTAGTATTTTTTGGTATTTATCTTCAAAAATTCACTGAAGGCATATATTATGTTATCATAACGTTATAATGTGGCAATAATAATGTAACTATACTGTGCATTTACACCGTGGCCATATTCATCTATGTAAACACACTAAAACAACATTAACATTATAGCAGACACTGTAAAAAGCCCATTCCCAGGGGCTATCTACCCCTTCCCCTTACCCCTACACCATCAAGCTAAAGATAATTGGGACACCCCTTGAGGCTGCATCCGAAATTGCCTACTACTAAGTAGGTATTGCATTTGAATTTAAACATACTACCTCAACCGTTAGAAAAGTAAGTTCTATACAGTACGAATGTCAATAGTATGAATGGAACTTGGACGTACTACATCCGCCATTTTGTCATCATCAAGTTACCTACCCGCTTCAGTTGCGTTGCTTCACACCTGTTCATGAATTATCTTGTGGTGCATCATGGGATAGTGAAGAGTCCATCCTATGCACACTTCAGAATCTCGCCGGAAGTAGTAGGTCGTCCGGGTACTTATGACAAACTGTTTTTCGGACATACTACTCAGCTCACATACTGATTTTAGCGTACTATATAATATGGAAGTATGTAATTACGGATGAAGTGTTAGAGAATGAGAGAACCTGCCCCTCGGCCCCTCACTCGCCTCGGAACGACCAAGATGGGAAATGCACTCGCACGGGGGTAGCAAAA
The DNA here is from genome assembly GCA_903798195.1 of Danio kyathit. Lineage (NCBI taxonomy): Eukaryota > Metazoa > Chordata > Actinopteri > Cypriniformes > Danionidae > Danio > Danio kyathit. The sequence goes on from CAIGQS010000248.1 coordinate 808,517, forward strand.
AAATATACAAAATTGTATATATTTTTTTGTTTATCTTTTTCTTTTCTCTTTATTTTTCACTGACATAAAAATTTGGGCTATTAATTTTTGGACTGTGATCTTCAGTTATTTTGTTAGATTAGCTCTAGATTTGGCTGCAGTGCTGACTGTGTGTGTGTGTGTGTGTGTGTGTGTGTGTGTGTGTGTGTGTGTGTGTGTGTGTGTGTGTGTATACTGCATTGAAACCTACTGATGAAGTGTCACATTAATAACCCCATGTGTTAAAATTATTATTTTTTAGTTTTTATTTATGTATTTTTTCTGATTAATCTTTATATTAGTTTATTGATTTTTATTTATTTAAAATGAATAATCTATCGGCACACTTGCTTTTTTTTTGAGAGGGACACACTCGCCTGAAATGTGCTGTAAGGCTTTTAAAATGAGCAGTGCCAAGTCCTGTTGTCATTTTCTGGCAGGGTTGGGGTTTGGGAGGGAATGGAAACTAATAGCTTTAAAATTATATCCATCCATCTTAGTTTGCAGAGCGCACCTATTCACGTCAACCCATTGGCCACGTGGATACCATTTCACAAATTATCTTAATGCATCGTGTAGCTTTTTAATCATGTTTTCATGAACGATGCTGGTTTGATTTTGTACTTAATGAGGGTTGCTGTATAATTCATATAATTCAGAGTGGACATCATTACTTAACATTGTGCAAGATATTCTGCCTAACCAGTGTATTTTTTTTTTTTGTTCACATAAAAGGCACGTCACCGGGTAAGGAACAAAGGCAGGCTGTGAAGTCAATGCCAAATAGAGACAAAACATTTGCCAGCCATATAAAAGGCTGTCAAATGCGCACACGCTCACACATAAACAATTTCAGCACAGATAATGCAAGGGAGAGAACATTATGACAATGATCCAGGCCAGCCTTTATTTTCATATGCACTGCCATAAAGCTTTCGGTTTACTGCCGCTTAATACAGTTACACCAAGGGTGAGCATTTGTTTGTGGGGTATGTCACCAGGAAATTAGAACATCTTCCAAAATCCAAACCAGATCCTCTCTGACCCCCAATTCAGACAAGACCTGGAGGAAAGAGAGGAAAGCTGCGCAGCCAACAAATACCAAACACAACAAACCAAGCTTCTGTATAAACAAAACCAACAATAGAGAGCCACATAGCTTTTAGATTATCAATATGGACAATAAAACTCCACGATTAAACTAACTGGGGAGTCTTGGTAGCAAATGGAGGAATTGAGCAACTAAAGAGAGGGGTGGTGATATATTTATGGGGCTTTCTCTCTGGAGCAGGTCTGGTACAGGAGAGATAAGACCCCTCTTTCCGGCAAAACACCTGTAAAGTCACCCTGTGGGCTGTTTCGATGGATTGGGGCTGAATAAAATGAGGGATACAATGTGTCTAAGTCATTATTGGCTAAGGACACCAGTGGTTACATAAACAAAGGCAGCAAGCAGTGGAATGTGTTTCTGTATGTGCAAATGTAGCCACTCTGGTTCTACTCACCCGCTCTGAGCAGGATTTGAACCGGCTATTCCAGCATAGAAGGTAGATGAAGTAATAACGCCTATTATGAGTGTCCAATGTAAGATCACGGACTGAAGTTTTGCTGGCCTCTAGGACTGCACTATGGAGAGTTTTTGTCTTGATTCTAGTCTAAATATCAAAAAATTCTTAACTCAAGAATTATTTTCAAGACAAGAGAAGCATGTTGTCTTGTTTTAAGAAATAATATGTCAAAATTAACTGAGTTTCATAAAACAAGCAAAATACACTTTTATTAGGTACACTTTACTAGTACCGAGTTGGACCCCTTTTGCTTTTAGAACTATGGAGCGAATTTAGTATCTAAAGTAATTCACGCAAAAGACACAATGTACACATGCGTAGTCAAATTCATCAAATTCACGTGCATAAACTCAAATTCACGTGCATAAAATATTTATACATATTCACAAAAACAATTCACGTGCACAAAATAAAAATACATATTCATAAAATACGTTTCACAAATGCAAAACACCATTTGCAAATGTATAAGAGTGTACAAAAAGTTTTGATTGTTTAAAATTTGCGAGTTCATCCTGAATGAGAATAATAATAAATATAATTTAAATGAACACTTACTCAAGCTAGCTAATGGCCACCATGGTGTGGATCACCATACTGGAGTGGTTCCCTTTAATTTAATTGCAAATAAGTTTACTACAACCCGTGATAAGCAAATAAACACTTAGTTTATGTTGTCATATTTTCAATGTCTATTTTTTTTTAGTTTCTAGCTTAATAAAGAAAAAATAAACTCAATATAAGAATCATTAAAAAATTATTATATTTATATTATTACTGAATGATAATATCTACTGTATTTTGCATATTAGGCTACTATAGCACAACAACAGCTTGTTTACGTTCATTAGATATAATGTAAATTAAGTTTTTAGTCAGTGATAGTCAGGGAGGGAATTGAATAGTTTTAGTTTAAAGCCTGCGCATCTCTCCGTTTCTCCGACTGCGCAAAAGGAGCGCAGAGAGGGTTTCATCGAGTACAGCTCTCATCTGATTGGCTAAAAGGTACGAGTCACCTGCTGCTGCTGCCAGGAGAGTCTCAAAACACACACACTCGTATCCAGAGCGAGTCCTACGTGAAACAGGATTTGCACATTCTCATTCAGGATGAACTCGCAAATTTTAAACATTCAAAACTTTTTGTACACTCTTATACATTTGCAAATGGTGTTTTGCATTTGTGAAATGTATTTTATGAATATGTATTTTTATTTTGTGCACGTGAATTGTTTTTGTGAATATGTATCAATATTTTATGCACGTGAATTTGAGTTTATGCACGTGAATTTGACTACGCATGTGTACATCGTGTCTTTTGCGTGAATTACTTTAGATACTAAATTCGCTCCATATAGAACTACCTTAATCCTTCATAGGCATAGATTCCACAAGGTACTGGAAATATTCCTCATAGATTTTGGTCCATATTGACATGATAGCATCATGCAGTTGGTGCAGATTTATCGACTGCACAATCATGATGCAAATCTCCCGTTCCACCACATCCTAAAGGTGCTCTATTGGATTGACATCTGGTGACTGCGGAGCCCATTTGAGTACAGTGAACTCCTTGTCATGTTCAAAAAACCAGTCTAAGATGATTCACGCTTTATGACATGGTGTGTTATCCTACTGGAGGTAGCCATCAGAAGATGAGTACACTGTGGTCATAAAGGGATGGACATGGTCAGCAACAATACTCGGGTAGGCTGTGGCGTTGACACGATGCTCAGTTGGTACTAATGAGCCCAAAGTGTGCCAAGAAAATATCCCCCACTTCATTACACCACCACCACCAATCTGAACCATTGATAGAAGGGAGGATGGATCCATGCTTTCATGTTGTTGATGCCAAATTCTGACCCTACCATCCGAATGTTACAGCTGAAATCGAGACTCATCAGACCAGCCAACTTTTTTCCAACCTTCTATAGTTTTGGTGAGCCTGTGTGAATTGTAGCCTTCCTGTTCTTAGCTGACAGGAGTGGCATCCGGTGTGATCTGCTGCTGCTGTAGCCCATCCGCCTCAAGGTTGGACATGTTGTGCGTTCAGAGATGCTCTTCTGCATACCTCGGTTTTAACAAGTGGGTACTTGAGTTACTGTTGCCTTTCTATCAGCTCAAACCAGTCTAGCCATTCTCCTCTGACCTCTGGCATCAACAAGGCATTTGCACTCACAGAACTGCCACTCACTGGATATTTTCTCTTTTTTTTAGACCATTCTCTGTAAACCCTAGAGATGGTTGTGCATGAAAATCCCAGTAGATCAGCAGTTTCTAAAATACTCAGACCAGCCCATCTGGCACCAACAACCATGCCACGTTCAAAGTCACTTAAATCATCTTTCTTCCCAATTTTAATGCTCGGTTTGAACTGCAGCAGATCGTCTTGACCATGTTTAGATGCCTAAATTAATTTGTTGGTGCCATGTAATTGGCTGAATAGAAATTGCCTTAACAAGCAGTTGGACAGGTGTACCTATTAAAGTGGCTGGTGCGTGTAATCTGCCAATAGGGTGAGGAAAATAATAGTATGTCAAAAAAATATATATATATTTTGCTTAACCTATTGGCAGATCATTAAAATGAAAGTGGCTGCCCTCTTTGTCTTTCTCCATCGTCTTTCCTTCAATGATGTGTTATTTGCGTGAGCTTATTTTTGTCCACTGGTTTCAAATAGCTGAAAAACCATATACATAAACATGCACAGCGTAAACACTATACATAAACACTAATAGATGGGCTATGACATAATATTAATGCTCACCAACGTGTACCTGAGTGATTCACTCTCCCCTCTGACAAAAGCATTGGGACCCACTAGAACCATTTTTTTTTCGCATTGTGGCGCATTTCCTAGAAAAATGGGACATTAAAACAGTGGGAGTGGCTCGTTTTTTTCTACTGGGAGCTGATTGGATGAAGTAAAGTAAGCATTCCATTCAGAAAGTTCTGGAAAAGGGTTTCAGGAAAGTTATTACAACCTAAAAGACACCTCCTCCTCAGCATTTCTGTTTGTTGTCAAAACTCACAGTTGAAGGGGCGTGGTTAAGCATGTTAGCCACGCCCAATACCTGAGACAGACGCAATCTGAAAATTTAACTGAAAACAAACAGGAAGTGCATTTTCGTATTTTAATTAAAGATTACAAGGGCAAACTGTTTTTTTTTTCTTAATGACATGCACAGATGAATTGTGCATCACAGAACTAGCAATGTGCGCTAACAAAATCAATATGTTAGTTATGATTTCATGTGTACTTTAATAAAAGGTGTAAACGGGCAAATTTGCACAACAAATTGTCTTCGATTTATCATGCAGCCCTTCTGGCCCCCATTACACTCACCTCTCTAAACCACACTCTAGGGTCATGACACCAATGTAACCAATCCACTTCTGCCGAGTCTTTCTGAGCAGGATTCAATCCAGCATTTCTAGCACAAGAGGCAGGTGACTAGGAGCCTCTTGAGTGTAGCTGTACAGCACTCGTTCTCATTCGGGTCATGGCACCAATGTAACCCATCCAGTTCAATTGACCCACTTTGTGTGGGATTTGAACTTGGCAGGAGGTGGGCGAACTAAAAAAGACAATAAAGATCTCAGCCTCTGAGTCTTGCACCAGACAACCCTTAAAGACCCTCAAATTAGAATTAACTATTTCAGGTGCCTGTTGTACTGTAACAATCGCATGCATTTCTGGGTTGTTAAATAATGGTGCAAGTAAACTGACTAAAATCAGACACTCTTAAAAATAACATTTCTTTACTGGCATCATTAGTTCCATGAAAGGGAATTTAACATCCATGGAAACTTTACAAGAACATTGAAAACAGGTCATTGATATTTTTGCATTTTTGTATAGCAATGTGTTGTTTGTATATTGTTACTCCTCCATTATAGGCAAGTAACTCAAGTTTCAATCAGTTGACTCAGAATACAAAAGAAATATTTTTTGGCTAGGAGACGCAAGGTTGCTTAGTGGTTAGCACTGTTGCCTCACAGCAAGAAGGTCGCTTGTTTGAGTCCCAGCTGGGTCAGTTGGCATTTCTGTGTGGAGTTTGCATGTTCTCCTGTGTTCGCGTGGGTTTCCTCCAGGTGCTCTGGTTTCCCCCACAGTCCAAAGACATGTGGTATAGGTGCACTGAATAGCGGTTCATTCCGCTGTGGTGACCCCTGATAAATAAGGGACTAAGCCGAAGAAAAATAAATGAATGAATGAATATTTTTTTGGATACAATTGACTTTTTTGTGTGGAGTAAATTTTTTAAAGACATTTCTCAGAATATCTGCTTCCACATAAGAGAAGTTTGGAAAAAAAAATGGGAGAGTATGACAGAAGTTTCCGTTTTAGGTCAACTATCCCTTCACTGTAAAGAAAAAAATAATTTGAACAAAGTCATGGCAACTGTCACAATAAACAGCGATCTAGTCCATACAGATCACTGGAAAACTACAAATCTTTCACCAAAAGAACTACAAATCCTGTCATGCACCTCACACACACCTGTTCCTTGTTCCATGTCCTTGTTCCCATGTTTTACTGTCTGGCTTTTCATTCTTGGATTGTTTTTTGGATTGAGATTTCTCCCTGCCCTGACCATTGCCTGTCTCTTGGATTACTCTTTTGGATTGCCTTTATTATTAATGTTTTGTTCCTGTTTTGACCCCTGCCTGCTGACCATTTTCTAAAAATAAAGCTGCATGTGGAACTCCATCTCTGTTGCCACCTGTCCATTTATTACAGAAACAAATGTTTTTATGTTACTTTAACTTATTTCAATACGTTCATTCATTCATTTATTTTCCTTCGGCTTAGTCTCTATTTAAGAGGTCAAAACAGCGGAATGAACCACCAACTATTCCAGCATATGTTTTATGCAGCGAATGCCCTTCCAGCTGCAACCCAGTATTGGGAAACACCCAAACACTTCCACACATACCGACACACTATGCACAGTTTAGTTTATTCAATTAACCTGAACCACAAGTCTTTGGACTGTGGGGAAACTGGAGCACCTGGAGGAAACCCACGCAAACACGGGGAGAACATGCAAACTCAACACAGAAATGCCAACTGGTTCAGCCGGGACTCGAACAAGCGATATTCTTGCTGTGAGGCAACAGTCCTAACCACTGAGCCACCTTGCCACCCATTTCAAGACGTTAATCGGTTTTAATGTAATTTATTTAGTCAGTGAAGTATTAGATGAGACTAGAAGGTGAGATGACTAGAAAAGTTAATTTGATTTAACGAAAAAAAAATTAGGTATCTAGAATTATCTTTAAGAAAACATGAGAATGAAATGTTTTTTTTTCTCATAACATCAAATATTACAGCTACAGTATATATAGCTGCTAGATGCATGCCATGCAGAGATTTACCTGCTGGTTAGTATTCTGCTTTTTATAAATGTTCTTTTATAACAAGTTTTGATTGTGAGCGAGAAAATGTGTTTGCCTTCAGATTCTAAGAAATAAAAAAATCCAGACAGAATAACATAACTCAGGGTTGAAAAGCGCACATTATGCAATGCATTTCACCTGCCATCTAAAGGCAACCATTAAATTTTCATAATAGGCTATTGTATGATGGATGCACTGCACAGCCTGCACTTTATCTCCACATTTTCCCCATAATATCACATTGACTTTGCACTCTGTCTTCTTTCCTATGCTTTTCCACTTTAGATTTACTGTTCACCTCGTAGCATTCTGGCTCTCTCAACGTCTTGCTCTCGAAGTGTAATAAGATAACACTCTGTCTGAATATTGATTACTCATATAATGCAAACACAAACTTCTCCAGAGAAAATATGAATGAAATTCGAGAAACCCCAAAAGACCTTCAACTTGCTGTAGTGCTTCAAAAATTTACATCTCAATCTCATACTCTGACAGGAATCGAAAATTAGAAATGTATGAAAAGAATGCAATACGTTCCATGACAAATCCTAAACAATGCATTATTAATAATTTCAATGAAGAGGCTGAACCCACTGCACCTTGTAAAGAAAATCTAATTGGAAATGTTTTGAAATCGAACAGAATGTCAAGTCACAACAAAGTTCTCATGGACTTAACCCTGGATTGTTCATCACTGCAAACCTACAACTTTATCAGGCAGAATTGTGATGGTCTGAGTTAAGTTTAAAGGCACATTTTAAACTTTAGTTCATGTGTAATGTAGATGTGTGAACATAAACAACATCATTCATTTATTTTCTTATCAGCTTAGTCCGTTTATTAATCTGGGGTCGCCACAGAGGAATGAACCCCCAACTTATCCAGCATGTTTTACGCAGCGGATGCCCTTACAGCCGCAACCCATCACTGGGATGTCCACTGCGCCACTGTGTCGCCCATAAACAACATCTCTGAATGTAATATGCTTAAAGTTCAATGCAAAGGGAGACATTGGCTTTTACAGAGTTAGCTTAGCAAAGCATACAGCGAATGAATTATGGGGACTACAAAAAAAAAATACATCCGGCCTAGTGAGATCACAAACACTTCAGGTTACGTGCATTCACCACGCGCATACACACCGTGCAGCAAAGGGGCGTGGCCAGAGATGCTGTAATGTTATAGCAGAGAAAGTTAAAGCGATGTACAAACGCCACAGAGCTTGTTTTGTTTCTGTATTTGGGCTTCCAAAGGACATGACACAAAGAGAGAAGTGCTTACAGTTTAATTATGTTCCAGAGAATTATAAAAAATATATAGCTAGCATTTGACAAAGCAAAGGAGAACTTCCAGAATCTCTCGCAGTTCAGTGCTGGATTCGGCTAAAAACTCCAACCACAATGAAGCTGTGGATTGTGGATCGTGTGTGAGCCACAACCTGTAAGTATTTTTATTTTATAAAATTGATCTATTATATGCACAGTTTCTAGCGTTAAAGGTTTGTTGTAGCGAGGACGCAAACAAGGATGTATACAATGGGAAATGCTGTTTGGCACCACTAACAATTTAGCTACAAATTCATATTTATTCGTCAAACCCCTGTAAACACCCACAATCTTCATCAGTGCTGCAGTGTCTCTCTATGCAGCTGCTTTCCCTGAATCCTACATCTCAAATAACAAACTCGCAAAAGATAGGTGAACATTTCATATTACTTACACATGCTTTTTCAGAATATATGTGAAAGACACTTGTCTGATTTTATTTTAGAGAGCAGGCGTGAGGTTCAGCTGTGTCCTCTTCATTTTCTGTCTTATTCAGGCTCAAACTGATACGGCTAACAGCTACTCTGACTAACGCAGAGTTCAGACTGCATGATTTTAGCCCCAATTTTGACTCGCCAACAGGTTTTGAGAAATCGCAGACAAATGCCTGAAATCACAGGTAAATCAGTGCTCATGAACGCGAGTGACAATCACACAGTGTGAACTATCAAAGACACGATCTGAAAGAATCACAGATGAGTCGCTGACACCCATGAGATATTTGGCATGCTAAATATCTGGACCTTTCGGCGATTCTAATCTAATCACAGTGAAATGTGTTCTGACTGAAAATAACATTGTCGATTACCTACAGCCAATGGGAGAGCAGCATCCACTAGTATGGGTATCTGCAGGCCAGTGGGAGGTTGGGGGAGAAGTTAAAAGCGCTCATTTTCAGTTTATTTGGACCAAAGAAATGGAGGAAAAACCAATGGAAATTTGGCAGGAGCACCCATGTCTGTTTGACGTGTCATCTGAGCAATACCACAACCGGGTAGAAAAAAAAAAAGTTGTGGAGAAATTACAAATTCCCTTCAAAACCAAGGTGAGCAAAATAAGTACATTTACTACCCGACCAAAGGCTTCTTTCTCATTTTGTAGTAAATAACAAAATATATACTACGTGACCTCTCATTGTTTTCATGTCACTTCTCATGTGTGTTTGGTTGTGATACGTAGTTTGGACAAAGTTGTCGGTGATTCTCCTATTTTAAAGTCATGCAGTGTGAAACCCCCTGTCGCCGATCTATCTTGCAGTGTAAACAAAGCAGCGATGAAACACTAGCCCAGATAGTCATGCAGTGTAAAAAAATCTGTGACGCCACTACTTTGAAAATCGTGCAGTCTGAACTTTAGGGGTGTCAAAATTAATAGTTTCTTCGGTCCACCGCGATGCAGATGGGGACAATTCGATATCGGTTCAGTAATAGATCATAATACGCACTGTTATTATGCACTGACGTCATTTATCCCCTATGCGCAATGTCGCAGTAGAATACTATGGCGAAGGAGGCGAGGGTTAGTAAATAAAACACTCCTACTACTTAAAAAGCAGATAATTGTGCACGTTTGAGTGTGCTGGACACAGTCTTTCACTAACACTGAGGAATGGTAAAGCACGAGCTGCTATTTCACTGCTAGGGATAAATGCTGTAAAACTCCATCTCTGTCCCCCCCCCCCCCCCCCTCACTCTCTCTCTCTCTCTCTCTCTCTCTCTCTCTCTCTCTCTCTCTCTCTCTCTCTCTCCCACACACACATACTTTTTGCATTTGACCAGTTGGCATGTTCGTGAGGTAAATTTTCCTCTCCTCTCGGCTGTTAAAGCGATACTTGTGGATCCAGACACAAGCGTGCCTGTGTTGCGAGTTTATTGTATTGTATTTATTCTATTACGGATTACCTGATAACCGCGTATTATGCGCATATACTGTATACTGACCCGTGGCCTTTTTTCGGTGTGACTCCTGGGTGAACAGCGCTTTCGTTTCTAAAGCCAATCGCAGCCCTTTCTGTTGAGCGGGTGAAGACAATGACCAATCATAGAGGTGTAAGAACTTGCCAGTGCTCAAAAAGCAAGCGGGATAATATTTACATTAGTTTATTTGTTATGAATACTCGTGCTGTCTTCTGTGCATGTATTGGAGTTTTCATTCACAAAGAGTGTTTTTTTTTTTGAGCAGGTAAAATTAAAGGTACAGTTCATATATTTGACTGCTTGTATTAAAGGACAAAATTGTATTACAAGTAATATATAAATATAAACATATTCATAGATTTAATTACAATTTTTTTCTTGTGTTGTAAAGAAAAAAATCTAATTATGTATGGAAAGCATCGTCAATGCACCGTGATGCACCGAGATATGGAATTGAACCAAATCGATGGCATAATAATCGTAACCGAACCGAACTGTGAGACCAGTGTAGGTTCACACCCCTACTGAACTTGGCATAACAGTGTTTACACAGTGCAAAAGCGAGTGCTTAAAGGTACATGACTCTTTTCCTAGTGACGTGGAGCCGATCAGCGAATCACAGCACATTATGTTAACTGACCAATCAGAGCCTCTTAAGGGTGGACCTTTTAGAGGAACTAGGAAATATGACAGTCGTTTTCATGTTAGCTGAGTAGCTGTATATAATCAAAGTAAAATATATGAAAAAACAACGTGATTTCTACAAATGAAGCATGAGCACACATTGCTTTGCATCTTATAAACACAACCAAGCCTTAAAATACACTCTGGACCACCCCTTTAACACATATTACACATATACAAACACACATTAAGTCTGATCTTACTCGCATTATGTCAAGGCAGCAGTATATAAGAGTTAAAATTAAAATCTATCATCATTTACTCACAATCATGTCATTCAAAACCCATACAATATTAATTCTTCAGAGCAAAAACATAAATTAATTAACAAGAGCTGTGAACCTACACTGGTCTCACGGTTCGGTTCTGTTACGATTATCATGCATCGATTCGGTTCAATTCGATATCTCGGTGCATCACGGTGCATTGATGATGCTTAAACACAGTTTTATATTTTCTTCACAGCACAGCAATTCTTGTAATAAAATGTATAAATATATTTATATACTATTTGTAATACAATTTTGTCCTTTAATACAAACAGTCAGATATATAAACTGTACATTTAAACAACACGACCATTTATAACAAATAAACAAATATAAATATCCCGCTCGCTTTCTGATCCTTGTCTACCAAGTTCTCTTACACCCCTTTGATTGGTCACGCGCTCAACAGAAAGGGCTACGATTGGCTCTTGCGCACTGCACTCTCTCTCTCTCTCTAGAGAGAGAGAGAGAGAGAGAGAGAGTTTACTTTCATTCTCTCAATCACAGTGAAATAGGGGCTTTTTTCTGTTCAGTGTCAGTGAAAGTCCAGCAAACACACACGCAGTGAAATTGAGCACAGTTTCTGTGTTTTTAAGTAGTTGGAGCATTGTAAATACCTGCGCTCGCCTCCCTTGCCATAGTAAGCTACGACGACATAGCGCATATGAGATAAATGACGTCAGTACATAATAACCGGTTATAATTATTACTGAACCGATACTATATTGTCAGCGTCTGCATCGCAGTGCACCGAAGAAACAATTTATTTTGACACCCCTACTAAGCAGTAAAATAATCACAGAACTACTGGCATTAATGTTTATAGTTCAAATACAAACACTGATGTCTATAGCATTGATCAAAAAAGAATAAAATATCTTTCAAAAGCAACTTGATGCTTCAAAAAATGTTTTTACCTATTACATTATGCCAATAGATGACAACATGTGACAGTTAAACTAAAGAGAGAGACTGATCACTGAACCATTCCTCCAACATTTTTTTTTTTAAATATTCAATTATTGAACATTTTAAGTAGACTGGAGCAAATAGCTTTTTGTTAGACATGTAGACAATTGTTAATATTACATGTTATTTTTCAGAATCGATGGGGAATTGTGATCTCCCTAGGCCTACGGTATTTTAAACAACAACAAAAAAGGTTCAGAGGGTGTGTTGCTATAGGGCAGAGGTGCCCAAACTTAGGCTGTGTCCGAAATTGCATACTTCTATATAGAGGTGTGAACCTACACTGGTCTCACGGTTCGGTTCGGTTACGATTATCATGCCATCGATTCGGTTCAATTCGATATCTCGGTGCATCACGGTGCATTGACGATGCTTTCCATACACAGTTTTATATTTTTTTCACAGCACAGCAATTATTGTATTAAAATGTATAAATATATTTATATACTATTTGTAAAACAATTTTGTCCTTTAATACCAACAGTCAGAATAAAGGTAAAGTTGGTTTTATATTCACACATTCGTTCATTTAGAAGTCTCTATATTGTTTTATCATGTTACTTTGAATATTCGATTGGAATTAGCATACAAGTAACAAACAACATTAACACTATCTAATTAACTGTGAACAATGTTGTACTTTGATAGTCATTGGCTGCTAATATGATTTCCCTATTTAGAATTTGCAAATAATACTTTTCTGAAATTATATTATTAAGGAGAATGTCTGAATATCCCAATATAAAACCAACTTTACCTCTATCTTCAGATATATAAACTGTACCTTTAAGCAAAACGAGCATTTATAGCAAATAAACAAATATAAATATCCCGCTCGCTTTTTGAGCCTTGTCTACCAAGTTCTTTCTTACACCCCTTTGATTGGTCACGCGCTCAACAGAAAGGGCTGCTATTGGCTCTTACACGCTGGTGCTCTTCACAGCTGCACTCATGGGCCACAGTGAGAGAGAAATGGAGTTTACTTTCATTCTCTTGATTGCCGTGAAATAGGGGCTTTTGCTGTAAGTGTCAGTGAAACAGTGTTCAGCAAACACACACGCAGTGAAATTGTGCACAGTTTCTGAGTTTTTCATAGTTAGAGCGTTGTAAATAGCCTACTCGTGCTCGCCGCTCACCTCCCTCGCCATAGTAAGCTACGGCGACATAGCGCATGTGAGATAAATGACGTCAGTATATAACAACCGGTTATGATTATTACTGAACCGATACCGAATTGTCCGCGTCTGCATCGCGGTGCACCGAAGAAAAGATTAATTTTGACACCCCTACTTCTATACTATATAGTATGCTAAAAACAGTATGCGAGCCAAGTATCTCTGTATTCATATAATTCGATAAACACTATGCGAGAAGTACACCTGGATGACTTACTACTACTAAGTGCGCATCCGATGCATGCTACACTATCCCATGATTCCCTGTTAGAGAATTCATGAATGGGAGTGAAGCGACACAACTGACGAGGGTAGGTCATGTGATCATGACAAAATGGCGGATGTAGTACATCCGAGTTCCATTCATACTACTCACATTCACACTGTATAGAACGTACTTGTCTAACGGCAGAGTAGTAAATTTATATTCAAATGCAGTACCTACTGAGTAGTAGGTGATTTTGGATGCAGCCTTAGTCCTGGAGGGCCAGTGCCATGTAGAGTTTAGCTCCAACCCCAATTAGACACACCTGAACCCGCTAATCAAGGTCTAACTATCATACTAGAAACTTCCTGGCAGGTGTGCTGAAGCAAGTTAGAGCTAAACTCTGCAGGACACTGGCCTTCCATGACCAAGTTTGTGTATCCCTGCTATAGGGGTTCACACTCAACAGCTTCCCTGGGAAATTATATGCCAGGGTACTGGAGCAGATAGTAGAACCTCGGATTTAGAAGGAACAATATGGTTTTCATCTGGGTTGTAGAACTTCGGACCAGCTTTATACCCTCTCTCGAGTGCTCGAGAGTTTGCCCGACCAGTCCACATGAGCTTCATGGACTTGGAGAAGGTGTTTAACTGAGTCCCTTCTGGCATTGGGCTGTACAGTCTCTGTATGACGGTAGCAGAAGCTTGGTTCGCACAAAGTCAGACTTGTTCCCAGTGCTTATTGGGATATTTTTATGGACAGATTTTAGGGATGGAGGGGGTCTGGTTCAAGGACCAAAGGATTTCATATCTGCGATTTGTAGATGATCAGGCCTTCAGGGTTGCACTGAGATGATTTGTAGTCGAATTTGATGCAGCAGGAATGAGAATCAACACCTTCAAGTCAGAGGCAACAGTGCTTGATCGAAAAACGGTGGCTTGCCATCTGCAGGCTCAATTGTCCCAGGTGGAGGAGTTCAAGTGTCTTGGGGTTTTGTTCAAGAGGATGGAATGTGAGATTAACAGACAGATTGGTACAGTGGCAGCAGCTTTGCGCTCAATGTACAAGTCTGCTATGAAGAGGGTAGGTGCTGAAGTAGGTGCTGATCCTACTCTCAATGCATCACTGACCCAAAAGGACAAGATCTCAGATACAAGCGGCCAAATGATCTTTCTTTTTGTGCAGGGTGGCAGGGGGCACTTTTAGAGATAGAGTTAGGATCTCTATCAGATGAGAGGTACTTGGAGTAGATGTAATGTGTTAGATCATGTGATCTAGAGGTGTATAAAAGAGCATCATGCTGTGATCAATATTGTCTGATGAAGAGCCTGTGTGCTCAAAACGTCACACGCTTTGTGATAGCTTTCTTAAGTTAATCAATTTATGTTTGGAGCTTTGGTGTTGCCGCTGTTATGATTTTTTTGCACTTTTTGTTGTTTGGCTGAGCATTCATTTAGGTTCACATCAACAGAAGCCAGGTGAGGTGGCTCAGGCATCTGTTTCAGATGCCTCCTGGATGCCTCGCTGGGGAGCTCTTCTGGGTTTGTCTCACCAGGAATAGGCCCCAGGGAAGACCTAGGACACACTGGAAGGACTATGTCTCTTGGCTTGCCTGAGAACATGTTGAGATCTTGCCAGAGGAGCTGGAGGAAGTGTCTTGGCGGAGACTATCTGAGGTTTCTTAATGAGACTGCTAACCTTTTGACCTGGCCCTGGATAAGCAATTGATGATGGAAGAATGGGTAGAAAAATGTTCTCAGTTTATCCAGATTTGTGCTGTACTTGTATTTTTTATATTACGTTTTTACTTGTCAGTTCTGTGTCCCAAAAATGACAAATTTGTCATCATTTAATGACCCTAATGTTGTTTCAAACTTCTGCAGAAAATAAAAGATATGTTTAAACATGATTTTTTTTTAATTTAGTCATGATTTTGGCAGAAGCTTTTAACCAATGCAACTTGCATTGCATTGATAGGTTCTTGCATTCCCTGAATTGGTCCCTTAATCTTGGAGATTCTAGCACCATGCTAAGTTATTTAAGATAAAGGAAGAAAGAAATGAGCTTGGAATGCCATGAAGGTGAGTAAATTCATTCATTTTCTTTTCGGATTAGTCCCTTTATTGATCCGGGGTCACCACAGTGGAATGAACCGCCAACTTATCCGGCACATGTTTTACGCAGCGGATGCTCAATCCATCTCTGGGAAAACAACCCAGCTCTGGGAAAACATCCATACTCTCCTTCACACTCATACACTACGGACAATTTAGCCTACCCAATTCACATGTATGGCATGTCTTTGGACTGTGGGGGAAACTGGAGCACCAAGAGAAAGCCCACGCAAACACAGGGAGAACATGCAAACTCCACACAGAAACGCCAACTGACCCAGCCGAGGGTCGAACCAGCGACCCTGTTCAACACTGTTGTCATAATATCATTGATTACAGGTGTACCCAGGGTGCGAATCACAGGAGGGTGGGGGGGGGGGGTTGACCCCCCTAATTAACGCTTGATCCCCATGAAGGAAGTCAAAACAAGATGTATGGGGGGGGGGGGGGGGGGGTCAGTCTTTTAATATTGAGAAATATTTCACTCTGATATGCGTTTTATAATAATATTAATGATAAAAATAATAAATAATATAAATATACATTGGACCACCCCTATAACGGTTGAAATCATTGTGAAAGCATAAATCAGTCTGTTCAAGGAAAAAGTCTGAAATTGGAAGATCTAGAGCATAGATAGACATTGTGTTCACAAGACTTTGCTTTCTCATAAAATAGTTGTTTGCATCTACATTTAGCCTAAAAGTAAAGTCAAACTAGATGCATAACAACTAGGGATGTCCCAATCAGGTTTTTTTGCAAGAGTCGGTCATTTGATTTTGAGTATCTACCGGTGCTGAAACCTGATCTGATACTTCTATAATACATAAAAAAAGAATAAAGAAGAGCAAAGAAACACATCCAGGATGTTCTTTATTTTTTATTTAATTCACCTTATTTTAACATTCAACAATCTCTAACAAACGGAGCACTTCTGTGAGGTAGCTTGAACAATCAAGTAATAAATAACATAAATTATTCATTTTTGGACTTTAGTCCAACACTAAAAGTAAAAAAAATCTAATATAAAAACAAATAGCACCTCAACTTAAAATACCCGGCAGGCAATCCCAAGTAGGGTTGGGCCAATAGACGATGCCATCGTCCATCGCCGATGGCAGATAGACATCACGATGCTAAGCCAGCATCGCCGATCCTCTGCCCAGCCCCCGTCGCAAACCCGCTCGTGAAAAATACACACTCAGGCCCCATTTACACTAATACAGTGTAGTTTTAAAATGGCATTTTAGAACGAAAATGCCCCACGTCCACACTGGTGTTTCACCGAGCATTTCTAAACAGCCCTCCATCTGCTGAAAACGCACATCACGTGACCACACCCACACACACACAGACACAGCCACACAAACACACACTGTCATGCGCTCGTCTAAGCTCCAGAGAACAGTGTACGTCGGACAGTTTATCAAGGATGTATCCCTGGATAATGTCTCACTATAGTTGTTAAACGTGATATTAAATTAATCTTGTCTCTATCCAGGGCTTAATTTGTGTCGGAACACGCCGGATCCGGATTCGGCACCTCATTTTACCGATCTCTCTCCTCAACCGCCCTCCTCCCCTGTCCCCTGTCCCCTGTTCATTTTCACTTTCTTCCGCGACTCCCCAACCCTCTTCACTTTCGTCCGCGACACCCCTCCGCCATCCACCGCGGTGGTGGATGAAATGGTAGGCTACAAATAATTAATTAGTTATGATTTAATTAATTATTCAGAAATACTTAATTCACCTCCGCTCTGCCTATGAAGACAATGCCATCGTCCATCGCGATGTTTCACATTAGACATCGTATGATGCTAAATTGGTCAACATCGCCCAACCCTAATCCCAAGTTTACATATCTCACAGTTTGCTCTGACAATGTTGTCGTCATCAACTTTATAATACCTCCAGTCCGCAGACATACTCGCGCTTTCCGCTTCAAGCTGCTTCTGTGTTCTACTTTGCCGGCATTTAACCAATAGCGTCTCTGCAAAGTGATATCATGCCACATGCGTTGCTGTTTCTGTGTGAAGTCAAGAAAGAGGTCTAACTCTGTGCCACCACATAACTATAGATGTGTTCAAAAATAATTAGAATATATATACATATATACTCGAGTCATGATCGGGAAGTAATGTCAGATTCCAATCGAATCTGAAACTGCGTGATCAGGTCCAATTTCCGATCACGTGATCGGATCTGGACATCACGTTTGTAGTCTGACCTACAGTAACATCTGAAATAGCTAATCAGAGAATACTGTAGGTCAGAATACACAAAATATCCCTCAAAATGCTGAAAACTTAAATAAATACATAAATGACTGAAGCATGTATTACACAAACTAACCGAAAAATGTTGACCCCCCCTGATCTTCAATGTATAATTTGCACGCTGGGTGTACCTGCACTTAAATGGACTCTGCACTTAAATTGACTCTGATGATTTTCAAGATGGTCAGACTTGATCTGGATGATTCTTGGCCAACAAAACGGTTGAATGAGGAGAGCGGAAATCATCAAATCCTTTTTTATAAAAGTTTTATTTATAAATCTTCAATTTCAGGGTCAGTTTTGCAAAGCATTTCAAAAGCATTGTTGAAAACAGTGATGGCCTAGCAATTTTAGCAAACTCTCCACAAACAAGTTTTTTTAACCAGTCGATCACACACACACACACCTTAATTAATTTGATGCTGCTCCCTTTTGCCATAAAGCATTTTTGTTTTTAAAAGATGTCTAATAGATGTCTAATAGACCTCTAAACATAGTCGTCCTGGCTAAAGCAAGGCTAAATTTGTGAAAATTTTTGTTAGTGAAAATCTAATAGACCAAATCTAGACTAGCCATCAAATAAGCAGAAATGAATGACTACACATATAAAGTCTGTCTATTTGACGACTAATCTAGTTTTAGGCTATTCTTAGATGTCTATTAGATTTTCACTGACAGCCCAAGTTTAGCCTTGTTTTAGCCAAGCTGTCTACGTTTAGATGTCTATTAGACAGCTATTAAACACAAAACTGTTTGCTGGGAAGTGTTAACCTTGAGATGTCAAATTTCATTTCCTCCACAACAAACTGTATGTTATAACTCCTCCATCCATATCTGTGACATCTGCTTACAATGGTGCAGATTAAGTTAAGTGGCTGGCATAGTTTATGGAACAAATACAATAAGTTCAAGTGTTAAATAGAGAGCAGCTGCACGGCACTTCCTCTACATAAAGCATTTGGAACAGAACCAAACAAGCAAACAAGAATAATACCCTGCTGTAGTCAAGAGAAGCATTGACCCTGTAAAACCATGTGACAATTGCCTCCACAACAGTAATGCAAAGTATCCATCACGAGAGCTAAAATGCTGTGAGATGGATTATAGTTTTGCTAATCTCAGCTCCACTTGATCCCCAGAGTTATGCTTCCTGTTTTCTCCTGGAGAGGAAACAGTGTAATGAGTGCATTCTATAGGGGGGGCGTCTCCAGGAGCAAAATAGACTTTCCTGGCAAAGTGTCCAATGTTATTTGGACTGCACCCAGAGAGACACTCCCAGGAAGTCTCAGGGTGGACACCTTACACGACTCCTTCAATCTCTTCCTGACTGCATTCTTAAGCCACAATACCATACAGTGCGCTTTTCATCTTGCACAGCATGCGTTCCTACAAATCACCTCTGTTTTTTAAATCATGTTATCTTTTCTGTTGTACTGCGGATAACAATTTTCTACCTCCTTCATCATTGTTTAGTATAAAGTTTGACCGCAAATTCTCATACTTCGTGAAAGGTAATTTTGGGTGAACTTTTTTTTAGAACCCTAAGGTATTGACAGACAATAGCTGATTTTCAAATGGCTTTTTTGCCATCTTAAGGGGCACATTGGGAAGGGGACACCATTTGGGAGGACATACCAGAATTTAGAAGTCAGTTAATAACAGGAGCATTTGATGGTCATGCCTTACACCAGGGCTATTCAATTAGTTTGTCACGGGGGCCAGTTCATGAAAAGCATCCCAAACGAAGGGCCGGAGAGATATGACTTGCAATATAAATGATGACACAACTGCATTTAAGAGCCAATTATGTATTTTTGCTCCTTTAGACACCCACGTTGTATTTGTCTACATTAAAATGTTAATATATTGTATTTTGAAACTATATAATATCACTGCATTGTACAATAAGTTTTTTTAACAAACATTCAAATGTTGTATTTCACAGCACAACAAAATCAGTGCATTGCTTAAGTAGGCTTCTTCTACATTCAGATATGTTCATATGTTATGTTTTGAACTGCATAACAATTATGGATGCAACAATTATAGATTTTGGTTGTACGATTATATAAGAATAATCAGGGTTTCACAGTTATCACGTCTAATGTGAATTTAAGCTTTAATTTTTTTTGAGGTCGCATAAAATATCAGGCGCAAGTGTGACCAAAACGGTCAAGCCCTAGCATCTTTACTTGTTATTATGTCCTCATAATAATATTAAAATAAGGAAGTTATCATTAATTACAATACAAATTACAGTGAACTCCAAACGAACTCTCGTCTCGTCTCCTCCACCAGCTGTGGGGAAAAGCCATTATTAGGACACAGATCACTCCGCCTGATCATGCCAGAGTCCCGCGAAAAAAAAGTGATTGACAGGTGGTAATTTGTGTATAACTTTATTTATTTATGGTTTGGTCATGGGTAAAGCAAAGACCATGTGGGTCAGGTAGTGAAAACAATAGGCTACAATTATAAAATTCGCTATGAATTAATTGATATTTAACAACAAAGACCCCCACCCCGCCTACGATGATACCATCGTCCATCGCCGATGTTCACATTAGACATCGTACGATGCCAAATTTGTCATCATCGCCCAACCCTACCTTACACCCATCAAAAAACAAATTTTAAGGGCACTGCCTTGTACTGTAGGGCAGTGGTCCCCAACCCTTTTATCATCGCAGACCGGTCAACACTTTTTGGCCCGCAATATGCACAATATGCACACTCACGTTGCACGCCTCCATTTGAAATAACGAACTTGACGCAGAAAATATGTGAATGGTGCCTAAGGCCGCTATTTTTTGCAATCTCCAGCAGTTGATCTTCTTGCACAGACATGCTGGATTCTTGGCAGTTTGTGGGTCCTTCACTGTGCCTTTTCCCCGTCGCAAAGAAACTTTCCAAAGACATCTGTTTCTTACTCATTTTGCTAGCTTGTGGGTTTAATTTTGGCGCTTAAATTACCGAAATGTAACCGAGAGAATACGGTAATTTTTCAAAATAAAAGATTGTTCAGACACAGATAATTAATAAAACAAAAATAATTAAAGATTTATTGTGTGGTCTGGTACCAATTGATCCATGGACCGTTACCGGTTTACAGCCCAGAGATTGGCGACCACTGCTGTAGGGCATAGAGATGTTCAGTTAAATCTGAAATTTACCCAATGTATTTTTTTTAGAATACTCTATAATGAAAATCCATTGAGTTTTTGGTAATACTGTATATGAAAAGGCTTAAAATCACAAAAAAATATCTATGAAAACTAATATCTTTGCCCTGGATTTAAACATATTTATGTTCTGATGTGGACTTTCGTTGCATTTCAATTCAATTAAATTGTTTAATTACTGTAGTCATGATGCAATTAAATAAATTTAGATATTCATTTATTTATATATATACAGTAAAAATATTGCTGGCAAACGTAATAGTGATTATTAACATCCAAGATAAACGTTTGTATGTTCATATTACTGTATATACGTGTTTACTATGTATATTAGGGTTGGGCGATGTCGACTAATTTGGCATCGCACGATGTCCAATGTAAAACATGTAAAACAGGGTTTCACAGTTATCACGTCTAATGTGAATTTAAGCTTAATATTAGCTAGATTTAGATCTGGACATCCCTAACTAATATTAAAAAATCTTTAAAAGGCATTTTCATTAGTAATAGTTTTTATGCTGAAGGTTTTTCTGTGCTTATAGGGCTACACAATTTAATTATGTGTGTGTTTATAGAGGGGAAAGGGAGAAAATAATATAATAATAATTGTTATGAAGATCGGCTTAACTGTTGTTATCATCTGCGTTCATACATACATAAGCATTTTAATAATAGTTCGTCTAACATGTCTTTTGTTTACATTGCACTGAAAGCTAAGCACAACTCTCACCACTACAGCATAAGATGACATCGTCTATCGGCCCAACCCTAATTCTTACGACATAACAAACTTGCGCGCGGGAAAGACGTGATATGGGAACGGCCCGCGGCTATAGTTATTACAGTGTGCGTGCGTATTAGCTTCGGTGGACAAGCTCGGAACTTTAAACTAGCGCACAGTTGGCAACTTGGCGTAATTTTGTTCAGCAGTTTCGTTTCGTGCGGCAGAACAGAAATGCAGAAATGCTGCTTAGAGAAGCCTTTACGATTAATTAACCGTGACGAATTAAAGCGCAGTTAAAAGTGAAATCGGTTAATCGTTGCATCCCTAATATCGATATCAGTGCATTGTAGTAATATCTTTGCCCTGGATTTAAACATATTTATGTTCTGATGTGGACTTTCGTTGCATTTCAATTCAATTAAATTGTTTAATTACTGTAGTCATGATGCAATTAAATAAATTTAGATATTCATTTATTTATATATATACAGTAAAAAATATTGCTGGCAAACGTAATAGTGATTAATAACATCCAAGATAAACGTTTGTATGTTCATATTACTGTATATACGTGTTTACTATGTATATTAGGGTGTACGATGTCCAATGTAAAACATCGCGATGGATGATGGCATCACCGCTGTAGGCAGCGCTGAATTAATTATTTATGAATAATTAATTAATTCATAACGAATTACTTCTTTGTAGCCTACCCTTTCAACTACCTGACCTGCATGGTCTTTGTTTTACCCATAACCAAATCATAAACAAATAAAGATAAGTTACACACAAATTACCACCTGTCAATCACTTTTTCCATGAGACCCTGGCATAAATAGGCACAGTGATCTGTGTCATTATAATGGCATCGACAAACTTGGTAAAAAAGGTGCACAACCAAAAGGAACCAACCAACAGTATCTGAGGTTGTCGTTTAAATTACCAAGTACAAGCATGAAAGCGAAAAATTGAAGCAGTGTACTGACTCTGTGATACGTTACCTGATAGATTCAAAAGATAGAAGAGTCGTTAGATAGAGACAAGATTAATTAAATATCACGTTTAACAACTATAGTGAGAGGCAATCTAGTGGTACATCCCTGATAAACTGTCTGACTTGCACAAAAAACTTTTGTGCTCAAAGCACCCACTGACTGCCTTGGAGCTCAGCTGTGCACATATGCTAGAGCGCATGACAGAGTGTCTGTGTGTATGGTTACGTGATGTGCGTTTTCAGCAGTATAGTGTGGATGGAGACCTTTTCAGAAATGCTAGATGAAAGGCCAGTGTTAACGGGGCATAAGTGTGTGTTTTTCGCGAGCGGGTTACTGCTGCAACGGGGGTGGGGCAGAGGATTGTGATGCCGGCTCAGCATCGTGTTGTCTATCGGCCATTGGTGATTGAATTTTCTATCGACCCAACCCTAGTGTATATTTATGTACATATGTATAAATACACAAACATACTGTATGTAAAATACAAAAATATACAAAAGAAATACAGTTGAAGTCAGAATTATTAACCCCCCTGAATTATTAGCCCCCTGTTTATTTTTTCACCAATTTCTGTTTAGTGGAGAGAAGATATTTTTCAATACATTTCTAAACATAATATTTTTAATAACTTATCTCTAATAACTGATTTATTTTATCTTTGCCATGATGACAGTAAATAATATTTGACTAGATATTTTTCAAGACACTTCTATACAGCTTAAAGTGACATTTAAAGGTTTAACTAGGTTAATTAGGTTAACTAGGCAGGAGAGGGTAATGAGGCAAGTTATTGTATAATGATGGGTTGTTCTGTAGACTATCGAAAAAGTATATAGCTTAAAGGGGTTAATAATTTTGACCTTAAAATGGCTTTTAAAAAAATTTAACTGCTTTTATTCTAGCCAAAATAAAACAAATAAGACTTTCTCCAGAAGAAAAAACATTGTCAGACATACTGTGAAAAGTTTCCTTGCTCTGTTAAACATCATTTGGGAAATATTTAAAAAAGAAAAATTTAATTAAAGGGGGGCTTATAATTTTGACTTCAACTCTATGTTTACATATACATTTTTATATAATTTGTTTTATATATAAATATTTATGTAATAAATATAGTCATGCATATATTTGTATACACAAAAATATACACAGTGTGCACAAATATGTTTGTAAAAATGTTTATGACATATACAATCAAGCCCGAAATTATTCATACCCCACACAGCAAAAAAAATCAGTGTACATTTAACTCAATTTGAGTTTAACTTAACACTCCTTGGGTGTACATATGACTCCCTCCATTTTGGAGTTAAAATAACACTTTCTAAAGTGTGAAATTTGTACATTACTGTCAGAGTTTATTTTAACACAGTAAGAGTTTATTCTTACATCGAACTGAAGTGTGCGTTACCCTTCAAAGTGTTAATATATTACCTTTTTTCCTATATTATCAATTGGTGTGTGTGACAGATAACAGTGATCAAATATGTTGAAAATGGTTTTAATTTAATTAAATTAAATGTTCATTAATCTTTTCTGAAAAAATTTCAATACATTTAACTCTTTGCAAAATGCAACAAGACATGTTTCAAGTTTAAGTAAAACATACTGGTTTGATCACTGTTTGTCTGAAAGAACCGGTTCGAGTAAAAAAAAATGGATCTTCCATCACTAGTGGGAAATACGCTGCATATTGGGTTAAAAGTTTAACACTGAAAAAAAAAAACTCTTAAATATACGCTCTTTCACACTCGTGGATTAAAATGTACTCTGGTTTTAACACTGAACAACACCAAAAAAAAATCACACTGTATATTTAACACTGGAATTTTTGCTGTGCAGGGGTTTCAGGCTTGACTGTGTGTGTATACTGTATATTAGGGGTGTCAAAATTAATTGTTTTTTCGGTGCACCGCGATGCAGACGCGGACAATTTGGTATCGGTTTAGTAACAATCATAACTGGTTATTATGTACTGTTATTATGTCATTTATCTCATATGCGATATGTCGCCGTAGCATACTATAGCGAGGGAATCGAGCGTGAGTATTTACAACGCTCCAACTACTTAAAAACACAGAAACTGTGCACAATTTCACTGCGTGTGTGTTTGCTGGACTGTGTTTCACTTGACACTTACAGCAGAAGCCCCTATTTCACGGTGATTAAGAGAATGAAAGTAATCTCCATTTCCCTCTCTCTCTCACTGTGGCCCATGAGTGCATCTGTGAAGAGCGCCAGCGTGTAAGAGCCAATCACAGCCCATTCTGTTGAGCGTGTAACCAATCAAAGGGGTGTAAGAAAGAACTTGGTAGACAAGGCTCAAAAAGCGAGCGGCATATTTATATTTGTTTATTTGCTAATGCTCGTGCTGATTAAAGGTACAGTTTATATATCTGACTGTTTGTATTAAAGGACAAAATTGTTTTACAAATAGTAAATATAAATATAATTATAAATTTTAATACAAGAATTGCTGTGCTGTGAAGAAAATATAAAACTGTGTATGGAAAGAATCATCAATGCACCGTGATGCACCGAGATATCGAATTGAACCGAATCGATGGCATGATAATCGTAACCGAACCAAACCGTGAGACCAGTGTAGGTTCACAGCTCTACTATATATACAGTATGCACTCAATGAGGAATATTTTCCCTTTTTTGCCAAATAATTTCATCAGTTAAATACCTTTTCCTTGCTAATAATTTTAATTTAATTTCTATGGTCATTAAACATTAAAACAAATTTTGTGCAAATGTTGCTTTGGAACGATTCATGAATGTTTGAATTAGTGGCTAATTTGTATTAATTTGTACAATCTCATTCATACATTTTAGTGCAATTTGCTCATCCCCCAATGAGAGGTAGGTTGGGGTTTGGGGACACGACTCCTTTTAAAAATCTTACGTTTTGAATTTGTTTAAACTATCCACTTTTCTGACTATGAAAAATAGTCAATAGTTAATAGTTTCCTCTTGAGATTGGGCTGAGATAATGTTTGTAGTGCTGCAGCAAAAAGGCGACGATTTTGGAAACAGCTTCAGTCTTCCTTCCTCTTTTTCTACACAGGGAGCTCTCGGCTGTTGTATGTGAAAAGCTCTTGCCGTTGTTACTAGCAGCCCTACAAACACCAGAGACCGACTGAACAAACGCATCATATTTAAGAAGGAAAAAATGACAAATCAGGCAGTCCATAGTACATAAACTTTAGACGAAGAAAAAAAACTGGTGGACTTGTACCAATGTTAACCGTATCTGCTATCCACTCTGTCTACGAGCCCATTCCCATCAAAGACTATTTTAGTCCAAATGCCTAGAGCTGCTATATTGATATCTTCTTAATCCATCTTAGTGCTATTGAAATGAAGTTAAAAAAGCTTCAAAGGAGGAGATATTTCTAACAATTTACTGGTGGAAAATTGGTTCAACTAATAGACAATAGACATGTGGCCTTCGAGATTAGGGTTTAAAAACCCTTATTAAAATAAAAATGCAGTTGTAATATATAATGTAAGGCTAATACACCAATTTCATGAGGGTTCAGTGAGCTTCAAAATGCTTTATTAGAACTGAAGAGAAGGCGACAAATAAATCATGTATATTTTGTTGTGACCGTGAGCCCCAATCTTTAATAACTTACTTTCATGAAGCCTGCGACAGAATTACGACGCTCTAATGACAGTCCTATGATAGACCTAAGCGCATTTCTGGAACACAATATAAATTTCCCTGCTCAAAACAATGGTGGGGCATAACACAACCTCCTGAACCATAAAGGCATGAACTAATCCTATCCACGCCAGTTGTTCACTCCAGTGAGATCAAATAGAGATGGAAAGAAGACGACACAAAGGCAGATGCAAGTCCTTCAGATCACTAGACAAACAATGAGACATAATCTGTCCCTTTTAAATGTATGAATAACATCCAAATGACTGCGCATGCGACTGCGAATTAAACAGACCCCGAAAGAATCTCTGTCTATTGTGCTAAATGATTGAATTCTATAAGGCAACCATTTCAGCATGTACAATACAAAAACACAACAGTGCTCTCGAGTCATTTCCAAAATGATGCACACACATCACTCACACATAGAGATCAGAAATCACAGAGATAGAAACATTCAGGACAGAAACCAATTATCCTGAGTAAAAAGAAAGTTAAGATTGTGACTTTTTTCCCATATCATGACGTACATCCGATTGAATTGGTCCTGAAATGAGAAAAAATGTAGGGCAGTGTATGATTTCATCTAGGGCTGAAACTTATAATCGAATTATTCGATTTAATCAATTACAAAAAAGTAAAAAAAGCCTTTATTTCTTTCACCGTGTGTTGCGTGTCGAGTCTCAACGCTAACATTACGATATAATAGGGCTGGGCGATATGGCAAAAAGAAATCAAAATTTTTTCATAAAGTTTGACCGATTCACGATTTCGATTTTTTTTTTTTTTTTTTTTTTTTTACTGTGTAACTATAGTCAACTTAAAACATTACAACAACATGACTGAAGTAACAATCTCTTAATAAGTAACTTGAAAAACCATCTGGTTAAGGAACATGTATTTTTAATGGCCATACATACATAAATTGGTCAACAAGGTGTAGCCTATTACTTTCCTATAGACAAATTCCTGCTTGATGTTTTAGAAAATATTTGTGCGTAGCTACACCACCCAGTATATATTAAAGATCACCGTGAACAACAAAAAACCCCACAGAAACCTGTTACATATCTATCTATACTTAAATGTCTATCTTATATTTAACTGAATCGTATAACAGCCTATAGCTGAAATGTTGAAAATTGCTCAATTTATTTTTATAAAACATTTGTCAAAACGTATTGATATTTTTTTGGAGTAAAAACAATACCGACATTTAAGAATCCATATTTATTTTATTTATTCATTCATTTTACTTGTTTATTGGTGCATTTATGGGTTATGATTTAATTCATAGCTACAGTACCTTGGACAGCTACTGTGCCACTCTGTAAAGCTTTCAAGCAAAAGTCAAAATTAAAGAAAGACTTCAGGTGGTGCGCAGGTATAAAATACAAAAACAGACGTCTGGGCTTTGAATTAGGTGCAATTATTTCCTCGTTGTTCAAAGAGTCTGCAAATTCGTATTCCATGGATGGATGGAAAAAAGGCTTTCAGCAGTGCATGTAGTCGCTGGTAAAGTTCTCACCCAGATCAGAGCGATCTGTGCTACCGAATACAGCGCAGCATGCAATAAACTCACGCTCAGTCAGGCGAAGTAAAGGTCTCATTGCCTATATGTCAATCAAATTAATTAAGCTCTAGCCTCGAATAAAACTTTTAGCCAATGTTATCATTTTGTGTAATGTCTATAGTGCAATCAGGGCCGGAGCAAGCTGAACTGGCGCTCTAGATGAACGCCCTCAACCTGAAAGTGAAATAGAAACTTACTGGTTTGCCGATAAAAGTTAGAACCGGGAGGGGGTGGGTGTCGCGGATGAAAGTGAGGACCGGGGGGTTAAATAGTCTTAAAACGTAAATTCGAATTAATCGAAAAAATCTAAAAAAATCGTCCAGCCCTACGATCTAATGTAACTTTTAGAAAACCTTTATCATTTTACATGTGTTTAACGGACATTAAAATGCAACTTTTTTAAATGGATACCACATTAATAAGTTGTTGTGTTGCATAAAGTACACCAGAATCATCCTGAAAAAAACATTCATTCATTCATTTTCCATCAGCTTAGTCTTTGATTTAACAGAGGTCACCACAACCAAATGAACCGCCAACTATTCCGGCATATGTTTTACGCAGTGGATGCCCTTTCAGCCACAACCCAGTACTGGGAAACACTCATACACTCCTTCATTCACATACACACACACTCATATACTACGGCCATAGCACCCAAAGTAAAACACCGCAAATACAGGGAGAACATAAAAAACTCCACACAGAAATGCCAATGGGCCCAGGTGGGATTCAAACCAGTGACCTTCTTGCTGTAAGATGACAATGCAGACCACTGAGCCACCATGCCGCCTCTTCCTAATCAAACACATCTGAATCAACTCAGCAGAACATTAGATGAGACTCCAAAACATGAAATGAATGGGTCAGATAGGGGAGACATCCAAAATATGTACTGTTTGTGTGCCTCTAGGTGCAGAGGTGGAAAACACTGTTTTAGTCAACATATTCAAATACCCCACAATGTTTTAAATTTCCAATTGAAAAAAGAACATGGGAAAAGCTTATCCGATAGATCAATTGATTACAGTGGTAGATTATTAGTAAGTGGTAATTATTTTAATTAGTAGAATAATCGATAGCTGCAGCCCTAATTTCATTTTTTAGGAACTGATTGGATCATTGGAAGATAATAAAGGAAGATTAATGAATGGACAAAAGTGAGACACCCTGATAACCCCGCCTTTAAGGCTTTCCATGTGACCAGAAGTGAAGAAAAGTTGTTTTAAAGGAGGGTTATGGTTCATTCATTCATTTTCTTTTTGTCTTAGTCCCTTTATTAATCTGGGGTCACCACAGCGGAATGAACCACTAACTTATCCAGCATATGTTTTACGCAGCGGATGCCCTTCCAGCTGCAATCCATCAATGGGAAACATCCATACACACTCATTCACACACATACACTATGGACAATTTAGCTTACCCAATACACCTATACCACATGTTTTTGGACTTGTGGGGGAAACTGGAGCACTTGGAGGAAACCCATGTGAACACAGGGAGAACATGCAAACTCCACACAGAAACGCCAACTGACCCATCCGAGGTTTGAACCAGCGACCTTCTTGCTGTGAGGCGAACGTGCTACCCACTGCGCCACCGTGCAGCCATGGGAAGTTGGTATTTGATAAAAGGAGGCAATTTTTACAAATTAATGAAGTGTACAGATACATCATTTATAACAAGCACTACTATATACTAGGGCTGGGCGTTTTTTTCGGTTTTTTCGATTAATTCGAATTTACGTTTTAAGACGATTTTATTTTTTACAAAACCGAAGAATCGCGATTTTTTTATAAAAATATTAAAGCCACTTTCCCACTATCGTGCCAAACCGTTCTAAACCGTTAGACAACCGTGCTGAATTGTGCTGATTCTGCGTGTTGACGTCGCGGCTCTGTTGATGAGCTACCAGCTGATTTAGCGGAAGCGCGCCAGGGCGGACTTGCCATTGGGAACACCGGGACATTTTCCCGCTAGAGCAACAACAGCTCCGCAGCCAGCCTCGCTAATGTTTCCACGCGCGTCGTGCTGTTGTTCGCGTCCCCGCAGCCGTCTGTCTCTCCCGCGCGAGCTGCGAGACGGGCTCGACAGGTGGAGACACTTTTAGTCACTTATGCCCGCGCACTCATCGCTCCACACACACACACACACACAAGGAAATAATTGCACCTAGTTCAAAGCCCAAATGGCTGGTTTTGTATATTATACCCGCACACCACCTGAAGGACGGTACTGTATGAATTAAATCATAACCCATATATGCACCAATAAACAAGTAAAATGAATGAATGAATAAAATAAATATGGATTCTTAAATGTCGGCAGTTTTTACTCCAAAAAATATCAATACATATCGACAAATGTTTTATAAAAATAGAGCAATTTTCAACCTTTCAGCTATAGGCCATTATACGATTCAGTTAAATATAAGATAGAAATTTAAATATAGATAGATATGTAATATAGATAGATATATTAAATATAGACATAGACATTTAAATATAGATAGATATGTAACAGGTTTTTTTTTTCACGGTGATCTTTAATATATACTGGGTGGTGTAGCTACGCACAAATATTTTTTAAAATGTCAAGCAGATATTTGTCTACAGCTCGTTAGTTATTTATGAAGACAAAAAATAATTAAAATAGCAAAAATAAAACTATAAAATTACAAAGATGAAAAGAGCAGCATTCTGCTAAATATAGTCCTTTATATCCTGATATGCTATTTGTTGTTTCATTCGTTTTTTTATATTTAACTTGATGCAATCGTTATTTAATGTTTGAATACTGAAATCGTTTAAATGGTTATATTTTACCATCAAAATGTAGTATATTTTATATCATTACCAACTTTTGATATAAAACCGCTGTTATTTTATTGATTGTTATGAAATAATTTAAGTGCTATATTTTTTATTAGTGAAAGTGCCCGCTCACTTTGACAAGGCCTGTCTAAATATATATTTCTGACATGCCACTAATACAGATAAACTATTGTTGCATTATCATTGTTTATTTTTCTGTTATGTACAGAGATTTGAAATATTTATTTCCCCTTCAATCCTTTTCAATCTTCACGTTATATTTTGGTCATTTTCTCTTCAAATAAAATTTGCCCAAAGCTGCACAACATATGACCTGCTGTGACTTCTATTGTAGCT
The DNA here is from genome assembly GCA_903798195.1 of Danio kyathit. Classification (NCBI taxonomy): domain Eukaryota; kingdom Metazoa; phylum Chordata; class Actinopteri; order Cypriniformes; family Danionidae; genus Danio; species Danio kyathit. The sequence continues at coordinate 839,760 of CAIGQS010000248.1, forward strand.
ATGTTTAGCATCCCTATATGAGAGAGTGCCATAACCGCGTTTAGTCACATGGTTGCTTTTCTTTTACAAGTGAGCATGAAAAAAACTAGTTTCAGCATTTATTTAAATTTAAATGAACAAGGTAAGCTGGTAAGGTAGTTACACAGTAAAAATTTTTTTATAAAAAAATAAATAAAAAAATCGAAATCGAAATCGTGAATCGGTCAAACTTTATGAAAAAAAAAAATCGAGATTTTTTTTTTTTGCCATATCGCCCAGCCCTACTATATACATATAAGAAGAGTACAATTTATATTTAATGCAGACTTTATGGCCCAATCATAATTCTAGCCCTTGAAACTAAGATTTTTCAGGACCACACTCGAAACCAAGGGGTAAGCAAATTTCCCAGAATACACCATCTACAACAGCAGCATGGCTGCACAAGGAAGTCAGGAGATGCACAAATTAGTATTAGTCATTATTACAAATTTTTACAACAAGTGTGGTTTATTTATAAACTAATTTTGAGAGGATCGCGTGCTTATGATTGAACACAGGTACATCATCAGCTCCGTATATTGCACCAATCAGACGAATACTGACACACTATAAATTACCAGAGCTTCTTACTCCAGTCATTTTCGTCTTGAAGAATTCACCCCTTCCACCCCTACTCCTCCCCTTCTCTGATAGGGGGGCACGGGGGCCCAGTCGTTAGAACTGTTGCCTCACAGCAAGAACGCTGCTGGTTCGCCCCTCTCCGAGCCGGTTGGTGTTTCTGTGCGGAGTTTGCATGTTCTCCCCGTGTTCGTGTGGGTTTTCCGGTTTCCTCCCACCATCCAAAGACATACACCATCAGCAAATTGACTACTTCAAAATAGCAGCCTAAGGCAACTCTTAGTCAAATTTATCTCAGCACGTTCACAAGCAGGGGAGTTCTCGAGATCTACCTGAGCTCAAATTCTACTCTCGCCCTTCAAACGGAAGGGAGCCCCGGGCTCAAGGATATTCTAAGTGTGAACTCTTGAAACAAGCACATGATTTAATCTATTCATAACAGCGTTCGTGTTTTACCGTCATGCTTTTTAAAAAAACGCTAAAATAAAAAACGCTAAATTTCACTATCTATAATCCATAATAGTAACTCCTGTGTAGTAGTCCTACAATATTCTGTCACTCTGACACTCGAATATCCTGTCAGAAAAGTCTAGTGGCTGGGAATGATCTTTTTACAGTGTCTGGTATGATGTTATAGTTGTTTTTGTGTGTTTACATAGATGAATATGGCCACTGTGTAAATGCACAGTATAGTTACAATCTTGTTGCCACATTATATCGTTATGATGACATGATATCTTTGCCTTCAGTGATTTCCTGAAGTTAAATACTAAAAAAAAAACACAACTTGAATAACTACAGCAGTCATGAGATTGCATATGATGACGTAAGCAGGTGTTGTAGTAATGTCCCATTTCTTAGCGGAAAATTTTAAAGCCCTTCCCCTTCACACTTTGTTTCAAGGGCCAAGGGGAAGGGGTACAAAAATAGAATTGGGATTGAACCTATAAGTATTTGGGCCACTGTTTGAGTAAAGGTCTGTCTCACACAGCAACAGTGGTGAGTTTGGGGTGGGACCTTAAGTTTTTTGGCCCAATAGCAAGTAGGGAAGTTTTGTACAAAATATTTTTAAAAGATCTTTTGGAGATTTTTCTACAAGTAGTCTGGCCCCCTTATATACACTGTATATTGGCTAAATCTATACAGTACTGTGCAAAAGTCTTAGGCCACCACTAGCTTTAAGTGGCTAAGACTTTTGCACAAATCTATCCATTTAAATGGTATAGAGCAAGTTCAGGGTCATTACATTTGGGTGAACTATACTAGGGTTGTGCCGATAGACGATAGTATCGTGTATCGACGATAGGCAAAGATATAGGCGAGAGCTGAGACTTATGACGATTTTAAAAAAGACGATATTTAGCTCGTTTCGCATCAATGTAGACCCATTACATGTTTTACTTACATTATTGAATAAAATGAATAGTATTATTATCTTCTTTTAATCTTCATCATTAATAATAAATGAACCACAAATAATTTGACAGCTTCAGGTGTTTGCATCAACATCACTTGGCCAACTCTCTTGCGCGCTCTCACTCTCTCTCTCTCAGCAGCAGCTGACGCACGCGCTGCACGTGAGGGCACTACACAGCCACATCTCACAGCAAATTAATTTGCAACTTTGTTGCATAAAAATAATAGGCTAAATAACAAAACGGTATTTAACTAACAAACAAGTTAAATAAAACTATTTGTAAAAACGAAAAAGAAATGAAAGAACTAAGAGCTAAAACCAGCTCAAATGTTCTGGAATAAAAGGTGTTGCGGTAATACACAATCATTGGTCATTTGAGACAGCACTCCTGCAAGATTCTCTCTTGCTTTCACAAAAAAGTTATTTATCTTTCATTTATATCCGTTATTAAAAGCCTATTTAAGTTTTAAGTTGGCCTATAGCCTATTTTTTTTCATTTATTTTTATTGACTGCTTCTTTAAATACATGGAATATATGTGCCTTAATTGTGTTCAATTCGATGGAATGATAAACACGGACATGCGCATTTGTTGGGAAAATAGCCTATTTATTTCATTTAAAATTGTTTGCCCTATATTTATTTATAGGCTATGAATGTATATTTTATTTGTTTATTTAAACAAGCCTATATATGTTAAATTAAATTACAACATGCATTTTACCATTCGTTTTGGCTTTAACAAATTATTGAACAGATAATTAATAACTTATCAAAGAACATTTTACTGAGCTCAGTTTTATATGTAGGCCTATACAGTCAAAAGAAAATGTCTAAAATGAAATTACTCTCTTATCAGAAAACAACAAACACACATCCTAAAGCGCAACATTGTGTTAGATTTTAACAAATACAAATGTGACAGTTTGATCGCCGCGTCACACTCAACTAAACAAAAACATGAAGAAAACGCCTTCACCGCACAGAAAGTCACCCGCGGTCGGCGAGTCCTCCCGCTTGAAAGGACCTTAATGCGTCATTGTTTCTTCTGTGCGTAGATAAACACCATTTCATTTGCATTCATTTATTTATATTACATCCATTTTGCGGCAATCCTGCGATAACGTCATGGACAAGAAGTCACCATCAAATCTTGTTCCATGCCGCACTGTTGCATGGGAGTCTTGTTTGAAATAATTTCACCTATTTAGCTGTAAGAGCACAGTAATTTGCATTGGTTTGAATTATTTTCCAAGATAAAACGTAATGTAAATAAGTTAGATTATTAAATAAGTTAAAAAAAAAACATAACACTATTGCGCCCCCATGCGATAGTATCGTGTATCGGCGATCTCACAGGGGGACGATATGGCGATCTGAAAATTTTGTATATTGCTCAACACTAAACTATACATTTAATATACAAACAGAAAATATAGGAAATATGTACACAATAGTCAGAACAAAATCACTTTTGGAATCAAAAGACTAGCATCAAACGTCTGTGTTTAATATGACCTCTTTTGCACAAAGCAAACTTTTTTGTTGAGTCTTTTCTGAAATGATGTGTTATATAATATCAAGAGTTCTTCCTTGGATTTAGCATACTCTATCTTTCTTTTTCTCTCCAGATAAATCTCATACTGTCTATAATATTGCCTATACATACTGTATATAATATTCAGGTCTGGACTCTGTGGAGGCCATTTCATGACTGTCTTTGTTTCATCAGCTGTTTTTTCTCTCCAAACATGATTTCTTTACATTAGCAGTGTGTTTGGGATCATTATCACGCTGACAAATACAACTATTACAAATTAGGTGCTTTCTAGTAATTACATGACTAATTAAAACCTGTCTGTACTGTACTGTACTGTATTCACAATCCCATCAATTCAGTCAATGTTGACAACAACTCTGGCAAAAATGCAGATCAAAGCAAAACAGAAACTGTTTCTTTTATATGTCTTAAACAAGTAGATTGCAAAAAATCTAACTAGAACCTGTATTTTTTGGTTGTATTTTAATAAAGAGAATGAAGTAATTTCTAATGTCTTATGATGCGTTCACACCAGATGCGAATGAAGCATCAAGCGCAAGTGATTTACATGTTAAGTCATGACTGAGGCGATGCAGACGATGCGATTCGAGCAAATTAAGTGGCGCAAGTAGAGCGTTTTGCGCGTTTGACGTGCTTAATGCTCAAATTGCTCGAGTTGGAATATCTGAACTTTAGCAGACATTCGCACTAGGAGCTTGCTCTTGTAATCAGGAGCTTGCTCTTGTAGGGGCGTGATTATGAAGTAGTGCCCGTTGTTGGTGTCCCGAGGGGAAATCCTCTTGCCGACACCCGAGAACAGCTCATCAAACTGGGATCGGCTCAGTTTGAAGCATCGCTGAAAGTTTCCATCATCCAGGTACAGTTTCAGGAGGAATTGATGAACTCACAGAGCTGAGTGCACCTCAGAAAGGATCTAGTGGATGGCGCCGAACGAATACACACTGTTATTCAGCCTTCCTACAGAAGCCCTGCCCATGACACGAATCTGTGTCTATTGTGAAGTGAATTTGATGCACGAATGAAGTGAATTTGACACGCAAATAAAGCGTGTTAACTCAAAATGTTCGCACATGTAACAACAACAAATGTAACTGGGGGCCTCAGTACTGTATATTAGGCCTATACTATATATCCCATCACTGTGCATTTAGGCATGTACTGTAGGTCAGCATGATTAAACACCAGAGGTCACAGTCACTAGATTTCAATCTAACAGGGCTCCTTTTGAAACAATTTGCATAATAAATCAAAAAAGCTGTTCCAACCTGCTATTTAAAAGGTGTACCTAATAAAGTGAACAGGGAGCGACACGACACATTCATAAAACCACATGCAATTGGTTTCTGTAGTAAATAAATCAGACTGTTGTACCCTGATGAATCAATGTCAACATTCCTGATAACAAAATGACACTAAGCAGGCGAATAAAAATGACAAACTGGTCATAACTTGTTTACTCATTTATTTTTTAGATCGATAAGGCCCTGCAGCAGTCGGCTTTGTAAAGAATGCTTGAATTTGTGTGCTAAATAATTCTCCCCCATACAAAGCCTTTACAACTCTTGCTTTACTTAAAATTCACAATGCCCGTTTAAACAAAAGTCTATCGGTTTCTACGCTTCGGTGGAATTAAATGTACAACCCATTAGACTCAAGCAGCACCTGCTCCAGTCAATTACAATTTAAAGCTCAAAAAATCTTCAATCTAATTTGGAAGAGCGAGCACGGAGACACGTAGTCAGATGCTAATTCACTGACAGGAAATGAAGCTTCAGACGTTGCTGAATGATTATATCTGTCTGGACGTTTTCAATGGGAGGCTGTAGATTCTCAGCATTCAGTCTCTGTGTTGTACATGTTTGTTTCTATTGAGCCAATTTCTCATTGTTGGAAATTACAGCCAAGAAACAAATAGATTTTATTAATTCATTCATTTTTCTTCAGCTTAGTCGCTTATTTATCAGGGGTCGACACAGCGGAATGAACCTCTAACTATTCCGGCATATGTTTTATGCAGCGTATGCTCTTACAGCAACAAACAGTACTGGGAAACATCCATGCACTCTCACATTTACACACACACTCATGCTCTACAGCCAATTTAGTTAATCCAATTCACCTACAGTGTATTCGGAAAGTATTCATAGCGCTTCACATTTTCCACATTTTTTATGTTACAGTCTCATTCCAAAATGGACTAAATTAATTTATTTCCTGAAAATTCTACACACAATACCCCATAATGACAATGAGAAAAAAAGATTTTTTGAAATTGTTGAAAATATATTAAAAATAAAAAACCTGAAAAATCACATGTACAGAAGTATTCACAGCCTTTGCCGTGAAGCTCTAAATTGAGCTCAGGTACATTCTGTTTCCACTGATCATTCTTGAGATGTTTCAGCAGCTTAATTGGAGTTCACCTGTGGTAAATTTAGTTGATTGGACATGATTTGAAAAGGCATACACCTGTCTATATAAGGTCTCAGGGCTGACAGTGCATGTCAAAGCACAAACCAAGCATGAAGACAAAGGAATTGTATGTAGACCTCCGAGACAAGATTGTCTTGAGGCACAAGGCTGGGGAAGGTTACAGAAAAATTTCTGCTGCTCTGAAAGTTCTAATGAGCACAGAGGCCTCCATCATCCGTAAGTGGAACCACTAGGTCTCTTCCTAGAGCTGGCCGGCCATCTAAGCTGAGTGATCGGGGAAGAAGGTCCTTAGTCAGGGAGGTGATCAATAACCCGATGGTCACTCTGTCTGAGCTCTGGCGTTCTTCTGTGGAGAGAGGAGAACCTTACAGAAGGACAACCATCTGTGCAGCAATCCACCAATCAGGCCTGTATGGTAGAGTGGCCAGATGGAAGCCACTTCCTGCCTGGAATTTGCCAAAATGCATCTGAAGGACTATAACAAAAACAAAATTCTCTGGTCTGATGAGACTAAAATTGAACTCTTTGGAGTGAATGCCAGGTGTTACGTTTGGAGAAAAACAGGCACCACTCCACTAGGCTAATACCATCCCTACAGTGAAGAATCGTGGTGGCAGCATCATGCTGTGGGGATGTTTTTCAGCAGCAGGAACTGGAAGACTAGTCAGGATAGAGGGAAGGATGAATGCAGCAATGTACAGAGACATCCTGAATGAAAACCTGCTTCAGAGTGCTCTTGACCTCAGACTGGGGAGTTTATCTTCCAGCAGGACAATGACCCAAAGCACATCGCCAAAATATCAATGGAGTGTCTTCACGACAACTCTGTGAATGTCCTTGAGTGGCACAGCCAGAGCCCAGACCTCCTATTTAACAACTCTGGAGAGATCTGAAAATGGCTGTACACCGTCGCTTCCCATGCAACCTGATAGAACTTGAGAGGTACTGCAAAGAGGAATGGGTAAAAATTCCCAAAGACAGGTGTGCCAAGCTTGTGGCATCATATTCAAAAAGACTTAAGGCTGTAATTGCTGCCAAAGGTGCATCAACAAAGTATTGAGCAAAGGCTGTGAATACTTATGTACATGTGATTTTTCAGGTTTTTTTTATTTTTAATAAATTTGCAACAAATTCAAAAACTCTTTTTTTACATTGTCATTGTGGGGTATTGTGTGTAGAATTTTGAGAAAATTAATGAATTTAATTCATTTAGGAATAAGGCTGTAACATAAAAACATGTGGAAAAAGTGAAGAGCTATGAATACTTTCCAGATGCACTGTAGTAATCACAATCTTGAGATCAAGATCATAGCTTAAAATGTATATGCTAATTAGTTTGTTTCTAATGAAATAGATAATATAATATCCAAACCATCCGTTTAATATCATTCTGATCTTTTCAAATATTTTCCTCTTTTTGATTTGCATGCAAGTTGCAAAGCGTGTGCTGATAAAAGCTGCACATCCGAATGGGAATAAACAGCTTTTACTAAATTAGTATTCCTTGGTAGGAGGTTTCCATCAGCTAAGGACACGTCGCTAATTTGCACAGGGTAAAACTTGCTGGCAGCCACATTAAGTGATACTTCCCTGAGTACCGATGATAAATCCAGGATAAATTCAGAGGTTCAGATGTCTCTCAACAAAAGCATTGCATCTTATTTGTTATTCAAATTAGGTCTGATTTGAGGTGTACTTCATCGAAACTGAAGGAGTGTGTGAGCCGGTTTAAAACATTTTTACTGCCACAGTAAAGTTGCTGTAGATCTCAATTATAAATCACTTATTGAAGATGAGCTGTCATATTAGAGTCAATTGGATCATCTAAATGAACGGCAAAAATAATGATAAACACACCATGCTTCAGGCATTAGTCTGAATATCCGGCCTCAAACTAATATGTTTGGTCTCAAGCTAAATTACAACAGAAAATGTACAGTACACTCACCGGCCACTTTATTAGGTACTAGTACAGGGTTTGACCCCCTTCTGCCTTCAGAACTGCCTTAATCCTTCATGGCATAGATTCAACAAGGTACTGGAAATATTCCTCAGAGATTTTGGTCTATAGTGACATGATAGCATCAAGCAGGTGCTGCAGATTTGTCGGCTGCACATTCATGATGCAAATCCCATTCCACCACATCCGAACGGTGCCTTATTGGATTGAGAACATGTTTAAGAAACCAGTCTGAGATGATTCGCGCTGATGAACCAACAACCTTCTTGCTGTTAGGCAACAGTGCCACAGTGCCCCATTAATGCATTTGTATATCAAATACTTGTAAAACAAAGTGGTGCTATCTAAACATGCAGTTTTGCCTGCACCTTATGAGTCGCTCTACAGAACAAAATTGAGATATTCCTGAGCTTGCCGTGTGATTGAACATGATAAATGTAAAATCAATGTGAACAAACAATTGCAAGACAACATGTCTTTTGAGTTGTCTTCACAATTTCACGAACCAGTGAATCTTCAGAGCTAGCTCTTGGACTCAATCAGTCAGAAAGTGCTCACATATTCTCAGTTTGACAAAATTTTCCTAAAATAAACTGAACCCTTCAGAAAAGATTCAGAATAAACATATGACTAGCTGAAATCACCACCTACAAACGTTTTAAAATTCTTTTGAACTGAGATTTTCATGCAGATTAAAGAGGAAGTGTAGATCTTAACGTGGATCAAGTGTAGATCTTATCAAACATCACTTTTCAATATCATATTTTTATATACAAATGTATTCTCTGTGTATTCAACCACTTCTGGAACAGGTGTAATGGTTGTTTTCTAGAACTTAAATCATTCCAATGACTGCTTTTCTAGGAATAGAGATGCAAAATAATATGTAAAATGTATTGCAAAAGTTAGGCTGGATGTAAACAGAATTTATATATACATGCGTGGTTGTATTGTATTATTATTATTGTTATTATTGTAGTATTGTAATATTAGTAATATTTCTTGTATTAAATTATTACTGCCTGGCTGTTAATATGACGATTATACTTAATAGGCTGACAACACTTTTGGTCATGTAGACATTATATATCACTGTTCTTTATCTGCACAAGGTCATAAAACAGCTTATACTCATAAATTGAGTGAGACAGAGATTTTCCCAGTACTCTGATTTGACCCAGCATGTAATGAGCATGTGTAATATGTGACAAAAAGCATCATTATAGTAGATTTGAGTGCAAAAAAAAAAAAATTGCCAGTAATGGAAAAGAAAATTGTAAACTACAACTGTTTCTCCACTTGAGACATTTTGGACAGTGCTGATATTTGGAATACTTTAAAAAAATTTACATTATTAAACATCACGACTTGCATGAAAAATGGGATACTCTGTGTAGAATACTGTACATGGATGCTTACCTTTTGACGTCACCTGATATACAGTATTGTGTATTAAAATAAAGTCTTGGTTTACTTATATACAGTTGCAATCAGAATTATTAGCCCGCCTCTATTTTTCCTAAATGATGTTTAACAGAGCAGGGAAATTTTCACAGTATGTCTGATAATATTTTTTCTCCTAGAGAAAGTCTTATTTGTTTTATTTGAGCAAGAATAAAAGCAGTTTTTAATTTAAAAAAAAAATGTAAGGTCAAAATTATTAGCCCCTTTAAGCTATATTATTTTTCGATAGTCTACAGAACAAACCATCATTATACAATAACTTCCCAAATTACCCTATCCTGCCTAGTTAACCTAATTAACCTAGTTAAGCCTTTAAATGTCACTTTAAGCTGTATAGAAGTGTCTTGAAAAATATCTAGTCAAATATTATTTACTGTCGTCATGTCAAAAATAAAATAAATAAGTTATTAGAAATAAGTTATTAAAACTATTATATTTATAAATGTGTTGAAAAAAATCTTCTCTCCGTTAAAAAGAAATTGGGGAAAAAATAAACAGAGGGGCTAATAATTTAGGGGGTTTAATAATTCTGATTGCAACTGTACTTATGTTGCCAGATTTGTGTATAAGCCAGCAGGTTGTTTTCAAAAATACATATTTTTGACCAGCCCAGGCTTATTAGAAATATGTGCCCTGGACTACAGTTTTTGTTTTCATAAATTCAGTAGATGGCGCTGTGTATATTTTTGACAATCTCAAATATATTACTGGGGCATGTTTTCTCAGTGACGTTTCTCGTAAATCCACCAGAGGCCTACATACATTTCTGCACATATTAACTTCCTTCTTGTGCGTGTCCGTGAGAGAAACCAGTTGGCTTGTCGTCATGTATAATATATCAGCTTGATATCTACAGACCCAAACACCCCCTTCCCTAAACCCAACCGATTTTTAAAAGCATGCTAGAAGAGAAAAGCCATCGTGGCCATGTGCGTCTATCTCATACTGTAATTTTGGGTTTCGTTATTTCTGATTTTTGGAATCATCCTTCATCAGACTCAAACTCCAGTCTGCTCTCAAGTCTAGCGCCATTTGAGGTGAGCTACTGAGCAAACCAGTCATGTCGGAAAAGCCATTCATACTAAGGTAAGCAGTCAGCTTTACCGCTTCATTGTGTCCGTTTTACTCATAAAATGCAGCCATATGTACCCGTGAGCACGTTTCTCGGTTCTCAAAATATGTACACCAGGGCACATTTTCTCAATGAGTCTGTGTTATCAGTGAGGTTTCCTCCCTAAATAAATGGTGGTAAATGTACATACTGTACTGCAACTGCAGTATATATACTGTGGATGAATTGAATAAACTAAATTGGTTGTAGTGTATGAATGCATATGAGAGTTTATGGATGTTTCCCAGTACTGGGTTGAGGCTGAAAGGGCATCCGCTACGTAAAACATATGCTGGAATAGTTGGTGGTTCATTCCGTTGTTGCGGCCCCTGATAAATAAGGGACTATGAAGGAAAGGGAAATGAAATGAAATGTCTTAATTATAATTACCTTTAACAAAAAAGTAATCTGTCTCAAATTCTTCATTTTTTGGCTTACTCATAAAATCTTTCTTACATTATGAGAGGTTGAAGAGGCTCTTAATTATAAAAGAATATGCACTTTAAAGTGTGTGCTTTGCTTCCTTTAGGCCTGTAACAGCAGGAAGCAATCAGCAGCCAGTGTTCATATCACTTCTCTTAATACAAAGGCAATCAGGTTACCACGGGACAGCATTCTGTAAGGTCATCAGATCTGTCAACCTCCTTTTGAGTCTAAATCCCATGCCAAAACCCAGACAAAAACTGAACCTAAAATGACCTGAGATCATTTATTCTGTTAAATCATCAACAGACAGATCCATTATTGACTGGCTACAATGATCATGATGAGTAGATTATACAGCGAGTGACAAAGCAATGGTTCAAAGAAAGATTTTGCATATCCTTTTCTCTAAATACTCGATAAGGACCACGTTGTCATGACATTAGGGGATCAATTTTTTTGCAGGTGTGGAAAACAAACATTTCAGCAATGCTGGCAGTATTCATGCTGTCTCTAATATCTCACATTCAAGAAATGTAAGACATTGGTCAATTCGAGTGAAGATTATGTGATTTGTGACGTTTGTAGTAATTTGGTTGAATGACACCTGGAGATCAGTGTAATTTAATGTGATTTTTCCCTTGCTCTGATAATCACTCCATTAAAATTCATTCAAAGCCCTATGTAAATGGCCTGCCTATGTAAATGACACATGGATATTCAAGAATATGCCAAAAATGTATGCATCCTCACGACAGACCTTTGGCAAATTAAAGGGATAGTTCGCTCAAACGTGAAAATTCTGCTCTAATTTACTCAGCCTTACGGTATTTGAAACTCAGATGATTTTCAATCTTCAACATTTGACAAAATGTGAACTGTACATAGTTTTTTTTTTTTTTTCGAAAATGGCAATTAGTCAGAATAACAAAACCTTTCATTCACTGTGATTGAAAGTTGTTCCACCATATATTGATTTCTTATCACTTAAAGGAACATTATGTATGATTTTTCTTTATTAAAATATATAAAACACTAAAACAGTGTTATATGTTTTGCTGACTTAGGCACTTATTATCCCAAATGTTTCAAAGAATATTCAAACAGGCAAATTATCTAATTAAGCAATTTTATCTAGTGACACAGACCGTTTCTTGCACTGTAAAACCCAATAAGTTAAGGTAACTCAAACCATTTGAAAAAAACGATTGCAACAAACCATTTAAGTTCAAAAACTAATCCAAATGAGTACTGTGAACTTAATCCATTTAAGTAAAAGAAGCAATTTAAGCACAATAAAACCCAATAAATGAAGTGAACTCAAACCAACTGAGTACTGTAAAGACCAATAAGTTAAGGCAACTCAAACCATTCGAGAAAACCGATTGCTACAAACCATTTGAGTTAAAAAAAAAAAATCTATATGAGTACTTTGAACTTACTCCATTTAAGTTGAAGTAAGGAGGTATTTAATTAACTGAGTTCAAAACTCTTTTCAAATGAGTAGAATTAACTTTCAGTACATTTTGAGTTAACTACACTCATTTCATTTGATAAAGTTGACTGTTGGGTTTTGCAGTGTGTGTAGTCATGCTTATGATGTCATGTACCCTTGATTTCTGGTTTGGTTTCTTAGAAAACAGGGAAACATAAAAGATGCTTTTATATGTTGTGGATTTTATTAAATTGCAGAGAGCAGCATTATAAAAGAACCCTAAAATGTATTTATGATATGAGAAATAGAGTATTGTTCCTAGTAATATTGGCCTAGAAAATATTCATTCATTTTCTTTTGGCTTAGTCCCTTTATTAATCCAGGGTCACCACAGCGGAATGAACCGCCAACTTATCCAGCATATGTTTTACGCAGCAGATGCCCTTCCAGCTGCAACCCATCTCTGGGAAACATCCATACACACTCATTCACACTCATAAACTACGAACATTTTAGCCGACCCAATTCACCTGTACCGCATTTCTTTGGACTGTGGGGGAAAGCAGAGGAAACCCACGCGAAGACAGGGAGAATATGCAAACTCCACACAAAAACGCCAACTGACCCAGCCGAGGCTCAAGCCAGCGACCTTCTTGCTGACAGCACTGCCTACTGCGTCGCCGTGGCCTAGAAAATAGTCATTTTTTATTATTACACAATGCAGCTACATAAGATTCCAGCTTTAAATAGGAAAATTATCATAACTAAAACAAATGCTAATGGTCAAACCTGGTTCAATACATTATGCTAAGCTAAGCTAAAAAAAAAAAAAAAGCTAAATCAGCTCAATGGATTCAAAAATAGTTCAAGTTGAATGTCAACTTAGGAGGTGAAGTGTTCCTTTAAAGTCTAAAGTTGTGCTGTCTTAAAAATGAGTATAGACATATCAGTACAGTATATAGTACACTACCTAAAAGTCTTCTCATCGATCCCAGTTGTAAGAGCAACAAATAATAACTTGACTTCTAGTTGATCATTTGGAAAAGTGGCAGAAGGTTAATTTTTCTGATGAATCATTTGTTGAACTGCATCCCAATCATCACAAATACTGCAGAAGACCTATTGGAACCAGCATGGATCCAGGATTCCCACAGATATCAGTCAAGTTTGGTGAAGGAAAAATCATGGTTTGGGGTTACATTCAGTATGGGTGCGTGCAAGAGATCTGCAGAGTGGATGGAAACATCAACAGCTTGAGGTATCAAGAAATTTGTGCTGCCCATTACATTACAAACCACAGGAGAGGGCAAATTCTTCAGCAGGATAGCGCTCCTTCTCATTATTCAGCCTTCACATTAAAGTTCCTGAAAGCAAAGAAGAAGAAGGTCAATGTGCTCCAGGATTGGCCTGCCCAGTCACCAGACATGACCGGTTTTGAGCATGTTTGAGGAAAGATGGAGGAGGCATTGTAGATGAATCCAAAGAATCTTGATGAACTCTGGGAGTCCTGCAAGAACGCTTTCTTTGCCATTCCAGGTGACTTTATTAATAAGTTATTTGAGTCATTGCAGAGATGTATCTGTGCAGTCGTCCAAGCTCATGAGAGTCATACACAATATTAATTATCTTTCCACTGCACCATGACTTTCTATTCTATACTGTACATTATTTCTGTTAAGTGACAAGAGTTTTGTCTAAGCAAAGTCAGACCTTACTGCCCTCATTAAATAAATAAAAATCGAGGCATGATTGTATTTTATTTTGGTAAAATAAGCGTAATCTAGAGGCCTTTGCTTTTCATATAAGCCACTTCTGATACCAAATGATCAACTAGAACTATTATTTGTTGTTCCTAAAGCTTGGATAGGCAACATATATATATATATTTAAATATATATTTATAGCGTGTGTGTGTGTGTGTGTGTGTGTGTATATCATTCATTCATTTTCTTTTCGGCTTAGTCCCTTTATTTATTCGGGGTCGCCACAATGTAATTTGTTGTGATTTAAAAAAGGTTTGAAATTTATGTTGTTATTCAATAAAAATATTCACTGTAATTGCTTCTTCCTGAAAGCCTATGTATTTTGTATGAACTCTGAATGTTCCTCAGATGAAATTTCATGGCATATGAAATTAGTTCAAATAATGTATAATCTATGATATCAAATAAAAATATGTGCTTGAACCGGATGCCTGAGTAGCTCAGTCAGCATTTCTCTCTCAATGCAAAATGCCATACTGTTAAAATTGTTCACATTAAATAGCAGAACAGTTTTTAGTTCCCCAATGAGACTTTCAGTAATTAACTCTTAAAAGAACATTTCAATAATCTAAAGGATGCTTCACTATAAAGAGAATCTTCTAGAATGGAAAAGTTTCATGAATGTTAACAATCCTTGCCATCAATGCCAATAAAGGATCTTTATTTGAGCTGTTTACATGAACACAAGCATCTAATAAGCAAATCACAAAGCAGCAGCTTAGTGTGTTTAAAGTCTGCATGAAGTTGCTGAGTATGTTGATATTCTTCCAACTGAAATGTAATATTGAGTAGGGGTGGGGCTTTCTTTTTCCACATCATGCCCTTGTAGCAAACAAATGGTAGGAGGACTGTGGACCGTGGTTACAAATACAGTATTGTGGCTCAAGCATCAAATTGACATTGACACTTTAAATGTGGAAGCAAATCAGGCTTTGATTGTAGATATACCAAATAATGCCATTTTTCACTGATTGACTATCTAGGGTAGCATTCAGTTCTTGCTGTATACTTCATGGTGAATCTCTGACAGGGGAATACACAATGCATGACTACAAAACAATCGGCGACAACTCCATTTGGCTCACAAACGCAGAAGATCCCTCAAGATCACATGCAGACTGGAAATGGTGCAATAAATATTTTAAATAATCTCTCATTAAAATGGTCCTTTTACTGAACCCTGCTTTACAGCAAAAGGCCAAAAAGAAACTTATAGAGGAGGAAATGTTTGGGAAGCAAAAGTGCAAAAGAATTGTTGGAGGTCAATAAATAATTTTGCAATGTAGGCTACTGCTGCGGCCGATCAAGCAAATATTTTTTTGTTTCTGTTTAATGTTATTCATTCATTCATTTTCTTGTCGGCTTAGTCCTTTATTAATCTGGGGTCACCACAGCGGAATGAACCACCAACTTATCCAGCACATTTTTTACGCAGCAGATGCCCTTCCAACCGCAACCCATCTCTGGGAAACATCCATACACTCATCCACACTCATACACTACAGAAAATTTAGTCTACCCAATTCACCTGTACCGCATGTCTGGAAACCGGAGCACCTGGAGGAAACCCAGGAAGAACATGCAAACTCGACACAGAAACACCAACTGACCCAGCGACTTTCTTGCTGTGAGGTGACAGCACAACCTACTGTGCCACTGTGTCGCCCTGTGTCGCCTAATGTTATTGTAAAGCTTATTTATTCTGATATTGTGGTCTATAGCTCCTCCCCGAACTCTCAGCTGACCTGTATCCTGCTCTCTCATTGGCTATTGGTCAACACTGATGTGTTTTTTAGTCAGAACTTATTTACACAGCATAATTTGGAATTGCCAACATGTTCAGATATTTAACATGTCAAATATTTCACAGGCATTAGATACACATTAGCGATTCTCTCTGATGGTGTTTTTGACAATTCACGTGATTGTCGCATCGATTGGCTTCCGATTTCTGGCTTTTTGCAGGCCATTGATTTCACAAATCTGTCGGCGAGCATAAATCAGGGATAAAAACGTACAGTGTGAACTCAGCATAACCTGCATGGATTAACTGTTCACCTAAAGAATAACAATATGCGCTAGCAAAATAAACAATGTCAACTTAGATTTCACAGAAACTTTAAGCATGTTGATGTGGTTATGACAATCAGCTATTAGAATAGAGAAGAAAGCTGACTGAAAATGGTATTTTGGTGCTCAAGTATCTGAGTAACTCAGAAACTGCTAATGTTCTGGGATTTTCAGAGGTTAGAGGAGAATGACTATATTGGTTTAGCTGATAGAAAGGCAACAACAGTAACTTAAACAACTACTTGTTACAACCAAAGTCTGTAGAACACCTCTGAATCCACAACATGTCGAGCTCAGTAGTGTAAAGTAACCAATTACAAATACTCAAATGACTGTAATTGAGTAGTTTTTCTCAGGAATTGTAATTTACTAAGTACATTTTTAATGCAGTATTGGTACTTTTACTCCTCTACTTTCCTTCAACCTGCAGTCACTACTTTATTTTTTCTTGTCTATTGGGATTAGAAAAATCAGTCCTGTGATTCGTGTCCGATCAAATCGCACAGAGAAGATAAATCACATCATAATGAACTACCTCAAGACATGGGTGATTTATAATTGCAGCAAACTGTTTGGAGGCATTAAAAGTGTGGAAGAAGATGTCCAAAATCTTTTCACGCATTGATTCAGATATTGTTAGATTCATGTCACTGATGAGAAGATGACAGATGTTTACTGTTTAATGACCAAAATTGCCTTCAACACCCAGCAGATACAGGACGTCAACATGACATCAGATTGACGTTGTACCCCAACGTCGTGGGGACGTTGCATTTTGTTTGGAAATGAAAATCAGGTTGACATCAGAACTTAACGTCAGGCCAACGTCAATGTTTAACGTCCAACCTAAAATCAACCAAATATCAGCGTCAAATGATGTTACAGCTTGACGTTGTGTGGACGTAACCACTATGACGTCTATCAGACGTTAGATTTTGGTTGCCATACCTGATGAATCAATGTCAGTATTTGACATCAATATGACATTGGTTTAAAATGTTGGCTCGACATTGGTTTTTGGTCACTTTCCAACGCAAGCTAAAATTAACAATATATCAGCATCATTTAATGGTGTTATTGGACATCAAAATAATGTTGTCCTTAGATGCTGGCTAGACATTGAATTTTGGTCACCTAACGTTACGACCGAAATCTAACCTAATAGATGTTGAGTGCCTGCTGGGCAATAACTAAATGCACTACAGAACGTTACGTTTACACAGTGCTTAATTTGTGAGTTGGTCCCGGAACAGATCCGGCATGTCACCCGAGGATGGAGAGGTGTCACGCACGAAAGTGGAGAGTGGGTTGGGGTGGTGTTGGTGGTTGGTGGGGTGGATGGCGGAGGAGTGTCGCGGACGAAAGTGAGCGGGACGGGAGTGTCGCGGACGAAAGTGAAGAGGATTTGGGAGTCGCGGAAGAAAGTGAAAGTGAACAGCAGACGGGGGAGGTTGAGGAGGGGGATTGGTAAAATGAGGTGCCGGATCAGATTTCAGAGGTGCCGGATCCGGATTTGGCGTGTTCCAGCATAAATTAAGCTCTGCGTTTACACACATGCACAAATTACATGTAAATATTTACAACAGATACTTTGATTCTACTTGCACTACATTTTTAGGCAAGTAATGGTACTTTTACTTAAGTATGATTTTTCAATATTCTTTCCACCACTGGTCGAGCCTTGAAGCAGATGAGCAAACTGAAGCTACATTACACACAGGCTGGCTAAAACTGGACAACAGGAGACTAAAAAAGCTGCCTTGACTAATAAGTCTTGATTACTACTGAGACATCTGAATTAGATGTAAACAACATGAAAGCATAGATCCATCCTGCCTTGTGGTTAAGCCAGGCTGTGGGGTTGTAATGCATGGGGGAAGTTTTCACAGTTTAAGCCCCTTAATACTAATTAAGTAACATTTAAAGGGATAGTTCACCCTAAAATGTAAATTTGCTCACTATTTACTGACCTTCAAGTGGTTCATGAGTTCCTTTCTTCTGTTAAACTCAAATGACTTCAATGGTTACAGGTTTCCAGTATTCTTTAAGATATCTACTTTTGTGTTTAACAGAAGAAAGAAAGTCAAACAGGTTTGAAACAAGTAAAGAGTGAATAAATGATGGCAGAGTTTCATTTTTTGGGTGAACTCTCCCTTTAAACACCACAGCCTGAGTATTTTGAACATGTCCATATCTTTATGCCCACATCTTGTGACATCTATGCAAAGCTCTAATCATGGTTTCTTGAACATGATAATGAGTTCAATACACTCCAATGGCTCTACAGTCGCCGGATCTCAATAAAGCACCTTTGGGATGTGGTGGAAAGAGAGACTGGCATCATTAACGTGCAGTCGACATATCTGCAGCAGCTGCGTGCTATCATGTCAGTGAGTACACAACGCCTCTTGAGGAATGTTTCCAGCACCTTGTTGAATGTATGCCATGCAAAAATTAAGATGGAGAGAGAGGAATGCAAAAGTGGTCCAGCATATATTAAAAAGGATGTACCTAATGAAGTGGTCACTGATTTTGTTGCTGATAATTATAACTGGAGTCTGTTCTGCATTTATAGCTACTGTACAGTATGGCTTCATTATATTGTGTTGCTCATTAGAGCTGCATGATATTGGAAAAAAATGACAAGGCAATACTTTTAAAAAAATGACTAACTATTTTTTTTTTAAATGAGTTGAAACAACACAATTCCTAAGGTTTTTTTGGGGACAACTTAATTGTTTTATGTTCAATCAACTTTGTTAAAACGATTAGGTTAAAGATGCAGTAGGTGATTGTCTTCAGAAACATGTTTTGTTGTGCTGGTTGAAAGTCTCTTCACATTCCAATAGTAATGATTAACGTAAATAATCTAAATGTGTTTATATACATTTTTATTTTCTGGGTGAGGCATAAGACTAAAAAATGTTCATCCAATTAAAAATTGTCAGGCCAATAATTCCCATATTTGCAATAAATTGTCTGTCAGCAACTGTAGATTTTTACCTACTGAGCATATTTGTTCACGCAGATCTTTCGTTTGCGTGTGCACGAGCACCGTGGTCACGTGGACACGAGTGACAGCGGCAAAAACAAATGCTGAATCAAAACTTTTTAAAATCCTGAATCAATATTGGAGTTACTTTTGCACGCGGGAGGAAGGATGACCCCATGGCTGAAGTATTTCTTTTAGACAGGTAATGTTATGTTTTAAAATTATTTTAGTAATGCAAAGCTTATGTAGATTTAGTTTTACAAATGGGTTATATGCATGGAGGTGTTGTTCAGCCGCTGAAATCTTTTGGCAAACGATTGATGTGACAATTTTTTATAAGGGACCTTTTACAGCATCAAAATGGCGATTTTTATTTAGTTTAACAACAAAACATCAGTAAATAGCACTATTCTGCCTAGCCTGCTTTACTGAGGTGAAGTTGGTTTTATATTCACATTGGTTCATTTTTAAACAATGAAAACATTGATCCTTGCATGCATGAAATATTCCACATTATGACAAGTTTTGCTTGCTAACTACACAACTGAAAACGTGCTAAATATAATACAGTTATTCATTCAGAATTGTAGTATTATAAAGTACTGTAAAGTTTTCTAACTGGTGAATGCCATGATCTAGTGCAGGGGTCACATACCCTGTTCCTGGAGAGCTACCTATCTGCAGATTTCAGTTGCAACCATGACCAAACACACCTG
This sequence comes from Danio kyathit, assembly GCA_903798195.1. NCBI lineage: Eukaryota > Metazoa > Chordata > Actinopteri > Cypriniformes > Danionidae > Danio > Danio kyathit. Next base: position 859,704 of record CAIGQS010000248.1, read on the forward strand.
TCTGTAATTATCAAGTGCTGCTTCAGATCCAAATTAATTGGTTCAGGTGTGTTTGATCAGGGTTGGAGCTCAATTCTGCAGGAAGGTAGCCCTCCAGTTACAGGGTTGGTGACCCCTGATCTTGTGGGTCTCTGTCACCTTTAATGTACGCGTTTGTGATTTCAGGAGTTGTGGCTTTGGATGGCAGGGGTGGGACTGTTTTTCAAAGATATTGTGCTAACCGGTTAGCATTTAGGCAGATCGCCTACTGCACCTTAACTAAATAAATGCTACTTTATGGTTTTCTATAGAGTCAAACAGTAATGAGGATTTCAGGTACAGATACTGAATAATCAAATGTAGAATAACACTGCATTGTCTTTGTATAAATAATCCAATAAAATATATATTTATTAAAGTTACAATAAATATATATTTAATATATAATGATACGATTTCTTGTGCTTAAATGCCTTAAAACACTTTTGAAATGTTCACACATTAAAAAACATGCAGATGAAAAACTTTCCCTTAATTATGGTTAAATTCGGCAGTGACTCCAAAAATCTGTTCTGATATTGTGATATTTTGTTTTTCTGCAATATATATTGCGATATGATTATAATTGCACAAGATTACTTAAATATCTCTATTTGGGATAGAATTCATGATTTTACATTAACTGGGATGATTTTAAAAGGACTATTCTTCATGAATTCAATTTCTTTTCAGCTTAGTCCCTTTATTAATCAGGGGTCGCCAAAGCGGAATAAACCACCAACTTATCCAGCATATGTTTTATGCAGTGGATGCCCTTCCAGCCGCAACCCAACACTGGGAAACACCCATACACTCTTCCATTCACACACAAACTCTATGGCCAATTTAGATTATTCAATTCACATATACCGCATGCCACCGTGACGCCCTTAAGGGGACTGTATATGCATAAAATATAATAAATTAAATGACAACAATAGATGAATTCAATAGAACAAAAGTGCTAATTAAATAAACTGTGATTTTCTGGAGAGTCAGTATTCAGGTACATAGTGAAAGGTGAAATAACTCTCTATAGTCTTTATTGTATAAATAATACAATTCATCTTTGTTAAACCTACAAAATTTATAACTTCTTGTGTCTAAATAGTTTTCATTTTCACTTAAACAACATCACAGTCCATTAAAACATTTAGAAAATGGGAATCTTTCACACTTATATAGTTAAATTTCGCAATGACTCCACAAATCACATTCTGACACGTGGTTCCTATAATCTCAACTCGATACTTGAGATCCTGCGATGTGACTATTGTGGACGTGTACATTGCGATATCGATGCTGAAATTATATATTGTGCAGCCCTAGTTCTGAACTATAATTCCAACTCAACTTTGCATGTCCTGCGATGTGACTGTTGTTGATGCACAGATTGCACTATCAATGCTGAAATAATATATTGCACAGCACTAATTTGTTTTCTTGTATGGAAAGGAGCAGCTTTTCTTGAACATTCTTCAAAATGACTTATTTGTGTTGCAGAAAAAAATATTCAGAAAGATTTCAGAATAGACAGAGGATTGATAACGTGACAGAATCTATTTATCATCAAATTTCATTTTGACAAAATCACATGTGGGGAATGAAAGGTGCATTTATTTGGCAAGCTTGTGTTTGATTGAAATCATTTTCAGAGGCAAATGGATTTACAGCCTGTGGGGGAAAAAAAGTCTAGCAGCCTTAGTTATTAAACCACAACAACACTAGCGAGCCTCAGAATGCCATTCTGCTGTTCTCTGGCTTTCCTCTGTCAAGGGCAGCAAACAGCGAGGGACACAGAGTCAGCAATATCATTATGAACATTATTCTGTCTCTGTCACAGCTGGGGGGTCGGTGGCTGGGCTCTGGGTCAATGCATTTGGCTAATGCACAGCAGGACTGTGCTGAAACCACGGTACAGTTAAGCCCACTGAACTGGACAGCACAACTAACTTTATAACGCGGCGATCTAATACACACATGATGCACGAGTTTTACCAATACACCTGCTATTCCGCTCTCAATAATATACATAACATTTTAGCACAAATAAAAACGACAAAAGTCCATTTATTGTGAATGTATTGTGTAGTTCAAGTAAAATATAGCAGTAGCCTATGCATTTAAAGAATAGTGACGCGTAAATCACATCTTGCAAACAGTCAACACGCAACAGATCCACACACGAAACTACTTTTACGCTATCTTTGCAGAAAGCCTTAAGCATTAAAACAGAAACGTACCGCAACAACGATCTGTTAAAAAAGGAATTTGACTTACACGGAAGGTTGATTTTGTAGTTATTCCCCTCAAGCCTGAGCCCGTCCAGTCGCATCTGCAGCGAGTGGCTGGAAAAGCGCGCGCGTGTGTGCCTTTCCCTCCGCCCGCACTCCAGCCGCTTAAAAAGTTTAATGACGTCAACCGGGCATTTAAAACGCCGCTTTTTTCACAGGAATGCAAGACGTTTTGTCTGCCTTAAAGGGACCGCGCACCGTAACATATATATAAATAAATAAATAAATAACGAGAGACTGAGAGATTTTGGCATATTTTAAAAACCTTTCAATTGAAACAAGTAATTTAACAATTTATAAAACTACCACAGGGCGTCATGGTGGCGCAGTGGGTAACACAATCGCCTCACAGTAAGAAGGTCACTGGTTCGAGCCCTGGCTGGGTCAGTTGGCATTTCTTTGTGGAGTTTGCATGTTCACCCCATGTTGGTGTGGGTTTCCTATGAAGGTATTTTTTGTGCAAACCTCCCAAGCAGCTGTGAAAGTGTAATTTGTAGTTGTAAAAAATAGCCACAAACAGGGGCGTAGCAACCGGGGGGGACCGGGGGATACGTCCCCCTCACTTTTAGAGACAGACCATTTAGAAACAGGTAATTAATAATTATATGAACGTAACCTATTGGATCTCATATAGCTGACCCCCCACTTTTAAAATGTTTGCTTCGCCCCTGGACATATATGTTTCTGACATACAGTATATGTTGACATACATTTCTGACATATATGTTGACATAAATGTTTCTGACATATATGGGACATATGTTTCTGACATATATGTTGACATGTTTCTGACATATATGGGACATATATGTTTTTGACATATATGGGACATATCTGACATATATGTCGACATTAGGGTTGGCCCGATAGACAATGCCATCGTCCATCGCCGATGCCTAATAAACTTCACGATGCTGAGCCGGCATCGCGATCCATCGCCCCGCCCCACATTTATATTGATATAACTTATTATTTGCATGTCATCTTAATAGCAATAACGGTCTTTTCATGAGCTGTGTTATTTTTTACTTATAGCTGCCATTTGCATGGCTGACAACATCATGAGAATTAAATACATTGTGAGGATTATGGAAAATAAATGGAAAATAAAAATATATGTTTGTTCTTTTTGTTATCAAATGATTCAATAAATAAAGCATTCAGTGATCTTTTCACTGCTTCATTAGAGTAACGATCTATTAGTTTTCTTTGTGTGTGTGTTTTGCAGGGAGTCTGATTAGGCATTAATATGCACTAATAAACGCAATTACTTTAAAAAAATATGTTGAATTAAAGTTAACTAGAATGTGAAACAAAAGCATATACAATCAGTTGACATCCTCAGAGTTTACCATTCTTTACAGGTTTGTCTGTTGTGACTTATTTATTATATTCATTCATTCATTCATTCATTTACTCTCGGCTTAGTCCCTTATTTATCAGGGGTCGCCACAGCGGAATGAACCGCCAACTATTGAATGAATGAATATAATATAATAAATAAAGTAATAAACAAAGTAATGGGATTAGACAAACCATTTTTTTTTTACCAACAACACACAAGTCTCTCCAACAAATGAGCACTGGTTCTATTATCGCCGGACCTATGGTTTCTGTGCAGTATTGTCAAAAGTGCCAGGAGTAAAAATTTTACTATTTACCCCACCTGTGGGGCAAGTTGTAACAGACGGAGGGTTAGTTGTAACTGCTTATAAAGACAGTTTTTACACAATTAATTTAAATCCAGTTTATTTTAAATAGTAGCTATATTTCCTCAGTACTTAGCTCAATTTATATTTATTCTACATAACATTGCATGTTTATTTATTTATTTATTTATTTATTTATTTATTTATCTATCTATCTATTGGATTAACACATTTATTTGCATTATTAGCAATAAAATATTTTTTTTTAATAAAAAACAAATTTCTATTAAATTCTATATAAAAAGTTCTCAACATTACACTCAAAATGAAAAAAATATTTTGTAAGTTTAACTGGCGTCTCACAGTGTGTGGCTTAATTGTAACTCCCTGTTACAACTAACCCCACTGTGTCGTGGTTTCCTCAAAACCGACTAGCAGTAACTGTGTGTTTTTTACATCTTTCAAAATGGTTCCATCTTTTAGACTAGAAGACGGTGATCACAACAATATAAGATTTCACGTACATACTTTCACAGATTTGTTTTCACCATCATGGACCACGCCACACTTTAAGCTAGACTTTACTGAAGGGATGTAGGGATGAAGGGGATAGTAAGAGAACAGTGGGATGAAGGGAAGGGGAGTAAGAGGATGACTGGTGAATAGGTGGGTAGGTTGATCAGGCGTCCTACTATGCCCGGAGACTCAGAGTGAGGGTACTGTCTCTGTAGTATCTTGGCAGAGTGGTTGGACCCCCCGATTCAACCTACATTTAGGAGTGAAGAGGGTTATAGGATTGTGAAAGGGATACAAGGAAATAGGGGGAGGGAGGGTGGGTTCAAAAGAAAGAGAAGAACAGTGCTAGAGGGATGGTCTTCCTTAAATAAGTTTAAGGGAGTAGGTGATTGGTTAGAGACAAAGTGAGGCGTGGTTCCGCCGCTGAACCTTTTTTAACAAGTTAACTCCATTTCACCATCATGGACCACGCCACACTTTAAGCTAAACTTTACTGTAGGGATGTAGGGATGAAGGGGATAGTAAGAGAACAGTGGGATGAAGGGGAAGGGGAGTAAGAGGATGACTGGTGAATAGGTGGGTAGGTTGATCGGGCGTCCTACTATGCCCAGAGACTCAGAGTGGGGGTACCGTCTCTGTAGTATTTTGACTGAGTGGTTGGACCCCCAAAAGAAGATGATAGCTGAGATTGTCTTAGGCTTGTCACGAGTCTTGATGGTCTGTGTATCCTGGTAGTTAGTCTGGATCTTCATCGCCCGGCTGGAATTGAGGTTCCGATGGTCGTCATCATGGTAGGGATGGTAAGTTTGATGACCTATCATTCTTCCATTTACGCTGCTTCTCTTCTGCACATTTAGGACATAACCATCGATGGAAGATCTGACCTCTGTGTTGTAGAGTGGATGGTTTGTTTTCGTAAGGTTCAAACCCCCAAGAATAGTGGCTATGGTTATGGTTGCATTTTGTAGAGTGCTAGAGAGAAGGTGCCTGGCTGTGGGTAGGGAGAAGTGACCTCTGAGTCTGTTTGAAGTGAAACTGAGTCCTCTAAAACCCACGAGCCTGTGGGTATTGGGATATGGAGAGGTGTTGGCTGTTGGGGTATGTACAAGAAACATTAGATGAGCAGGGAAGAGTCTGAATGAGGGAGGAAGAGAGAGGGAGGAAAAGCCCTAATGGGCTGGAAAGTGTGGTGGAGGGAGGGAGAGAAAGATTCCAAAAGTGAAGATTGACTGATATGAATAAGATAAGAAAATAATGAACAAGCTGAAGTAGCTGCAAGGCGAGTGGGGGAGCCGTGGTAGGCTGGGAGCTGTACTCGGGAGAGAGCCGTGATGGCTGAGAAGTGTGCAGGAGAGGGAGAGTTGTGATGGAAGTAGAGGTGTATGAGAGAGAGAGCCGTGGTGGGCTGAGAGGTGTGTGCGGGAGAGGGAGAGATAGTCCACCCGGAATTGATTTCCGCCCTGGAACTACGCTGAGACTGAATACCGACATTTCACGTAGATGTGCTAAATACCAAACGTTGCATCACCCTGCACTGGGCGTTCACTTTTTTCATGCTAGTCAATTATTGAATTGAATTGATAGGGAGAGGTGCCCTTATTGGGCTGAGAAATGTGCTTGAGATAGAGGGGGGAGAGGGGGATGGGTGGGTGGATGGATGGGTGGATGCATGGAGGAATGAAAGGGTGGAGCGTTAATGGGCTGGGGGGGTGCGGAGAGAAAGATAGAGAGGGGTAGATAAGTAGAGGAAGCCTTAGTGGGCTGAGAAGTGTGCTAGAGATAGAGGGGGAAGAGGGGGTAGGTGGGTGGGTGGATTGATGGATGGATGGATGGATGGATGGATGGATGAATGGGTGGAGGGATAAATGGATGGAGCCTTAGTGGGCTGGGGGGTATGCAGGAGAAAGGGAGAGAGAGAGGGAGGGATGGATGGATGGAGGAATGAATTGAGCCTTTGTGGGTCGAGGGGTAGGCTGGAGAGGAAGAGAAAGAGGGGGTGAAAAGATGAATAGAAGAAGCCTTAGTGGGCTGAGAAGTATGCTGAAGAGAGAGAGAGATAGTGACAGACGGATGATAGACGGACAGGCAGGCGACTAACAGACAGGCGGACAAACAGACGGATAAATAGATGAGCAGACTGACATACGGACAGGCAGACAGACGGACTGACAGACAGACGAACAAACAGGCGGACTAGGTGGGCTGAGAAGTGTGCAAAGACGGGAGCTCGAAGGGCTGTGATGTAAGAATTTGTGGGATGGATTCCACTGTTGCAGGGTGGAGTCGGAATAGAGGATGTGTGCTTTGAAAAGTTAAGGGTAGGGTAGGGTGGGGGTTGTAAGAATGGACAAGTTGGTAAGTAGGCTTGGGATAGAGGGGGGAGACGGGGATGGATGCATGGAGGGCTGAGGAGTATGCTGGGGAGAGGAGAAGAGAGGGGTAGATAAACGGAGGAAGCCTTAGTGGGCCAAGAAATGTGCTAGAGATAGAAGGGGCACAGGTGGGTGGATGGATGGGTGGAGGGATGGATTGAGGGATGAATTGAGCCTTTGTGGGCTGAGGAGTAAGCTGGAGAGGTAGAGAAATAGGGGTAGAGAAGATAAATAGAGCAAGCCTTAGTGGGCTGAGAAGTCTGCTAGAGTTAGAGGGGGAGAGGTGGGTGGATGGATTGGTGGAGGGATGGATGGGTGGGTGGAGGGATGAATTGAGCCTTTGTGGGCTGAGGAGTAATCTGGAGAGGAAGAGAAAGAGGGGTAGAGAAGATAAATAGAGGAAGCCTTAGTGGGCTGAAAAGTATGCTCAAGGGAGAGAGAGATAGTGACAGACAGATAGATAAACGGACAGGCAGGCGACTAACAGACGGATGAGAATTTGTGGGATGGATTCTACCGCTACAGGGTGGAGTCAGAATAGAGGGTTTGGAAAGTTTAGGGTGGGGGGATGAGGGGGGTATGGGTGAAAGAATAGATGAGTTGGTAAGTAAGAGAGGGGTAGAAAAAGGTGACTATAAGAGACAAGGGAGCCATATAGCAGTGTATGGCTTGAGAAAGTGTTGAAAATGGATGGCTGGATGAAAGGATGAAAATGAATGGGGATGTTTCATTTGTGAATGAGAAGATTAAGCATAGAATGATGATATGGTATGATTTGTTGAACAGCGTTCTTCGGCTGGGGAGGTCTGGCGCTGTCTGGAGTGTAGGGTCTGAAGCTGCGGTCGAGTGGCGTGCTGGGTGACGTCATGGATAGCGTGACATGGCTGGCTGGCTTGTTGTTGCCGGAAGTGTTAACTGGTGGGTACGTGGGTTCAGTAGTCGTAAATAAAGTTAAAAAAAATATTCTTGCTTTATTGGAATCATCAAATAGACGCCTCTTCTTCAGTGTATGTTGGAGGTGGCAGCTGGACGTTTAAAGATGCCGTCGGTGATAATGGGGCGTGTGCCGGCAGGTGTAGTAGCCGGTAGTTTAGCGTCGGTTGATGCAGGAGATGGAGAAGCTGATTTTGCCGTCTATGATGGGCGTTGGTGATTCTGTTTGAGGGTTTCGGTGCTTGAGAAGAGAGAGCTCGTAGGAGGACTGGGTTGAGTGGTTCCATGAGGACGTGAACGCTGAGAGGTGCGGTTCGGTTGGATTCTGATTCTCGGTTGAGGTGAGTAGGAACGTGAACAAATCGCCTGTAGCTTATCTCTGCGTGCGCAGTTTTCAAAAGAAAGAGAAGAACAGTGCTAGAGGGATGGTCATCCTTAAATAAGTTTAAGGGAGTAGGTGATTGGTTAGAGACAAAGTGAGGCGTGGTTCCGCCGCTGAACCTTTATTAACAAGTTAACTCCATTTAAATAAAATAATAATAAAATGTAATAAAAAATACTTTTATGCTGCATAAATGGTTTCTCCTGTGTTTCTCATCCAAATTTAGCCGAACTTTTTCAATAATTGGCAGGAAGACGTCTGCCGACACTGTGGTGAAAACCTTCCAAGCATGCCATGATTAGCCCTGAGTAAATACCTTAAAACTCTCTGTTACATTTTACCCTGCATTACTTTGTGCCTCACGATCCCCTAAGCCGAAGAAAAAATGAATGAATATAAAAATAAAAAACACCTTATATACATTAACAATAAAAACATAATTCATAATTAAAACAAAATCTCCCCTTACCACAATAGCAGTTTTCTCACACCACCTCGCATCAAAGAAAAACATACTATTTGTTAGCATACAATTTACATATTCCACAATGACCCAGTACTCTACTAAAGTCTTGCACATTTTACCAAACCAGAGAGATAGAGTCAACCGTTAAATGTAATTCACCAAAAAATAAAAGCTTATTTTTAATAAGAATGATTTATATTATTGCAACGATACAATTACTGTACAACAATAATTACTGTTTTTACATTTCTGTGAAGGGTAGGGATAGACGTTAATAAATGCAATTTGATGGATAATTTAATAATTAGCATAAATAAGTCTTTTTAACTCCAGGTGTTGTTTTGTAAATGTACCCCCATGCTGAATTCACTACCTGATTGCGTAATTTCAACCACCTCACAATCCTAAAAATAGCCCCATACCTAATTCCAACATTATCCTGTACTGGTAAATGATAGGGTCCATAATCTTGTAGGGGTGTGATTGTCAGTGCTACAAGCATCTTCACACTTATATTTATAATAATGATGTTCAAACAGGTTTTGAACCTGCAGAGGATGAGTAAATGAAATATAAGAAACATATAGACAGACACACTCCCTTCAAAAGGTATATACAGTAGACAACAGTATATTAGTTGGTATTAATCAAAAATTAGTTGTATTTTAGGTTTATAAAACGAATTGTCAAGACTTTCAACATGTATGGAACATTTTAGAGAGAACACATTGTAAGTTTACTTTGGGAGTAATTCTTTTCAAGTATTTAAAAAAAAAATATGTATATATGAAATATTTTCACATTCAGTCTTATTTCTATGTTGCAAAAATGTGAAACGTTCATTGTCCCATCACATTCAATTAAAATTACACTAATCACATACTTTACATTTTCAATTTATCAAATGGCTAAAATGTTGCATAAAGGTTTAAGTTGTTTGCATTACTTGACATTAATACTACTAAATTTAGCATTTATTGAAAGCAAAATTTTTTTTAAGTGTTTAATTGTACCTTTATTACTTTAATATTCATAACTATCCTCATTCCCTCAACAGCCAATAATTAATTAGGAAAAAATATATCATTATGATTGCTTAGCCCTATATACATTTCTGGAGAACACCAAATACGTCCCAGGAGCTACGTTTTCTTGCAGTTTTTGTTTTCGCGAATCCACCAGAGGCCGATGTGTATGCTTTTTCAGATGTCAAATTTCTCTTGCGAGTGCCATTCGCACCTGCTCTTCTTGCGTAAATCCACCAGAGGCCGCTGTTGACTGACTGACCAATCCTAACCCCTTCCCTAAACCCATCCAATAGTTTTTTTAAAAGCCATCCATCCAAAAGTGTTTTCTTTCGGATGAGACGTTAAACCGAGGTCCTGACTCTCTGTGGTCATTAAAACTTCTTTTCGCAAAAGAGTAGGGGTGTACCCCTGGTCCTGGCCAAATTCCTTCCATTGGCCCTTACGATCATGGCCTCCCAATCATCCCCATCCACCGAATTGGCTGTATCACTGTCTCTTCACTCCACCAATTGCTAATGTGTGGTGAGTGCACTTGCGGCGTTGTCCTGTGGCTGCCGTCGCATCATCCAACTGGATGCTGCACAGTGGTGGTGGTGTGGAGAGACCCCCTCTCATGATTGTGAAGCGCTATATAAATCCCCATTACTTACATACATTACTTACTGTAACTGCCATAGTTTGATTCTCGCTTTGCTTGCTATAATTGCTTGCCACCACAGGAGGGCGATCTAGACCGACAGGATTTAAGTGAGACAAAGTAGAGTAAGAGCAATTCATGTTTGTTCACGAGCTAACAGATACAGCTCGGAAGAATGCCTTGAGCTTTATACTTTTAGTATCCCTTCGGAAAGCAAAGCGAGGTATGTTTTGTTTATTGTTTGATTTATTTGAAAATGTTAGATGTTTTGTGATTGTTTGTTGATTTTTTGTTGTTTGTTTTGTTTTCTTTGTAGTTTTACAGTGTTTCTGTGCTTTTGTGTTTTGATGCTTTTGGTGCTACAGTGCTACACGATACTATAATGTTATGTGCAAAGAAGTATGTGTTATGAGATCCCCAACCCAGTAAAGATGAGAATTGATGCTTGTATGCAACAAAGAACTGTGACAATGAAGATTTCGGTGATGAACTTTATTGCATCTAAGTAAACAATTTTAAATGCACCCGTCAAAAACTCTCTGCCTCCTATATTGAAGCTGAAGGGCTGCTACACTTACTTCCCTAAACCCAACTGACAGTATTTTCAAAAGCAATCCAGAGAAAGAGAAGCCCTCGCCCTTTACCACATTTTCAAATATTACCATATTCTTACCCTGTTATTTACTTGTTTATTTTATTGTTTGAGGTTTGAACCCCATCATCACGGTCAACTCCGCTCTGCGCCTCAAATCCTCCGATGTATGTGGTGAGCCACTGGACAAACTGGTCACAGCGCAAAAGCCGTCCATACAGAGGTAAAGGCTGGTTTATACTTCTGCTTTGAGTGATGGGCGTGACACACATCGCATGCCTTTCGCGTAGTCGTGCATTTATAGTTCTGCGCGCTGTTTGTGTTGCTCTGCAATAACACTTCCAAAACGCTGGCGGGGAGTAGGTATTTATGTTTCTCTGTGTCGAGTTTCTTTGCGGGTGTTTTGTTTTTTTCTGAATGCTACCTTAAGAACCGATCACACCGAACGCGCATTTCTGTTCCAAAATCTCGAGGCTCACCACACTGCCTTTTTTGTTGACAAGAATAAAAGAAGTGCAGTGCGCTTTTTATGATGCTAGGCAATGACTGAATCAGCTGGGTATTGTGCACGAGTGTTGCTGTTGATATTAATATAATTTTAATATCTAATAATATTGTGATGTTCAAGATTTGTGAGTCATACAGCACCGGATAACTCAAAACAGCAGCCACAAGTCTCTCCTCCATCTTTAATGACAACACAAACACTCTAGGCACCTCAACGTAAACCTGCTTTCATTTGATTGGAGAATGAAAAAGACATGACTGATGTAAGAGTCTGCTCAGAGTTGACTTTTTTTTCAACTGCGAGTGCAAGGTGCGCAACGGTAAAAACGCGAGGCGTACAGGGTGAATAAGCAGTGTGCAAAAAGATCGAGGCCGTTAGTAAATCATTTAAAAAAGGCGCCTCTCAACGCAAAAGTCACATTTAGTGTAATCAGCCCCTTAAGTACAAGTAGCTAAAACTTGCTCATTCAGAGGCGGGAACCAACAGACTTGCAACAACTTTAATCATAAGGTAAACACAAAACAACAGTTTCCATCTGGAGCTATTTCACGGCACTCAACACTTGTAAACACTTGCTCCAATGGGTTCGTTTTGCTCTCAGTCTTGCCCACACTGGTCACAGCTACCAAGCCGACCAATCACAGAGCTTGTGCTATATGTCGTTGCGACGTGTAGTTACATTTTTTTGAGAGGTGCGCATCAGCATCGCCGTCAGCCACGGCAAGAGCTATGCGACCTTGTGAAGGCTGCATCAGAGCATACGCATGCCCTTGATGCAGAAGTATAAATCAGATTTAAGCAGTCTGCTGGTAAGCGTGAAAAGAATCGGTGTCATACCACCCCATAGCATTCGTGTTAAAGTTGAAATGCAGCCATGCATGTTCCTCTGGCTACATAATACTCGTCCTCCAAAAATTTATATAGGGCTACATTTACAGAATGAGCCTACTGTATATTGCAACTGAAAGTCTGTTTCTAACTAAATTTGAAAAAAAAAAAAAAATCTTTACTTAAGGCAAATAAAGCAACAACATTTTCATATCTGGTAGAACTTACACTTTTTAAAAGTTACACCATTAAAACATTTAGATTAATCACAAGAAAACCAATTGAATAATAAACAGGGGAATGGAAAAGGATTTGATTGGTTTTGTTTATTGGAGGCCTGCCACATAAGTCTCATTTGCATGTACTGCGAACACAGAAGGCATCACTCCTGAGCAACAAATTCTCAAACTTTACCTAAGATGTAAATGACAACATCACCTTTAGATTAGATATGACTGCATTTAATATATAGAAGCAATTAGAGCGACTACCTTTGTTTTAGATTTTTTAAACAGTTGATCTATTCAATCAGCAGCTGGTAGGTATTCTTATCCAATCTAGAAGCAACACTCGCTGCAGTGGCGGCTGGTCAATAGAGGGCGCTGGGGCGCCGCCCCCCCCTTCAAGTTAGACCCCTTTAATATGTTAATGTTTATTATCACAAATATTAACAAAATAAATTGATTTAATTATAACATTCTAACATTTATTGTAGTCATACTAACATTTATTGAAAAAAAAAGTATGAACAATATTTTTTCATATGTGTGCGGGGCGCCGGACTAATGGGTGTCTATGTAGGTACACAAACTTTTGCACTGCACGTGATATGACGATAAGCTCCAATTGGCCGGTTTTAAATTGTCCTTAGGGCGCAGCGCTCTGCGCCCCGAACCCTCCCAGTTTTGTTGTTAGAACGAATCATATTTGTTTTCATATGATTGGCCTTATGTGATTGGACCACTCTCACCAAAGAGCTTAGAATGCAATTTCTCGAGATGAAGGAAAATTTCGTTGTATCTTTGCAAAGATATCCGTTCACAAGGCGCTTGGATGAAGAAAAAAAAAATCAAAAAGCTTGGACCAGATCGACCGTCTTTGCAAATTCACCAGTAGTCAAGTGATGGCGAGCGCGTGAATATTCGGGGCTTTTCCAGCACTTGTCATGACAAACGGAGTTGGCCGCATGTAAGTCAAACCTTTTACTACAGTATTTCCGTGTTTGCTGTTTCAAACAGCATGACGCAAGAGAGGCTGAATGCATTGGCCATGCTGTCAATAGAGAAGACACTGGTGACTGAGATGACTGACTTTAACGGTTATTGAGAAATTTGCAAGCCAGAAGAAAAAAAGGAGAGCATAATTTATTTTCAAGTAGTGCTACTGGCCAGTGATTAGGCAACATGTGTGTGTGTGTGTTTGTGTGTGTGTGTGTGTGTGTGTGTTTACTGATTATCTTGATTACTTCATTACTGATAATAAACCCAAATTGAACTAAAATGAACTGATTTGTGATGCATTTATTGTATGCTATACAATATATATAAAATATATATATATAAAATATAGTCATATTTTTGTTTTTTGATACATCACCTGAAAAATGGCTTTTACACTCTTACTTTACCAACAGTTAAATTTTTTTCTGGTTTTTGCGCCCCCCCAAAATATTTTAACACCAGCCGCCACTGACTCGCTGCCTTGTAAGAGTGGCTCCTAATCAGAAATCAGGAGAGCAATCAGTGCATGATCTCCTTTCACCTGCATCTGCCTGATGACTTGATCTCTGTGCATCTGTTCATTTCTAGAAAAAATCTCCGTCTCTGTCTGCTTGTGTGTCTAATCAATAACGTGTGCTATTCAGGCAGAATGTTCCAAAACCTGGATTCCATTTGTCATTTGTCAACCACAGCATACTTGCAATCAATTTAACTTTACGCTCCAAGAGAAAAGCATATGTTTACCAAGGCACTGCACTCTCAAATGTTCAATGGGTTGGTTTACAAAAATTGTAATGTGTTTTCATTTTTATTAATGCTGCATGTGTTAAGGAAATATGGTAAAGTTTCTAGAAAATTTGGTAAACACCTTTATAGTACCATTGGTCAGTGGTAATTGATAGCATTTGGGTCACAGTTTCCACCTTTCTTGGCGAGGAAAACTCCCACTAGGCACCTTGGAGTAAAAGCAATTTCAAAAACGTTTTAAAAAATCCATTTGTTGTCAATTGACTACCTTGATGTTAAAACATCAAATTGACATCTAAAATTGGTGTCAAAAAACATGTCAAAATCCATTCAATTGTTTTTACTCCAATGTCAGATGTCAATTTGATGTTGTTTTGACATCAATGTAGTTTACATGTATCAGGGATGCAAAATCCAGTGTATAAATAAAAGCTTCATATTGACATCTAAAATTGTTGTCAAAAATCATGTCAAAAATCCATTTCATTTTTTTACTTCAATATTAGACGTCAATGTAACATTGTTTTAATATCAAGGTAGTTTAAATGTATCAGGGATTCTGTTACAATCACCAGCAGTGTTGCTTTTGCAGGCTGCTGGAGAACACTTACATTCAACTGCACTACAAATCCCATCATGCACTTCACTCACACACTTGGCCCAGCTCCCTCATGATTGCAAACACACACAGCTGAAGCTGTTCAGGACTAATTACAGACTATTTATACACCTCTCAAACACACACACGTTGCTGAGTCTTGTTATCCTGAAGCACTACGAAGTGTTTCTTTTTCTTGCCTAGCCTTGTTTTTGGCAGTATTGGGCAAAGCGAGGCTTCATGAAACACTGAAACAGTTGAAGCAAATGTGTCAAAGCTTCGAAATGTTTCAAAATCCTTCTCTATAGTGACACCTAGTGGTAATTTTTTATGTAATGCTCTGGAACACCTTCAGCAAAGAAACAGTGATGCAGTTGTACACATTAGCTTTTTAAATGCTCTGTTCTTGTACTGTGTTTTGTTTAACATTGGTCTGACATCGGAATGAACACTGTGAATAAATATGTCTTGTTTTGATCATAAAGTAACAAAGTAACATTATTAAAATACATCCAAATACATACCTTAGTCACGTGACCTGGGTGTTTCGGATCATGCTTCAGTGCAGTGTTTCGAAACGCTTGTGCTTCGGGATCTCGACACTGTGTCGAAACTTCAGATTCACTTCAGCCATCCCTAGTTTTTGACCCTTTGCCTTGTTTAATTATTTTGATTTTGATTCCTTGCCGCCTGTACTGACCATTCGCATGACCACGATACTAGATATCTCTGTATGCCCCTATTTGACCATTGCCTGCCTAACTGATCCTGCAAATAACTGCACATGGATCCTCAACTCTGTTGTCCAGCACCCCTGTGTTACAGATACAAAATCCAGTGTATATTTGAAAACTTCATATTGACATCTAAAATTGGTGTCAAAAAACACGTCAAAAATCCATTACTTTTTTTTACTCCAATGTTAGATGTCAATGTACAGTAACATTGTTTTGACATCAAGGTAGTTTAAATGTATCAGGGATACAAAATTCAGTGTATATTTAAAAGTTTTAAATTGACATCTAAAATTGGTGTCAAAAAACACATCAAAAATCCATTACATTTTTTTATTTCAATGTTACATGTCAATTTGACATCAAGGTAGTTTACACATATTAGGGATACAAAATCCAGTGTATATTTAAAAGTTTTAAATTGACATGTAAAATTGGTGTCAAAAAACACATCAAAAATCCATTCCATTTATTTGACTCCAATGTTAGATGTCAATTTGGGTGTCAAATAGACGTCAAGGTTTTGACATCAAATTGATCGTGCATTATTGACATGTTTTTGGATGTCGATATCTATACCAATTAACTGGGCTACAGTCCATTACAGTGGCGGCTGGTGTTAAAAAATGTGAGGGGGCGCATTTTAAAAGCCATTAAAAGCCATTTTTCAGGTGATGTACAAAAAAACAAAATTGACTAAAGCATACAATAAATGCATCACAAATCAGTTCATTTTAGTTCAATTTGGGTTTATCAGTAATGAAGTAATCAAGATAATCAGTAAACACACACACACCCACATAAATGTTGCCTAATCACTGGCAGCACTACTTGAAAAATAATTTTGCTCTTCTTTCTTTCTGGCTTGCAAATTTCTTAATGAGCTTTTGGTTAAAGTCAGTCATCTCAGTCACCAGTCTCTTCTCTATTGACAGCATGGCCAATGCATTCAGCCTCTCTTGCGTCATGCTGTTTGAAACCGCAAACATGGAAAACAGTAAAAGGCATGACTTACATCTCAACTTACCAGCCAACTCCGTTTGTCATGACAAGTGCTGGAAAAGCCCCGAATATACGCCCGCTCGCGATCACTTGACTACTGATAAATTTGTTTTCATTAGTTTTGCAAGGAAGGTCGGTCTGGTCCAAGCTCCTTGATTATTATTATTTTTTTCTTCATCCAAACGCCTTGTGAACGGATATCTTTGCAAAGATACAACAGAATTTTCCTTCATCTTGCACTTGCTTTCACTATATTATGAATAAAGGTCAGCACAGCTAACTGACGAGCTGCTGCTGAGTGAACGGTGTAAGTGAGAATGGTCCAATCACATAAGGCCAATCATATAAAAACAAATATGATTCGTTCTAACAAAAAAATGGGAGGGTTCGGGGCGCAGAGCGCTGCGCCCCAAAGACAATTTAAAACCGGCCAATTAGAGCTTATCGTCGTATCACATGCTTTGCCAAAGTTCGTGTACCCACATAGACACCCATTAGTCCGGCGCCCCGCACACATATGAAAAAATATTGTTCATACATTTTTTTTCAATAAATGTTAGTATGACTACAATAAATGTTAGAATGTTATAATAAAATCAGTTTTTTTTGTTAATATTTGTGATAATAAATATTGACATATTAAAGGAGTCTAACTTGACGGGGGCGGCGCCCCAGCGCCCTCTATTGACCAGCCGCCACTGGTCCATTACATTCCAAATGGGATATATCACCCTCCGAAGGGTGTTAATTCAGAGCAAAAGCAATCATAGCTGCCATATTGAAACTGTTTTGCAAACCAGAGTGCTCAAACTGGGCACTTCGAAGGGCTTTTCACAATGAATGATTTCACAGGGTGCCTGATGGACACTTCGGTCCTTGTGGTCCTTTGCACAGAGAAGTTGTTTGGTGTCACACCCTGTGTTCCATACAGAAGGGCTCATTTCTTTGCCCTAATCCCTTGGAAATTGTCACTCTTGAAGATAAACATTCATAGTGATTAGAGCATAGGAATGAGCCCTTCTGTATGGAACGCAATGATTCTTTCTATTCTGTTCAGTTCAACAAGGCCAGACATCATGTTTAATCCTTTAAATTCAATATATCTATTGAAGTGCAATATGAAATTGAATGACTTGACCTTCTTAACAGCTTTCTTCTTAATGCGGTAATTTTTAGATGTATGGTTTTGTTGTTGTTCAGAAGAAAATAATTTTCATAATTAGATGTTAATTAATATTCATATTGATCTGCCAATGTTATTTGAAACTCAGTTTTACATATTGATCTACTAATCTACCCTGCAGGTCACTTTTCAACACAACCTAAAATCAACCAAATATCAGCGTAATTTGATGTCGCTATTGGACATCAAAATCACGTTGTCCTTAAACGCTGGCTAGACATTGAATTTTGGTCAACTGATGTCTTGATCTAAATCTAACCTAATATTAATGTCTTATGATGTTGTGTGCCTGGTGGGTACTAATGTGTTTTCATTTACTGTGAACTTTTCATTTTTTATAAATACTGCATAACCTCTGAAAAATAAAGATATGAGAGCTGTCACTTGGGCGGTATCTTTTCAAAAGATACACACTTTGGGTCTATATTTGTACTTCAAATGCCTAAAAGTACAAAATAGGTCTAATTGTAGGTATTTTCAAAAGGTAGCCTACTGCCTCAGTGACAGCTCTTGTACCATAATTTATGCTGTATATTGCTGATATATAATTGATTACTGATTGACAGCCTAACACTAAGGGTCTAGAATTGTTTTGTGATAGCTATAAAAATGTGCATTTTTGTTGATTTGTCCATCTGTCACACTGAGTCAATCATCCATACAACCTGCAACACACCCAGCTTATTCTAAATGTGTATGTTATGTGATGTATCATATTCAAAGCAGAGAAAATGAAATCTGTGAATATTCAAAAAGCCTACAGAGCTGTAATTGTTTCCTCGTTTCCGCTTTATTTCCTGTCCTATTTTCATTTTTAGCACACAGCAGGTATGCTTTGTGCTTGTATATTTTCAACAATCATTAGTGAACTGAACCACAATAATTAATACATTCTTATTCAGGATAATCATTACTCCTTAATTGAATGCACTGAAATCTGGTTAGACTCAAAATAACTAAAACAAATCTAACAAACATCAGGAGCATAACACGCCAGTGAAACTTAGAAAAAATGTAAGATATTAAACATTGTACTAATGTTTATTTTCATACTACTAGGATTTATTTTAGCTGTTTGTATCTTTTCCATTAAGTACCAATACTTATTCATTATGTGCACACTCCTTAATTACAAATGCCTTTTTTAAATACTAGTATATATTTATTAGATAGCAGTACATGGTAGTAAGATAATTGTTGCAATCACCAGCGATCTAGTCCATACAGATTGCTGGAGAACTACACACACGCCACATTTAGGAACTACAAATCCCATCAAGCACCACACACACACCTGTTCCAGTTTTCTGTTGATTACACACACACAGACATGTGGCTGGGAGCTGCTCATGAACTGATTAGATGGACTTTTTAAACAGCACACACACACACTTCAGTGCTGAGTCTTGTTATACTTTATTGTGAATATTACGACTGGTTTCATTTGCCTTGCCATGCCACGTTTGATCCTTGCTTGTTCTGTTTGTTTATGTTGCTTGCTGCCTGTTCTGACCATTAGCCTGTTTATTGACGATGACTCTGGATTCCCTGCATGCATCTGTTTGCCCCTGTTTTGACCATTGCTTGCCTGACTATTCTCATAATAAACCTGCATTTGGATCCGCACCTCTGTTGTCAGCGTCTCATCCCATAACAGAAGACTCAGTCAAGCATGGATCCAGTGGGTATCAAAATTATGCGTCTCCATCAGGAACCCCGGCCTATCAAGGAGTATGTGGAGGACTTTGTGCAGGTATCACATTTAACATCTATGAGTGATTTATGCCTTATGATATTTTTTCGTGTTGGACTTTCCGAACCATTATATTCCAGCATGCCGCTACACAAACCCCACTGGAAAAAAACATTAATTTGACACTTAATTTATCTCGCTCTGCATTCACCGTCAGTGTGGTAGAGGAGGAGACCCCTAAATGTTTTTTTTTTTGGGGGGGGGGGCAAAGAACAGTAAGACCCGCTGATGCCTGGGGGTTACTATTCACTCCACTAACTCTATTATGTTGGAATCACCCATATTCCTATCACCACTTCATCAGTCCACCACCACACAGTCATGGCACAAAATGGCTGCCAGATCACCAGCTCACAAAAGGGCCACACCCAGTTCGCCAGCTCAGTCTATGGTCACTACGTCACTGCCAGAGCTGCCAGATCCTCCGCCACTGCCAGTGCCCTCGTCACCACCACAGCCGCCAACTGAGTTCCATGAAAGCTCCACGCACACCTCCGCTGCATGGTCCTGGCCCTCCGTCCCTCCCCCTGTTCCGCCTACCCTCCACCTCCCTCTGGACCTGTATTTGGAGCGTCTGGAAGCTGCTCTTAGGGGTGCGTTTCATTTGCCTTGTCTTGCCATGTTTGATTCTTGCTTGTCCTGTTTGTTTACGTTGCTTGCTGCCTGTTCTGACCATTAGCCTGTTTATTGACCATGACTCTGGATTCCCTGCATGCATCTGTTTGCCCCTGTTTTGACCATTGCTTGCCTGACTATTTTCATAATAAACCTGCATTTGGATCCTCAACTCCGTTGTCCAGCATCCTCACATAACAATAATATAGTCAATATTCATTATTAGAAACTAGTTTTAATTATACAGTACTAGTACTTATTAGATTCAAATAGTAATTTGATAGATACTAGGACCTAATACTATGGATACTAATTTAGTTGATTGGTAAGACATAATAGGATCTCCTAAATCTCCTAGTAAGAATGAAAGAGGTTTGCTGTAATTAAAAAGGCGCCTTTACACAGATTTTGTTGGTTTAATTAATTTTTAAAGTTTAAAGTCTAAACCAAACATACTCAGTTTAAAAAAAAAAAGATATTCTTTTTGTGTTCAACTGTGCTAGTTTTGCTATAAACCTTACTCCCAGATATGTCACATTAATGTCACATGGCTTAAGTGACCAATCAATCACGTAAAGACAGATGATGTACCTTGCATTGATGTTTACTATCAGATCATGGCTGGATTGATGCATGCCTTTTCAATGAATACAGCACATTTAAAAGCACACAGTGTAATTATAAGCACACATCCATATGTCAGTAAACTAAACACCTCACATTGTATTCAAAAAGAGAACGGAATCACTTGGGCATACGAGAAGTCATGCTTGCATCTAAATTCACATCTATATAAGCCAGATGTAAATAATCAGCCGTGTACAAGGTGAGCTGGTGTTAGCCGATGGCCAGACAGCCGTAAATCAGACTGAATGTCTTATAATGAGTCCCTCTCCTGTCTGATCCTGCTAAAGATCCGCCTAGAGCGAGCTCATTTAACAGCTTCTCTTCATTTGCATCAGACACCTCATAAACAAGAAGTCCATTAAAACAGTCCGCTAATAGGATTCTGTCTCATTCTTCTGCTAGAGCTTGTCATTTAAAAACACATCAGACTGATCATCATCACAACAGAGAAAGACAACAGATCTCGTCAGCAGTGCGTGACTCATAATGGACATTTTATTCATTTACTGCTTTTCGTCTGAAATGGCTTGTAAATGTGTTCTCTTCAATGATATACCATATGATATTATTTCTGATGAGCTTTCTTGATAACAACTGATTGTTTGGTTTTACCATGCTCAAAATAATGTGTTGAGTATCTGTTTTTTATTGTATCAGTGTTCACCCTGATGAAGACAGTCGTTTGCCGAAACACATAGGCGCAGTTTTAAGAAATAGCCATGTCAATAAAGGCTTCTTAATATTTTTTCCACATTTTAAGAGTGCCTTGGACTGATTTTTGCTGTTTATTCTGATGAATCCCTCACCCAAAGAGCACCAGCACATTATTTAAGCTACCCCTGAGCACTTTTTGTTTGATTTTCAATAATCAAACACTTTTACTTTTAAACTAATGTATTTATTCCATGGTCTGTTGAAATTCTTGATTCTGATTGGCTGGATGGTGTGCAATAAAATTATTGGTCACTGTACTTTAAGGTACAGTTCTCATGATAACTTGATAACAGCTGATGAGGGCACGGTTTGAAGTTTGGTCAAGGGCCTTTCTTTTTCTAAATTGCTTTTAAAAACACTGTCGGTTGGGTTTAGGGAAGTAGGTGGGCGGGTGGGTCAGTCAGTCAGTCAGTCAGTCAGTCAGTCAGTCGACAGCGGCCTCTGATTTACGTTAGAACAGCAGGCGTGAATGGCACTCGAGAGAGAAATTTGAGATCTGAAAAAGCACACACAGCGGCCTCTGGTGCATTCGCGAAAACTAAAACTGGAAAAAAAAAAAAAGTACCTCCTGGGATGTATTTTGCTCTTTGCAGAAATGTATATAGCGGTATGTAATCAGAATGAGCCTGGATTGTTATAAGTACTAATAAACAGCCAATATCTTAAAAATAAGCATGTAATAATCCAGTAGTTGATAGTGGGAATTTGTACTTAATCTAAAGTGTTACCAAATCGTTTAATGCACAGATAGTTTAAGTCACAGTTCTAAATCAATGTGCTTTCCCCAAACATTATAGCAACCATAGTAACTCAGTGACAGTTGCCGGAATCTTCATTCCTCTGTATAATCTTGAGGACATCGATATTCAATAGGGAGCCAATGGGGATCAAGCAACTTGGAAATATGCTCAAAAATACTTGCAAAGAGGTAGCTAACACGGGTTACTATGAGCTATTAGATATGCCCATGTCATTTACACGCACACACAAGAACTCTCTCTCTTTGCCTGTGACTGATTCAAAGCAGGAACTAGGAGATCAAACATGTCAGAACAGACTATAATAAAATAACATTTTGAGCACACTAGTTTTCACTTGTCGATAACTTGCCAAATGACCACAGAATAAGTGGGATAATCAACAGCTAGTGGTGCGTTAAAGGGTTTTAAATGCACTTCACATTGGGTGATTTTTTTTTTATCTGTGTTGGTAAAATCTTTTAACACAGAAATTGGTTGATTATCCCTTACATATATTTGTAAGGAATAATTGATGATGGGTCATTGAATTTTTAGAAAGAGAGGTGATGATGTGACTGTTAAACCTTGAGTGTGCACTGTTTTTTTAATAAGTCAATGAACAAGAGTTAAATGATCCGCTTATAAAATCTGCCTGGATCTACCTTAGCTGTGTGGTTCTCTGAAAATAATTGCATGCCTTAAGGCTCTTACACACCAAGACGCTTTTCATTTGTGTTTATTGTCAGTGTTTTTCGAGACGTTTTTCCGGATTCAAACCCAAGCGATTTTCATTGGCGTCGAGCAGAAGAGTATGCAAAATCATTTCTTGACGTTAGATGGCGCTACACAACTTTAAGCTTCTGACACCCGCTTGTAACACAGAAGAAGAAGAGAGAAATTTGACACGCTTGTTGTTATGGATAATTCAAGCTCTAGCGATGAAATGATTATTATTCACCAGTGCAATAAGCAGCTCCACGTTCATATTGCCTCTGGGCATCTTCAATGTGCTCTTGCATTGACAGGTTTGCACTTGAGCGCCTCCAAGTGCTGTTTACTGTAACTTCAGCAGCTCTGAAAAAAGTGCCAATCTGATTGGTGGAGAAGGTTTTGACACGACGCATCAAAACAAAAAAATGAGCATGAGGCGTTTCTTAAAAAATGACCCTTTTACGCCTGGCACGTTGTTGTGCACGATCACATTGGCGCCCTGTATTTAGGCACGAGAAAATGCGAGCAAAGAGCATCCTGGTGTGCACATGCCTTAAGATAGTTCATCATCCAATCCAATGTACAGTATATTCCTATATTTTACTCCCAAATTTCTGTTTAACGGCAGAATTTTTTTCAACACATTTCTAAACATAAGTGTTAATAACTCATTTCTAATAACAGATTTATTTTATATTTGTCATGATGACAGTACATAATATTTTACTAGATATTTTTCAGGATACTAGTATTCAGCTTAAAGTGCAATTTAAATGCTTAACTAGGTTAATTAGCTTAACTAGACGAGTGTCACAACCACCAGCAATCTAGTATATACAGATTGCTGGAGAACTACAAATCTGCCACCAAAAGAACTACAAATCCTGTCATGCACCTTACACACACCTGTTTCGGTTCTCAGTTGATTACACACACATAGCTGGGAGCTGCTCAAGGACTGATTACAAAGACTATATAAACTTCACTGTTTGACACACACTTTGCTGCGTCTTTTTGTTTGGTTATTCTGTAGCATTACGAAGCATTTATCCTGTCTTGTCTTTCCGTGTTTAGATTCTTGCCTTGTTTTCTCGTTCTTGATTCCTCACTGCCTAGCCTGACCTTTTGCCTGTTTTTGACTACGATAATAAATTACCTTTATGTTTCTGTTTTGCTCCTGTTTTGACCATTGCCTGTCTGACTACTCTTATTAATAATGAACTGCACGTGGATCCTCAAACTCTGTTGTCCAGCGTCTCTCAGTTAAAGCAATTTACAGTAATTAGGCAATGAAAAGCAAATATTGCTTAATGGAGACAAATAATATTGACCTTAAAATGTCTTTCAAAAAATTAAAACTGCTTTTATTCTAGCTAATAATTTTGACTTCAACTGTTATTATATAAATAAATAGATGAATAAATAGGACTTTTTATTATTTCTTATTATTAATTAAATATTAAAAGTACAGCAACACTTAAACATTTAATAATTATATTAAAATCTAAAATTAAGGACTATATACCAAATATACCATACAGCAAATTTACAAACATTGTTGCAAAGGGTAAAAAATGGCTTAGAAATCGCTTGAGTGAAACAACAAAACACAACAAAAATGGAATTATTCTAATAAAATTATCACTATAACCTTGCGAGCATATTCATCACCTTGACACAATGCACAATGTTATTTAATAGTGTTTCCGCAGAGTCATTTTTAATATGCTTCACTGAATACAAAAGTACTTGGGACAGTTTTTTCAGGAGTTGTAGTTATCTTTCTGCAGCAGTCGCCAGTGCACTGGCACATATTACACCACGTCTCCAATCTATTCCTCCAGTTGTTAAGGCTCAGACTCAACGCCATACAAAAAAGGCCTCAGTTTGTCAGGTTAAAATCGATTTGTTCTCCACAGAGGAATCGTCCGGCGGGGTGTCAGAAAATTGCATCACATTGCATTGCTAATGATGCCATTTAAACTGTGGAAGATCATTAGCTGCAGTCCCGTTTTTCTCACTCGTCTTCCCGTTTTCCTCAGAGTCTCAGTCTCTGCGAAGAGAGTTGAAGCTTCTGGGAAATGATACGAGGCAGGGGGTGATAAAACACCAAAGCCTCTGGTCTTTATAGGGCCACACAGGAAAACAGATCACAATCAGGTCTCTCGTCAGATAGCGGTTAGCGCAATCAGAGGAGTATTAGCAGAGAACAGAGATAGAAGAAAATATTTCTTGCCCTGAGCCTTTTCATCATAGTCTTCTATAAATAGCTGAGCGAAACCTATTCTCGGCGGGGTTACCCTTTCAAAAGAAAGAATGAAACATGGAAAAGAAGAAGATAAATTCACAGCGCTAGCTGTTTTGCATATGAATTAGATTGTCGGTTCATCCATTATCTGTGTGTGTTTATTTCGAGGAATGTACACAAATGACAAAAATGACTGGGAAGAGGTGCTCTGTGGTGACAAAAGATACTGTAGGAGCAAAAATTAATTGCCAAAGATGCAACAAATCCAACTTTTAATGATTTATGGATGTTTTCGGCCATTATCCAGGGCTTCACCACATTTTAAGAACAGTACACTGTAAAAAAAAGTAGACTCAACGTAACATAATTAGTTATCTTTCTGCTTCGACTCAGTTAAGTATGTTGCAACATTCGCTCATTCTGAAAACGTAGCCTGATATACATTTCTGGAGATCGCGGATTATGTAGCCAGAAGTACGTATGACTGTATTTCATCTTTAAAACGAACACTACAGGGCGATATAACATTCCTTTTCACGCTTACCAGCTGACAGCTTACCTCTGTATGGACGGCTCTCCCTCTGTTATCAGTTTGTCCAGTAGCTCGTCATGTATGTCGGCACACTTGAGACCCAGAGTGGAGTTGACCCCGACAACGGTATTTGAGTCCGGCAAAGAACGGTTCCAGAAAGTGGGTAAGACAAAAACTGAATCCATAAAAATAAAACAAACAAGTAAATAACAGGGTGAGAAGGCGGTAAAATCTGAAAACGTAGTAAAAATCTGGCGAGGGCTTTTCTTTTTCTGGATTGCTTTTTAAAACTGTCGGTTGGGTTTAGGGAAGTGGGTGGGCGGGTCAATTGGTGCTTCTGAAAACACTATTGGTTGGGTTTAGGAAAGGAGGAGGGTGGGTCAGTCGACAGCAGCCTCTGGTGGATTTACGAGAAAACAGCAGGCACGAATGGCACTTGCGAGAGAAATCTGAGACCTGAAAAAGGTGTTTGCGAAAACAAAAACTGCAAAAAAATGCAGCTCCTGGGATGAATTTTGCGATATCCAGAGATGTGTATAGCGGTACGTTTTCAGAATGAGCCTGGGTTGATCTTTTCTGCTTAAAATATTTATTTGATGGAGTTTAATTTGAATAAGTTAACTTACATTTTCAAGTAAGCAGAACTTGGAGTTTAGTTGAAATGCATGTACTTACATTTTTAAAGTTATCTATAAAAAGTTTTAAGTTCACTGAACAGATTTTCTAAGTTACACAGTAGAAAGATTAATGACAAAAAGACAACAAATATTTTTATGTTGCTTTAACTTGTTTTAAAAACTTAATCAGGTTTCAATGTTGTTTTTCAAGTTAAAGAAATTTAACTTAATATTATTGGTTGCAACACAGGCTCATTCTGAAAACATAGCCCTATATACATTTCTGGAGATGCTGCATTTCATTTTTAAAACTAACGCTACGGGGCAGTATGACACCGTTTCTTTTCGCGATTACCAGCTGTCCACTTACCTCTATATGGACAGCTTTCCCGCTGTTACCAGTTTGTCCAGTTGCTTGCCATGTATGTCCAAAGACTGGAGATGTAGAGAGGAGTTGACCACGATGACAGGGTTCAAGTCCGGTGAAGAAGGGTTCCAGAAAGCGGGTAAGACAAAAAATAAAATAAACAAGTAAATAACAGGGTGAAAATGTGGTAAAATCTGAAATGTGGTAAAAATCTGGCGAGGGCTTTTCTTTTTCTGGATTGCTTTTTAAAATTGTTGGTTGGGTTTAGGGAAGTGGGTGGGCGGGTCAATCGGTGCTTTTGAAAACACTATTGGTTGGGTTCAGGAAAGGAGAAGGGTGGGTCAGTCGATCGGTCAGTCAGTCAGTCAGTTGACATTGGTGGATTTATGTGAGAACAGCAGGCACGAATGGCACTTAAGATAGAAATTTGAAATCTCAAAAAGCGTACATAACGGCCTCTGGTGGATTAGCGAAAACAAAAAGAAAAGGCAGCGCCTGGGACGTATTTGGTGCTCTCCAGTAATGTATATATCGGTACATTTTTAGAATGAGCCTGGGTTGATATTTTTTGTCAGTTTCATTGATGTAAGTTTAGATGACTAGAAAACTTAATTTGATTCAACTAAAAAAATTAAGGCAGCAAGACATTTTATACAGTGTAGAAACAGCACAGAGAACCAAATACATTACACATTTTATTAAAGTGTTTTACTTTCAATTGAACAATTATACACAATGTTCTTACAATATAATTATATAATATAATTGCCCTTATAAGTCATTTTCCTTACCAAATAGTTGTGATTGCAAAGTAATTGTTAGGACAAACTCAACTCAGCTATGTTTAAAGTTGAGCTGACTGAGCCAGGTTTCTCTCGAGGTTTTTTGAAATCTTCTCTTTCGCCAATTGGTGAAGTTTTTTCCTCGCCGCTGTCGCCACTGGCTTGCATGGTTCGGGATCTGTAGAGCTGCGCATCGATGGATTTGGACATCAGTGTTTGGCCTCTCAGTAGTGATTATTAACCCACACTGCACTGAGCTAAACTGAACTGAATTTAATCTCTGAAAACTGAACTGACACTGTTTCAATTCACTATAATCTTCCATGTGAAGCTGCTTTGACACAATCTACATTGTATAAGCGCTATACAAATAAAGATGACTTGAATTGAATTGAGCTGACAAACACTCAAGTTGAGTCAACTTACAGACAAGTCAAAACTGTAAAAAACATACCATGTTAAGTTGAATTAACAAATTCAGAAACTGCAAGTTGTTTCAACTTACAAAATCATGCTAAAATGGGGGATCATTTACAGTCGCTTTATCTACTTTTAGTTACGTATATGTTCCATGATGCTTTGCTCGACTTATAGAAGTACATCTACTCTAATTGTAAACACTGTAAATGCAAAGTAAAAAAAAAGATGTCATTATTATTCATCTAATATTAAAAAGGCTATTTATTAGAATTATCAAATGACATTCCGCAAACATGAATAACCCTAAAAACTTGAAACTAAAGACTTTTCACAGCAATGTTACAGACATGTTGAATCACTATACAGTATGAAACACAAAGAGGAAATAACAAGAAAAAATGAATAAATATGAATCCCAACAGGCACACAACATCATAAGACGTTATTAATATTAGGTTAGATTTAGGTCGTGACGTCAAGTTTCCAAAACTCGATGTCCAGCCCACGTCTAAGGACAATGTTATTTTGACATCCAATCAAATGACATTGATGTTTGGTTGATTTTAGGTTGTGTTGGAAAGTTGGAAATTTTGGAAACCAAAATCCAACGTTGAACCAACATCAGCGTCATATTGCCATCAAATACTGACATTTATTTGTAAAGTATGGCAACCAAAATCAACATCTGATAGACGTCATAGTGGTAGTGTCCACACAACGTCACGCTGTACATCATTAGACGTTGATATTTGCTTGATTTTAGGTTAGACGTTGGACATTGATGTCAGCCTGACATTGGGTTTTGATGTCAACCCAATTTTAATTTCCAAACAAAATGCAGTGTCACCACAACGTTGGGGTACAATGTCAATCTGACATCATGTTGACGTCTTGTGCCTGCTGAGATGATTTGCAGTACAATCTTCTTTTCTAAAATGCAGAAAAAGGTGAATACATTCCTGCAATTAGCAACAGACGTGTAGTTAAGGTATAGCGACTTCGAAAAGGGTGTGATAATTGAAAAAATATATACACAAAATATTTAGAAAGGCTGTCCTTTTGTCGCTATGCTTCAGCTGTGGAATATCTTTCTCAAGCCCTCAGATTAATACCTCTCTCAAATATTGGCATTTAATTTTCAGTTATCTTAATGAATGCTCAGAAAGTGGGAAGTGAAAAACACATAAATAATTACAAGTTCACTTCTCCCCTGCTCTAGCAGAGCATTTCATTATCATTAGCCAGTGCTGTCCGTTTAAATGAGTTTTGGGAAACACCTAACTCATTATAAATGTCTGATAAAGCTGTTGAGTGAAACTAATGCATTATAGATCTGGGGTTTTAGGGTTCTGATCTCTTCCTAGTGTCTAGTACTGGCAATCCGGATTGATTTTTGTTGCTTATCTCAACTTTAGGTAGGATTTACATGCTCTACAAAAATACAAAAAAAAAATGTCTGCCTCATCACCATTCTGCCATAATAAACAATTATGGAAGCTGAGTTATGATTTAATCCAGGGCTGTGACTAACAAAGACACTGAGGGAAACAAGTCTTTGCCTTTTATTGCACTATTTTATATGCAGAGTTCTGTTTGTTGTGAGATGGTAAAAATGTTCATTACATTGCTTTCTAGAATACTTGATTTTAATTAGCCAATCATGACAATCCAAGGTATGTTATTCTCAGATAACAACTGATTAAAATAACAGGCTCAGCCGGGTACTACAAATCATCTTGACCATATTTCACTCTCTCTCTCTCTCTCTCTCTCTCTCTCTCTCTCTCCCTCTCTCTCACACACACACACACACACACACACACACACACACACACACACTTTGCTGAGTCTTGTTTTTCCGTAATTATTACAACATGGTTTTTCTTGTTTGTCCTTCCGTGTTTTTGACCCTTTGCATCGTTTATTGTTCTTGTTGATTCTATGCTGACTGCCCTGAACTTTTGCCTGTTTTTGACTCCGCTCTTTGGATTATCCTTATGCTCCTGTTTGTACCTGTTTGACCATTGCCTGCTTGGCTACTCTTTTATTAAGCTGCACGTGGATCTTCATCTCTATTGTCAACCGACTCATTCTGTTACACAGGCACAAGCACGTTTGGTGCCATCTTGCAACTAAACAATAATAATAATAATAATAATAATAATAATAATAATAATAATAATAATAAATAGGTTGGTGTAGGCTTTTTATTCTAGCTGTTTTGAGGGGACAAATTAAAGGTGCTGTAAGTTTTTGACTTTTCTAAAGCATAAAAATACCATAATATGTTTGCAGATATTTGAGAAACATACTAAGCAAACATTTATCTGTTTATCTGAAAAACAATGCTAAAGTCACATTTTCTTCTTTGAAAATGTGCTTTCCGTGCTGGAACGTCTGTCTTTGTTTTGGTCCCTTAAACCCGCCCAATGCCAGTTTAGCCAATTATATTTCAGCACCCTGGAGTGCAATACCTAGTTCAACCACTGGGTGTCAAACTCACAAACTGGACCTTTAATTGTTTTATGTTCATTCCACTTAAATTTGTAAAAACTATTAAGTTAACTTAATCGTGTGTTTGCGTTGTGACAACATGAAGGAACTGTGTGAAACCTAGCATTTTTTTACAATATCTCTTCCGCACAAACACACATTTCATATTTGAAAATGCCATTTGTACACTTCTTTAGTCAAGTCAAAATGATAGTACACTGAAAAATTTACTAAATTTTCTTAGGGTAAGTGGTTAGGGTAAAAACTATTTATACGGGTTGAATTTAAACAAACAAATTAAATTCAGTAATGTTCAACTTAATTTGCTTATTTAAATTCAGCTTATATAAATTGTTTGCAACAATTTGCAATTAACTATTTTTTTTCAGGGTACAGTGTTTTTATGACGTCACTGTGAGGGGTAGGGTTAGATGTGCGCATTAAAATCATGACAAAATTAAGTATAAATACTGTTCCATAAAGATATTTTGTACATTTCCTCTTGAAAATTGATCAAAACTCAGCTTTTGATTAGTAATATGCATAGCTAAGAACTTCATTTAGTCACTTTAAAGGTGATTTTCTCAGTATTTAGATTTTTTTTAACCCTCAGATTCCAGATCAAATAGTTTTATCTTGGCCAAACATCCTAACAAACCATACACCATTGGGAAGCTTATTTATTCAGCTTTTTATTTATTTATTCAGCTTCCCCTTTCCTTCTTTAGTCATTGTATAACATACTTCTCATGTATCTCTAAGTGATGAATATAATTTGTGTTTGTTTTTCTTACTCGACCCTACTTAAACTCTAGCTTTCTTAGTCGAACTGTCATTTATTTGATTACTTTTGTCTGTTTTGTTCTAATAAATCTGCACTTGGGTTCTCCGTGTCACGCTTTGTGAGCTGCAGCCATTACAAATTGTCGGCAATGAGATTTTGTTTTTTCAGGCTTCAGAGAATAAGGAAAATAGATTTAGAAATAGACGAGTGAAAGAGGACAATGGAGGTAAGCTGTAACACTTTCACCATTTTAACATTTGTGTTTTTTTGTGTGTGTGCTGTATTTATATGATGATATAATTTTCCACATTTGTCTGCTGTTTAAAATCTGCACCGTCTCTCTCTCTAGACTGTGCAAAATGACATTGCTGTCCAGATACTGGAGCTCTTGCCAGTAGATGTTTACACTAACTGTGATATGATGAGATACAATATTTTGTAAACAATGTAAATGATAAATGCCTTATCAGTAGAGCTGTTCCCAGTGGGCTTTTAACAGCAGAAATGGGATGTTATTTTTCTTCCACACTTCACAGCTCAGGAT
This sequence comes from Danio kyathit, assembly GCA_903798195.1. Classification (NCBI taxonomy): domain Eukaryota; kingdom Metazoa; phylum Chordata; class Actinopteri; order Cypriniformes; family Danionidae; genus Danio; species Danio kyathit. Next base: position 891,358 of record CAIGQS010000248.1, read on the forward strand.
TGGGCTTGTTTATTTTCCTCTAATTATGTTTCTGCTTTAATGCTTTGATTACAATTGAACAATAACACATTGTATTAATTTGAACAATTTAAGAATTTATTCCTGTTTATTTATTCATTCATTTTTTTATGCCTTAGTCTCTATTTCAGAGTTCGCCACAGTGGAATGAACCGCCAACTATTCCAGCATGTGTTTTACACAGAAAATATCCTTCGAGCCACAACCCAGTACTCTGAAACTTTATTACAGTTATGTAAATTAATTAAAATAAAACATTTACTTTTCTGGAAAACAAAGAGTTATAGTTGAAATAAAGCTGATAAACCACACTGTAAAATATTGCTGTAAAATGTACAGTATTACTGGTGAAAAAAGTGTGCAACATATTACCGACATTATTGATGAACAGGTTAAATAGTTCAAACCACCCCGAGTAACACAATAGGTCAATCCAGGTAGCAGCTCTACCCAGTGTAATTTCTGTAATGCTGTTGGAGTGGTTGCAAAAGGTCACCTGAAAATAAAATCTGTCCTGAAATCTCTTAGACCTGTGTACATGTCTTGTAAGTTTTAACACACAAAACACTCATAATCTCGCACTAAAACTTTTTGCGAGAAAATAAATCGATGCAAAGATTCCACTCAGACATACTTCAGCAATTATTATAGCAGAAGGAGTTATAATGGCTTGCACTGAATCATCTCAACCAGACCCTTCAGTTGCTGTCTCTTCTCCGTGCCACTATTCCAAGAAATGTCTGTTTTGCCATCATCTTACCCTGTGGTGATAACAGATGGGAGTTCAGCGAAGCAGAAAGCTGAGTGATGGGAATTTATCCTTCTGCCCTATTCCTCTCAGACCCACAAGCAAACAATAAACTATATGATTGCATTGCACCGTTGCAGCCACCAGCCATTTAACAAAACCAAAAACCGACATCATTCAACATCCAGATCGAACAGCAGGAGGCCTGCGCCACCGCTCCTCAATTCCAGCTCTTTTTATGTTTCGAGTGGGATTGATTTCTTATAGTGTTACATGAATGGCCTACTAGTTATAAAAAGCTCTAAACACGGTCTATAATGATTACTCACCACGCAACAAATGTGAGTGAAAAGTGGGTTTGGTGAGTAGAAAGACTAATAAAATTGAGATTGCTTCTCAATTAGATGATTAATAAAGTAACTGTAACATTTGTGGATTAATAGTTCATGATGCTACTCGTAGTAAATATTCCCTAACCTGTTAGCCAGCACTCATTTCCTACAGTGCATCTGGAAAGTATTCATAGCCCTTCACTTTTTCTACATTTTTTTAATGTTACAGCCTTATTTAAAAATGGATTAAATTAATTAATTTCCTCAAAAATCTACACACAATACCCCATAATGACAATGTGAATTTTTTTTTTTTTTTTTTTAAATTGTTGCAAATTTATTAAAAATAAAAAACCTGAAAAATCACATGTACATTGTCGTGAAGCTCTAAATTGAGCTCAGGTACATTCTGTTTCCACTGATCATTCTTGAGATGTTTCAGCAGCTTCATTAGAGTTCACCTGTGGTAAATTCAGTTGATTGGACATGATTTGAAAAGTCATACACCTGTCTATATAAGGTCCCAGGGTTGACAGTGCATGTCAAAGCACAAACCAAGCATGAAGACAAAGGAATTGTCTGTAGACCTCCGAGACAGGATTGTCTCGAGGCACAAGGCTGGGGAATGTTACAGAAAAATTTCTGCTGCTCTGAAAGTTCCAGTGAGCACAGGGGCCTCCATCATCCGTAAGTGGAAGATGTTTGGAAACACCAGGACTCTTCCTAGAGCTAGCCGGCCATCTACTGTAAGCTGAGTGATCGGGGAAGGAAGGCCTTAGTCAGGGAAGTGATCAATAACCCGATGGTCACTCTGTCTGAGCTCGAGCGTTCTTCTGTGGAGAGAGGAGAACCTTACAGAAGGACAACCATCTGTGCAGCAATCCACCAATCAGGCCTGTATGGTAAAGTGGCCAGACGGAAGCCACTCCCCACCTGGAATTTGCCAAAAGGCATCTGAAGGACTCTCAGACCATAAGAAATAAAATTCTTTGGTCTGATGAGACTAAAATTTAACTCTTTGGAGTGAATGCCAGGCGTTGAGTTTGGAGAAAACCAGGCACCACTCATCACCAGGCTAATACCCTACCTACAGTGAAGCATGATGGTGGCAGCATCATGCTGTGGGGATGTTTTTCAACAGCAGGAACTGAACTAGTCAGGATAGAGGAAAAGATGAATGCAGCAATGTACAGAGACATTCTAAATGAAAACCTGCTTCATAGTGCTCTTGACCTCAGACTGGGGCGACGGTTCATCTTCCAGCAGGACAATGACCCAATACACACCGCCAAAATATCAATAGAGTGGCTTCACAACAACTCGGTGAATGTCCTTGAGTGGCCCAGCCAGAGCCCAGACCTAAATCCTATTGAACATTTCTGGAGAGATCTGGCTGTACACCGTCGCTTCCCCTCCAACCTGATCTTGAGAGGTACTGCAAAGAGGAATGGGTAAAAATTCCCAAAGACAGGTGTGCCAAGCTTGAGGCATCATATTCAAAAAGACTTGAGGCTGTAATTGCTGCCAAAGGTGCATTAACAAAGTATTGAGCAAAGGCTGTGAATACTTCTGTACATGTGATTTTTCAGGTTTTTTTATTTTTAATAAATTTGCAACAATTTCAAAAAACCTTTTTTCACATTGTCATTATGGGGTATTGTGTGTAGAATTTTAAGGAAATAAATTAATTTAATCCATTTTGGAATAAGGCTGTAACATAAAAAATGTGGAAAAAGTGAAGCGCTATGAATACTTTCCAGATGCACTGTACCTAACTTTAAATAGTAACAGTTCTTGACCCCAGTAAGCTACAAACACTAGGTATCATTGGAAAGAAGACACATTGAGCTTTACTTTGGTCCATGGGAAGTTTCATTCTCAAAAAATATAATAAGTTATACATTATGAAGTAATGAATAACTTTGACTTTTTATTTAGTCCGTGGTCCCATTTTATTTGTAACAGTGTAAGCTATGACATCGACTTGCTTTTTACTACAAAGATGCCATTTTCATGCGTAAGTAACAAAGTAAACAATGTAAACAACAGGTCTCAGGCAGAAAGGATGACATAAACAAACGAATAACCATCCATAACTCAACACTATTGCGATGTGGACACAATGTGCTTGATGGGGTGTTGTTCTGTGGACTCTTACCTTTCAAAATAAACTCTGATGTACAGCAATGAATGCGTGCGTGTCTTGGTACTACGATGATATGTACTCCATATCTAATAAGCGTTTTCTGTACAACTTACACAGATTTAGCAAATACATTCTTTATAATCTTCCCATTGAAAAACAACTAGCTGTAATGGCTGCTTGAGGGTTGTAGCTTTAGGCTGATGTATAGTTTGTCAAGATTACTCGTGTTCTTTTTGATGTAATCTATTCATAAACATTGACATGTGCAAAAACAGCACCCCAGTGCGTCCATGTCCTGACGCTGGCTAAGAGGAGGAACAGTCCTCTTTAAACATTTGAGTTTCACCAATTGAAACCATTCAGCTGATCTCCGGGTCTGACAGGAGCACTTTTAGCCTAGCTTAGCTTAGCTAAGTCAGATTTACTGATGATCCTGGAATCATTTCTCGCATGCTGTGTCCTGCAGCTTTACGTAGCTCAACATGTGGCCATGCAGACAGCGTGATGAGACCATGAGAGGGTAAAATTGCTTCTGTGTATGCAGGTAGGAGCTTTTCAATGATTGTGATGTTTGTAGACGAACCAGGGATTCACAGTTGGCTTTAAATCCCTCTTTCCAGCATATGCTTTGATAACTCCCACTTGATTTTCACAAAATGTGTCTTTGATTTTGGTCACATGTGACTTCTTCCAATTGCTATTTAGGTTGCTGCCTCATAGTCCTGACATGGCAATAAGTCCTCTTAATTTTAAATTTGCTGCTCAAGTGCTTCTGCATCCAATAACCTTCCTCAGGAATGAACCATAAATTTGCCCTATATGTGTTATGAAAAGGCGAAATGTGCATTTTCTGTGCCACTAAAAGCAAAAGGTTTCCCAAACAATAGTCTGCAAACAGCTTCATCCACACTAATGCAGAATCAAGCAACAAATGGCTTACATACTTTTAACACATGCAAAGTTCAACAGAAATGGAATGAGAGTTTTCTCTGAATACACAAGCTGCAGCAGCAACAGGAAAACAAAAAAAGAAAGGGGGCATTAATGGGATTTTTACTACAAACAAGCAACTGACATATTACATTCACAACAGTGTTAGTGTCACGGTCATGAAACCAAATTTTGCTAGCGATAGTCCCTTAATAGCCACTGCTAAATATTATTGTAATTCTGATAACGTTACCTGACTTGACAGAAAAGACCAGTCGGTCAAAAAAGTCTGGTGGCTGTAAAAATGCATTTTACAGCATGTCTGGTATAATGTTAATGTTGTTTTCTTGTGGTTACATCCATGAATATGAGCACTGTAAATACACAGTATAGTTGCGTGAATCTTGCAACACCTAAAGGCTCGCACGTAAGATGCAACGCACTGCCTTTTGTTAACATTAGTAAAGAGCATTGCACTGTGCTGTTTATGTTACTAGGCAACTGCTGTATAAACAGTCTTGGTGCTGGAGGGCATGACATCGAAAACGTAAGGTTTTCAGTTCATTCATAAGGAAGATTAGCGTCAACGCTTAAGCAGCGCAATCTGCTTGTGAAGTGTGATGTCATGTGTGATGTTGATATATATATTAAACTGCATGGGAAGCCTCATCAAATGGTAATAATGAACACTTACAAAGCGCTGTAAGACTTTCGAAAATCATGATCGCAATATATACGTCCATGCCTAATATCAAGAAAGATGACCAGAAAGTGATACATTTTTTATAAATTTTAACATTTTGGTTTTTGTGATGCAGCAAGTCCAGAGACTGATGTGTACACTATGCTAATTTTATGTAGATTAATATAATAAAAATTATTTTATGTAAAATTCACTTTATGACTGAAAAAAGTGGTCATAGACGAATATTTTCTCAATTCAAATGAGTAGGGACCCGGAAGCAGTATTCCATACCTTACCGATACGTCACGACTTAACAAGTGGATACGCTCAAATTCCATATGAATGAATTGAAAACGCCGTATCCATGGAGCTCTGAACCTGCACTAGAGACGATAATGACGTGCTGATGTGTAGTAGTGATGTACCATTTCTTAGGGGATGATTCTATCCCTACCCCTTCATACTCAGTGTTAAGGGCCAATGGGAAGACGGATGGGTAAGCAGAGGGGTATAAAATAGAAACTGGGACTGGGCCTACGACAATATCTCCCTTGTTCATATATATAGGACTCCATTTTTGAAAATGGGAGATGCAGCAAAGAGGCAACACGGTGGCTCAGTGGTAAGCACTGTCACCTCACATCAAGAAGGTCGCTGCTTCGAGTCCCGGCTGGGTCAGTTGGCATTTCTGTGCGGAGTTCTCCCCGTGTTCACGTGGGTTTCCTCCGGGTGCTCCGGTTTCCCCCACAGTCCAAAGACATTCGGTATAGGTGAATTTGAATAAACTAAATTGGCCGCAGTGTATGTGTGTGTGCATGCGAGAGTGTATGGGTGCTTCCCAGTACTGGGTTGCAGCTGGAAGAGCATCAGCTGTGTAAAACAAATGCAGGATAAGTTGGCGGTTCATTCCACTGTGGCGACTCCTGATGAATAAAGAGTCAAAGCCGAAGGAAAATGAATATATGAGACTCAGCAAAGTCCCTTTAAACTAAGCTAAAGCCAGCCGCACCAGATTGTTTTCTATGCGCCACTAAGAAACAACTCTACATGGGTTTACAGCTGGTCATAATGCAAAATGCAGGATATACGGATTCTAAAATTATTCATTACCACCCTTAAGCTATGTTTAATTGAATATTTTGTTAATTTATTATGTTTATTGTGAAATTTGCTGCACATGTTTGTAACAAGTCAATAAACATGTACACTGCTGAGTATAAATGTGCACTTTAAAAGTGATCTGTTTATGCAGAGGTTGATAATTCCTGGCTGTGTTTTCATTTACATTATACAGTAGCTTTAAAAACAACAACACAATACATCTCTGTCTGCCTTTTTTGTTGAGTTTAATTTTAATTTAGCTTATATTTTATCCACAACACAACTCAGGAGCAAAATAGGTTACTCTGGTGGTTTATATTAGATAGCTCACTCATTCCATATGGGTAAAATAAACTTCTACCACTTAAGTTAAAAAAGATTTAACAAGGTATCTTTCATTCATTCATTCATTTTTTTTTTCGGCTTTTCTTTTGCCCTTTTAGCTGCAACCCATCTCTGGGAAACATCCACACACACTCATTCACACTCATACACTACAGACAATTTAGCCTACCCATTTTACCTGTACCGCATGTCTTTGGACTGTGGGGGAAACTGGAGCACCCGGAGGAAACCCACGCGAACGCAGGGAGAACATGCAAACTCCACACAGAAACGCCAACTGACCCAGCCGAGGCTCGAACCAGTGATCTTCTTGCTGTGAGGTGACACCATTACCTACTGCACCACTGCGTCGCCCTCTACACCATTTATTGTTAAATTATTTTTTTGATAAATGAGTATGATTATTTTGTGTGTGTGTGTGCGTAAGACATAACAATTAACAATTTAACTTATTGAATCAATGCAGTATTTGGCACCTTTAAAGAGCCCCTGTTATGGGTTTTTGAAAATGACCTTCCATGCAGCGGTAACAAATCTGTAAGTGTGCTGTGTTAAAAGCTATTCATTCATCTATAAAAGAGTCGACTCAGAGTGGTTCAATGAATCGTTGGGGTAACGAATCTTTAGCCTGTGTCGGCGTGACGTTGATATGGAACTCAAGCCCCGCCCAATTGTTGCGCAGTCAGACCTGGGAAAATTGAAACCCCCGGCCCACAAACACTGTAGAAAGAAAAAGAGGAAGCAGATCCCGGTTGAATCAAGTCGTGTAGACGCTGTGCTCTGAAGTGTGAGGAAAAGTTAGCGTTATTTTTCCTACTCAAAGAAGAGGCTGTGAAGAGTCAGTGGTTGAAGTTTATTTTTGCAAAAATACCTCAGCATTATAGCCCAGTCTTGTGCTGTGTTCCCATCATGTTTCTGACGAGTGCTTCAGCAATCTACATGCTTACAACGGGGGATTCATCGGCCGTTTGTTAAAGGAAGGATCAGAAAAGACTATTGATGTATGGCACGGGAGTCCATACTGGGTCCTGGAGGGCCGGTGTCCTGGAGAGTTTAGCTCCAACCCTAATCAAACACACCTGAACCAGCTAATCAAGCTCTTACTAGATATACTAGAAACTTCCTGGCAGGTGTGTTGAAGCAAGTTGGAACTAAACTCAGCAGGACACCGGCCCTCCAGGACTGAGTTTGGACACTCCTGATGTATGGGATGTATGTCAGAGCTTGACAGAAACTTTACAGTACACAGTTAATGGATCAGTTTTTTCCTCCATTTCACAAGTGTAAGTAACTTAAGTGTGATTAAAATGGTTGCCTCCTTGTTTTCTCTAGCTTGCAAATTATGTATTTAATTGTGTTTGGTTACTTGTAACCACCTGTACTGTATCTGGTTAACTCTTTATATTCTCATATCGCGTCTAAAACCACATTAAAAATGCGATGCATGCCGCTTTGTTTACGTATTTAAATGTGTTTATGAGCTCGTGATCCACTGCCATTTGTCGTTGCTATGGTCACCATCAGCTGTTCCTACACATGTGCGGCGGTCAAGTTTCAAAATAGTTCAGCTTTTTTTCCGCTGTGTGGATTAATACTGAATGTGTGTCACTGTTTTTACTTATGGTTAAGAGCAGAGTAATATGCTGGTGTTTAACTACATTGCTTTAATGCACTCCTGCATTGGGCTCACACATATACCCTGCACTCTGACTACTTCAAAATTGTTGATAAGCCGGGGTGGGCATTTCTCTCTGTCTCATGCTCAACGCAGTCGACCAATCGCATTAGACTGGGTCATCGAACCAATCAGCGCAGATTAGCATCGTGCTAAGGAGGGATTGGGAACAAATGAATTGTTGAACGAATCATATGGCAGTCATTGAGATAATTAGGTAAAAATAAATGCATAATATAAGACAATGGAGGTGTTTTTTGAACTTGCATGCATATCATCCTGTTGGAGACCCCCAAAATCAAAATATGACTTTTTTTAATGCTTAATAGGGGCTCTTTAAATAAGACAAACAATGAGCAATAATCAGGTTTTAGACAAACAATGAGCACATGGCATACATATACTGTACTAGGAAAAATGCTAAAAGATGACACTGGTTTTGTACTTCCAATCCCTTTACATTTTATGATGAGTTTTAGCTCGAGGTTAAACACTCAAAGTGACTGTGAAAGTATATTGATGGCTATTATTCAAACTCCTTAAAATCAAATGGTGAGCACGGCGAGTTGGCTCTGAATAACCTATTGTCTAAAAGCAGGTTCTCTATTGTTTGCAGCCGCAAGCATAATTAGTAGGCCTGTAAGACTTTGTAAAATGCAACCGTATATAATGGAAATCTGAGTGAACCACTGCACACTCTTTGTTCAAACAAGTTCACATCAGCTCCGTGAAAGCTTGTGGTGTTAGCCTTTTGACATTCATTACCATACCCTTGAAACCACAATTATGCATTATGAATAACAGCTCTTTTAATTGCAGCTTTTACTCCGCTGTATATTGCTGCCATCACAAGAGCTACTGAAAGACAGAGGACACGGTGTAGCCAGTTTTAAGTGTTATTCTAAGTCAGTTCATGCGGATTCCTCTTGAGCAGAAAACCGTGCAAAGTGTTTTGGCTCAAGAACTTGTACTGACATTTCTGACCTTTAAATCATGAGCAGTGAATATGACAGTGGTTCTTGGAAGGACAACAAGCTCAAGCTAATCTCACTGGACCATACTCAACAAAGAACATCCAAAATAAAAATGCTCTGTCTAAAATTCTGTGTGTTTGATTATCTTAAGAGGGACAAGGATCAAAATTCTAATTCCCAATACACATCATTTGCTGCCGACGTAAGCTGAAAACATGTACTTATTATGCAACAAAGCACTGCAGGGGTATCAGATTAAGAGTGTACCTGAGGATATATCTCTCATTGATTTCGAGCTCCTTGATGGAAATCAATAACAGGTCTGTATGTGTGTGTATCATTAAAGGATTCTGCGAAAAAGCTTGAGTCCTTAAAGCAATGCATGTTTACCTGAGATGACTGCCACTACACATAACTCAATTTTCCATTACATACAGTCTGCTTGCAATACTTTGCTGTATAAATGTATAAGGTTAATAAAATTGTGAAGACAGATTATCAGGTGTGAAACCTAACATTACAATCCATAATTTCTCCAAAGCAGTATTGTAAAGGTTACGTTGTAAAAATGGGATCAATTCTGTTAAATGTGCTGAATATTGTGCTTCAAAACTTAAAAGATTCATTCATTCATTCATTTTCCTTCAGCTTAGTCCCTTATTTATCAGGGGTCACCACAGCGGAATGAACCGGCAACTATTCCAGCATATGTTTTGCGCAGCGGGTGCCCTTCCAGCTGCAAACCAGTAACACACTGGCAAATGCCCATGCACTCTCACATTCACACGCACTTACACAATGGCCAATTTAGCTCATTCAAGTTACCTAAAGTACATGTCTTTGGATTGTGGGGGAAACTGGAGCCCCCAGAAGAAACCCATGTGAACACGGGGAGAACATGCAAACTCCACACAGAAATGCCAACTCAATGCGACTCGAATCAGCAACCTTCTTGCTGTGAGGTGACAGCCATCGTGCCTCCCCCAACTTAAAAGGTTATTTTACCGAAAAATTATTATTTACTTTCCCTCATGTTATCCGAACCCTCAAGATCGTCGTTCATCTACAGAAAACAATTTAATATATTTTAGAAGTCAGAGAGTTCTCTTATTCACCAGAGACTGCAATGGCCTCAATGGTTCAACTGTAATCTTACAAATTCAATTAAATTCATTCATTCATCATTCTCTTCCAGCTGCAACCCATCACTGGGAAACATCCATACACACACTCATACACTACGGTAATTTTTAGCATACCCAATTCACCTGTACCACATGTCTTTGGACTTGTGGGGGAAACCGGAGCACCCGGAGGAAACCCACGCAAACACGGGGAGAACATGCAAACTCCACACAGAAATGCCAACTGACCCAGCCGAGGCTCGAACCAGCAACATTCTTGCTGTGAAGCGAACGTGCTACCCACTGCACCACCGCATCGCCCCTTCAATTCAATTCAATTCAATTCAATTCAATTCATGTTAATTTATATAGCGGTTTCACAATGTAGAGTGTGTCAAAGCAGCTTAAAGGGCCACGAAACCCCCCTGTCTCAGCAGGGTGTTTTCACACCTCTAGTTTAGAAAAAGTCAGGAAAGTGAGCATGTCCAGCTCTGTTTAGGTGGGAGTGTCGGGGGAGGAAAAGAGGGAAGGATTTGCAAATATTGGAGTTTCCATTTGGGCACGCGCAAGGCAAAAGAAACACACAGACGCAGGGGAGAAAGACTGTGACTGTGTGTGCATGGACATCAGTAATCAAATTATTTGCCAAATTATTAATTTGTCGACTTTAACTGCAGTTTGGCACTTTCACTTTCATTCAGGAACATTTCCTGCATGCCCCCGTGATAAACAAGATATTGAAAGCGAGGAACTACTGGAGAGAGGAGTTTTAATGGAATGTTTGATACCGCACGGCGAATGGGAGAAAAAAATCCTCCGCATTTCTCGGTAACTTAGATGCACTCGGTAGGTAGCACCAGAAAGCCGTGTGTGTCTAGACTATCCTGTCACAAAATGCGGCGAAAATCCTACACGACAGTAAAAGTTTAATTGTGGTGTTTACATGTTTACAGTGGATCTTTCAGTCTAAAATATTGTACTGTAATATTGCAGTGATATTAACATACTGTAAACTTAGTAACTAAATCTCTTTGACTGTGGTATGTCTTTAAAAACTGAAAGAGCACTGCTGACGATACGAAGTAACTTTGCCATCTGAATGAACAAACAAAAGGCACTGCTCTCACACACACTTACCAAATCTGTAGACACAGGACAATCAATACAAACTGGAACCGTGTCTTTTTTTAAAAGGAGACGAGTGGCAAATCTGGATTTCACCATTTCCAGATGCGAAAAGCTCTCAGGTAAAAATGTTCCTTACAAACGCATTCTGTCGCGTGCACTGTATTCCACACGTGAGTCTAGCTGCGCTCTCATAGTGGGGAAATGAAAACAAAACCTTCGTTGCAAGACAATAATAAATGCAGCACAATAATAAATGCAACACTGATGACCCATGTTTCCAAATTCTTGTTCTTTAACTTGTTTTAGCAACACAACGTGGCGTCTCTCTGTCGTCTGAACACTGTAAAACAGTCTTCGTGGCTATCATGCATATTAATGAAGTTGCACTGCATACACAATAACGCGCTGATTGGTTTGAACCAAGTCTTTCTCATAAATTAATGCTGCACACTCAGAGACGTCACGATGTACTCGCAGGTACCGACATCCACTCTCCATGATGGATTACACGCAAGTATCTAATCACCGTGACGCAGCTTCAAAAATTTGTTTCAAACCTGAAGAACGAATTTGCTCAAAATAACACAAAAACAACCAATTTTCACTTTTTAGTGAAATACATGTGTCCTAATAGTGTTTATAGGAGCGTGGGACACATACAGTATATGACTGTCAACAGCTCAAAAATGTGTTTTGGTGTTTCGTGACCCTTCCACATAGAAGTTCTAGTAAAGTCCAGATTTCAGAGTTGAAGTTCAGTTTAGTTCAGTTCAGTGTGGTTCAATTTCATTGCTGAAAGTTCAAACACTGAAGAGCAAATCCACCGATGCGCAGCTCTACAGGTCCCAATCCAAGCAAGCCAATGGTGACAGCGGCGAGGAAAAAAATCTTCGCCAATTGATGAAGTGAAGGAAAAAAAACCTTAAGAGCAACCATACTCTGTTGGGCACGACCATTTCTCCTCTGGCCAAACTTCCTATGTGGAGCTGCAATCTAGGCACCGGAGGCTGGTAAACGCTGGACGTCCATCATGGAGAACTGCAGGTGTGAGTAGGTCACCGGCGGGTGTTCAGGCTGGCCCACAGGATCAATGCGGGGACTCGTCTGTCACTGTGGTCTTCAGAAATCAATCTAACGCTCTCTGCTCCTCCATGACCACCACAGCATCAGATCTTGCAAACTGGAGACATATACCACAGACACCAGGAGACACCACAACCAGGAGAGACACAGAAGACACTGGAGATCACAGGAAACCCAGATCGTAGATTCAACTGCTTGATGCGATAGCCCAGTGGTTAGTGCAATGAAATGTAAAACAGAGCTCTGGGGGTCCCGAGTTCAAATCCCAGCTTGTGGACTTTTCCCAATTCAATCCCCCTCTCTCTCCTATTTCACTTGCTGTCATCCTACTGTTATGTCAAATAAAGGCAAGATGCCAAAAATAAATCTTAAAAAAAAGCCAGAATCAACTCTGACTGTGTATAGGGAGTTCAGTCCTTTCTGGTACTAGGCCGGACACTGAGGGAATGGTGAGTGGAGTCTTTATAGTGCTGAGATGATGATTGTGATGAAGTTCAGGTGTGTGTCTAATTAGAGCTCAGTTGAGGGTGCTCGTGGTGATTGAGTGGGTGGAGAAGCTGGTCTAAAGCTGCGGTCACACTGGACTTTTCTCCCCATAAACTTCCATTCATACGCACGTAAATGCATCAGACCGGAAACGCAAGCTCATACCTCAAGTTTCGCACATTGCTGTGTTGGAAAGTTCAAGCTTGGTGAACTCTGACCTGTGAAATCACATCACTTGACTGCGTGAGATCAAAACATGACCTCTTGGACAGAAATTTAAAATATGGACCAATCGCTTGCTTTTTTTAATGTCTAAACATCTTGTTTAATCCCGCCCCTTTTCACAGCGCCATACGACAGAATTTCACATGCTCAAACTCTAGTGTCGCTTCCATTCATACGCACGCGAATGCGTCACACTGGAAACACAAGCTTGTATGACAAGTTTCGCACATCGCTGCATTGCAAAGTTCAAGCTTGGTAAACTCTGACCCGCAAAATTGTATCACGTGACTGCGTGAGTGCGAAGATCAAAATATGACCTCTCTGGACAGAAATGTAAAATTTGGACCAATCGCTCGCTTTTTTAAATGTCTAATCAACTTGTGTAATCCTGCCCCTTTTTCGCAGCGCCGTACGACAGAATTTTGTATGCTAAAGCCATTACTGTGACACTGGCACAGATGATGAAAGGACATTGGAGAAAAAAAAAAAAAACGTTTTTACAGCTATTTGCCACACAATTTTTTTCTTGGAGCTTCGTATGAATACAATTTTGTAATTATAATTTTTGTTCGATTCTAATTTTACTTTTGGGGTCTTATTTGACATTATATTCAATGTTTTATTAATGTACTAACTAATGTGACTAACATTTTAAATGGCAAATTCATCAATATGTAATTAGAAATATACAGTATTTAAATACATGCTATACAGGTTTCAGTAGTTCACGACAAAAATATTTCAGTATACCATAAATGCTTTGGTTATATCAGTGTTTATATGAAGTGTTGTGTCAAAACTTGAATTTGAATAAAGATAACTAAGTCAACCAAAACAACCAACATTTTTTCTTCATTTCGCTCATCTGGCCAATGTTTACTTAACAATTAATTTGTCTACTAGGATTTAGCAATTTAAGGGTTATTAAGGATTTGAAATATGTTAAAATTGGAGTCTCTTGTAAAAAAAGAATTTGGGAACCACAGCTTTAGATGACAGGGCTGCAGGCAGTAATAACGGCAATACCACCAGGTTGTGTCTGTTTTTTACTCTCAAACATTTATGGCTACCAGACATCAAAAATCTAATTCTAGATACCAATTTAACCCTACAATTGAATTGTTTTCAGCTGCTTTTACAAACAAGCTATAATCAAACCATAAACCTCAACACAGCTGCTCCGATCAGCTACAGTATGTCTGGTCACATGGCTTCTAACCATCTCAACACAAGAGATGTCCTTTTCAACTAAAAATGTTTGCATCCTTTTCGTCAGTTAGAAGAAGTTTGCACAACAGCTTTACTGGTTATTTTTAATCAACCTCAGTAATGACCAGAAAATTATCAAAAATTGACTTATTTTCTTCTATTCTATTCTACTCTATTCTATTTATTAATTGAGTAGAGATTGTATTTGAACTTGTATTTGGAAAGACCAAACTACAAATGTTCAGGGCAGAAACCTGGCTTCTGATTTATTTTACTTGCCTTGGATTTACCAATAAATTGAAAATATCTGTAACAGAATAATGTTTGAAGGCACAAGCATGTATTTATCAAGCAGATTGAAAAGTGATAATCAGATATCATAGGTAGTTATAGTAGATATCATTCGTAAGGATACACTCTAGATGAAGATACTTATGGTCAATCACCTTATGACCAGGTTTCATAAAAGTGGATAGCCGGGACATTTATTTTACAGGATAAGATTTATTTTACAATGGATAAGTAGACAACTCCATAGGGGTGTAAGGTGTTTCATGTTGTCCTGTCTTTTATTTTGTAATTGTTTTGTTGTCTTGTTTCATGCCCTGCTTCCTACCTTGTGCTCCTTCAGTATGTGTGTCATGTTTTCATTGGTTTATCTTTGTCATGTGTTTAGTTTCTCATTGGTTCTTTCATGTCATGTGATCCCTTCTGTTTGGTATATAGACACCTCATGTTTCCCTGTTCTTGGTCTAGATTTGTTTATCATAACCCGCTGTTGGTAAGTCGCTTGTCTCTTTGTTTTTGCCATGCCTTGCCATGTTTTTTTGTTTCAAGCCATGTTAATGTTATGTTTAGAGAGTAGTGTTTAGTTTTATGTTTGTTTTGCACTTTGAAGAATAAACTGCCCTTGGGTTCAGATCGCTTGCCTCCAGTGGACTTGTCTGCGTTACAAAGGGAGATGAAGGAGATCTATAGTAGGAATGAAGAGTCAGGTACGTGTAGCATAAAATTAAGTCCTTATCAGTAGTCCTTATCAGGAGACCAGACAATGACCTTGTGGGAACTGAGTGCTTCTAAAAGGCTGTGGAGGTGATTAGTAGAGCACTGGTCAGATTTGTGTGGTTAGAAATCTGGTGATTGAGATTGCTGATTGGTGAGTGAACTGGCCTGGTGTGACTGTGAAAAAAAACCCTCTCCATGGCCACTGGCCGAGTGACACGGTGGTCACCCTCTTAGAGCTGGATCTTTAGAAGAATGATGAGAAGCAAGGACAGGGGTGTAGTTAGTGGGGGGAAAGGGTAACAGAGTGCATAGGGCTCTGGCAATTTAGGGGTTCAGCGACGGATTGCAGGGGGGCAACCATAAACCTCAGCGCAGCTTCAGGGGGACCCAGAGATACCCCTGAGATGCCAATACCCCCAGGGATACTTCTCTTTCGACCTCGCTAACGTCTCACCCTCCAATCCACCACCTCCCCCCTCCCCGACCGACATCGCTAACATCTTACCCGCCAATCCACCACCTCCCCCCGCCAACATTGCTAACATCAAATAATTGTGCATAGGGCCAGAAATTGCTGGTGACTTCCCTAAGCATAGAACCCTACTAGTAGGTTCTAATAGAGTATGTCTTTTCTGTACTCCATGATCTCTCTCCTCGACCATACCCCTCCCAGTCAACCAGATACTTTAAACAACCAGAAACCAGTCAGAAACTCAGGATCTCCTTGAATGACTAAACCAGGCATCTTCCAGCACAAATATGACCGTGGGATCATCTGCTGGACCAGGTTTTGTGAGAACAGAAGAGACTTGCACCAGTTTTTGCACATTTGAACCAGACACTTTCTTACAATCACTCCATATCTATTAAAATATATGCATATATATTGTGCATTTATGAAGAGAGTGGGTCTGACAAACCACCTATAGAAACACTTTTTTAATAAAAAACACTCCTTCCTCCTTATCAAGCACTTAATTTTCTAAGCACTAACAGTTCCTTTGTATATTTAGCACTTCTTTATAATTAGCACTTCTTCTTTTTCTATTGCCTCTTCTTGTTGAATCAATTGTAAGTTGCTTTAGACAAAAGTGATATTCTGCACATGGAGATGTTGGTGAACCCCAGTGAGTTCCAGACTCTTTCGGTCTTCCAGAACCAAATTATGACTCTTGGTAATTCAGGTGGTTCTCCTGACCAGATGGACAGGAGAGGTTGGTAACCAAGTACACATTGAAAAGAAGTGAGTTCCATGGTTGGCTGGTAAAGGGAATTTTAAGTATACCTGTCCTAGGCAAGGATGTGTTTCCAGGAGTTCTGTGACTATGGCAAAAGATAATATCCTGGATTTTCCTCTTGGTTTGTCAGTTGGTCTTTGGATGATAACCAGAGGATAGGCTAACAGTCACACCCAGAAGTGAAAAGAAGGATCTCTATACCCTTGAAATGAATTCGGGTCCTATATCCAACACAATGTCGTCTGGAAGACCAAAGTAGCGGAACACATGATTGAAGAGCATCTTTGCAGTTTTGGTGGCTGTCAGGAGTTCTTTCAATGGAAACAACTGGTTTGCTTTAGAGAACCTGTCAACAGCAACAAAGATACAGGTATTTTTATCAGACACAGGTAAGTTAGACAAAGTCTACTCCTAAGGGGCGTGTGACAATGGATGCTGAGGATTGGAAAGTGGAAGGAGTTTACCAGTAATTGACGAGGTGTTGAAGCCATAGCATATTCCCAGCATCTTTTCATGTACCTGATGTCATTTGCCATTCCAGGCCAAAAAATGCTATCTTTAAGCATTGAGAGGATGTGATTGATCCCAGGATGCCCAGTGCCCAGGGAAGTATAGAAGTATAGAAGTTTGGCGGGCCCCTTTCAGCCAGTGTCTCCACATTTCAAGGGTAAACAAACCAAGTAGTTCTCTTTTCCTGATAGTTCTGCTCCACTGGGATAACATACGATAAAAGAATGGAGTGAGTGAGTAGTTGAAGAATTGTCCTGCTGCTCCAAAAGGATGGCTTCTACTCCAGCTGTAGATCCATCTACTTTTAATGATGAATGTTTTTATAGAAATCAGGAAGGACCAGACGATGAACTGATGTGAAATCTTTCTGGAGTGTTTTCATGGCAGTAGTTGCTTCAGGGCTCCAGGACAGAGAATCGGACTTGTTCTTTCGAAGATTTGTGAGTGGAGAGATAATGAAGCTGTAGTTGTAAATGAATATTTGATAGAAATTGGAGAAACCTTTGAAAATAGAGAATCTTTAGAGGTTTTTTTGATAGTCATGGGCTATGCCCAGGATTTGATGGCTTCTACTTTCCCCTTGTCCACCTTGCATGTTAATTTGGTAGCTTAGGAACTGAATGAAAGGTTAATGGACTGTACACTTCTCAGTTTTCAGCCATTGAAGAACCTCAGCGATGAAGTGGTAATGTTCAGCCTCATTCCAGTAGTATACCAAGCTGTCAACAATATCAATCAAAATAAGGCATGCCAAGGTATCCATAGTGTCTAGTTTGAGTAATAAAAGCTGCATTCCATTTGTCCCCCTCACATATATGGATGAGGTTGTAAGCACTCCTGAGGTCCAGGTTGGTAAAAAAAAAAAAAAAAAACCTTGGCTCTGCTAAGCTGTTCCAGTGCCGTTGCGATGAGAGGAAGAGATAACCATACTTGAATGGGGATTTTGTTCAATTCCCGGTAGTCGATGCAAGACAGCAACCCTCTGTCCTTCTTGGCAACAAGAAAAAAATGAGGAGGTAGATGGAGGTAGGATTCTTGCTAAAGAGTCTCTTCAATATATTCCTACATGACTTTCTTTTCTGGTTTATTATTATTTCTGGATATTTCGCAATTTTTATTTTACCTCTGCCCTTGCTGTTTATATAACTTCTTTATATTTGCAAAATACAATTTATTTGGGCAGTGATAACATTTAAAATCTTTTCTTTTGCACTGTAGTTTTATCAATTATTTAAGAATTAAAGTGAATGAACAAATCACATTCTTGATTTCATTGCATTTTACAAAAATGTAACATTAGTTCAAATTGTACAGTGTTATGTAGTGTGACTCCCCATACACTTTATAATATTTATAAATAAATAATTTATTATTGTATTGTTATTGCAGACATTATTATTTGGCAGTGACACAGATTTGAAATGGCGAACCTGCGTCAGCCAAGCAACTGCCATTGAGTTGCACAAGAAGTTTAAAAGGTTGTTTCCTGCCGCTATCATGGATCTCCTTGGTTTCAAAGAACAGAAATTAAAATTTGAAGTGTGCACAGTGTTTAGAATTTCAAAATGGAATAATGCCATTTCCCCAGATTCAACACAAAACCCTAGTGGACCCCCCAAACACAAAACAAAGCTCTGTGAACATCTGAGGTGGTCTAAATCCATATATAATGTTCAGCAATGTCCTCATTTTCTTTCGTCATTTTTACTCTCTTTCTGTATTCCTTATATACCACTTTTCAGAACTCAGGTTCAAAATTGAGTTTTAGCTCCAAAGCTGAGAGTGTAGTCATAATGCGTTTAGGGTTTGAAGCCTTCGATTTGACGGCATATAAAGGCCTATGTTTTTTGAACGGTCTGTATGTTTGTCTGTTTAGCAGATCTGTTTTATGGCACATGAATTCAGATGTCCAAATCCCACTCTACCTCATTAACTCCAAAATATGAATATTCATAGCTTCATTAGCTACAATCAAAGATTGCAGTCAGCACTATAAAATAATACAGCCACTGGCTTGAAAAATCCTGACAGCCCAGTTTAAGTTGAAGAATATGCTTATTTTAGCCATCTTGATGTTCATTCCGCTCAAGGCAGACAACATAAAGCAAACAAACAAACATGAGCAGTCAGTTAATTGTGCATAGTGATTATCTTAATTACTAAATCATTTACACTAATGCTCATTACACACCGTTATGATTTTAAACCTTGTTACTGATGCACCCTGATAACAGATGCTGTTCAGACAAAAATGATAGAGAGCTCAGTAATTAAATATGAGACATGACTATGCATCTTCATGAATTATTCATTGTGGTAATAAACCAGACTTAAGGACTGCAAGAGACAACATCCAATCACCTGATTATGGATCTTCAGCATTTTCTCGTTAAAATAATCAACAGAGCTCCATGTTTAAAGTGTTTACCTTGTTGTTGTGGATGGTTGTGATCTAGGAAGTGGCCTTCCTTCTGGAACATGATATAAGAGTGCACTTTACGACATTACATTATTCATGGAACCATGAAAAGTAAATAAAAATATCCAGCAATTTCGGACTTCTGACAGTTTATGGCCTCTGGAGGTTTTATTGCGATGGTCCCTTATGGCTCTTGTTGCATTGCTTTTCATGCAGAGACACTTTCAGCAGGCATCAACACCTGACATATGATGCTAAGGCAGGGCAACGATCCTGGGCCTTTCAAAGGAAAAAAAAGTTTCTGGGTTTTTTTAAGACAAGTATTCCCCCCAAGGCATCTCTGCTGAACTTGTAGGCTACTCGTCATGGTTTCTATCATTTTAGATGGTCCTTCTCGTACTGATGTAAATTCAGGCCTCAGTTTTTCATTCATTCATTCATTCATTCATTCATTCATTTTCTTTTTGGCTTAGTCACTTTATTAATCAGGGGTCACCACAGCAGAATGATCTGCCAACTTATCCAGCATATGTTTTACGCAGTGGATGCCCTTCCAGCTGCAACCCATCACTGGGAAACACCAGTTCACTCTCATTCACACACATACACTACAGACAATTTAGCTTACCCAATTCACCTATAGTGCATGTGTTTGGACTTGTGGGGGAAACCGGATCATCCGGAAGAAACCCACGCACACACTGGGAGAACATGCAAACTCCACACAGAAATGCCAACTGACCCATCTGAGGCTGAAACCAGCGACCTTCTTTCTGTGACGTGACAGCACTACCCACTGCACCACTCTGCCACCCCCTTAGTTTTTCTGATACATTTATTTTTATTTAGCTATTTGATTGTTTAAAACAGGGTGTGGTGTCATAATTGTGTGCTTATGATTTGGTCTGCATAAGTTTTATAAGATTTGAACCAGACGCCACCACTGATTTCTACTGCACAAGTTCCAAGACTGGGACATTCTGCTTTTACTTTTGTTGATGTTCAGTATTACTCACTCACTCACTTACTCACTTATTTCCCTTTAACTTAGTCCCTGCTTTATCAGGGGTTCATACAACGGTATGAACCACCAATTACTCTGGTATATGTTTAGGTGGTATGGGTGAATTGGTTGAAGTAAAATGTACCATAGTGTGTAACTGTGTGTGTAATGAAAGAGTGTATGGGTGTTTCTCAGCAATGGTGGTTCAAGAGTAGTCTCAGTGTTGGATTACACCTGGAAGGGCATCTGCTGCGTAAAACTTGTGCCAAAGAAATTGGTGGTTCAATCCGGAGTGGCAAGCCCTCATGGATGAGGGACTAAGCCAAAGGAAAGTCAGTGAGTCAGATTCGATTTTTGGCCCAGAATTTTCATTTCAGTGCATCCTAACTATTTAATATCGAAAGTCGAATTTGTATATGGCAGGTATTAATGTAAATTAATAATAAATAAGTGAATAAGTAGAAGCAGGAGGGATCATATTAGTCACCAGGTTTAGTGGTGAAAACTATTAGACTATGGCCCAGTTTCACAAACAGGGCTTAGCTTAAGCCAGGACTAGACCTTAGTTGAATTAGGCTATTTAAGCCACATTTATAAAAACAGCCTTAGAAAAATACATTACTGGTGTGCACCTGTAGACAAAAAATGACACTGATATATTTTAAGACATCTCACTGCAAGTTATTTTCAGTTGAGACAGCTCAAACATGCAATTTAATCTTGACTAGCCTTAAACCTTGTTTGTAAAACCGGGGGCAGATCTAGTAGATTACTAGAATGTTTACTCTATTCATTTCCAAGTTAAACAGCAACTTTACTTTCTTGTATTTCTGGGAGAAGTTCATGAATTTACATGTTGTAAATCCAGCAGCTCTATTTCGATCAAATAATAGAATCATTATTAAGCTGTTTAAATTGCCGCAACACAAGTTCTTACATGTATTTGAGAATCAAAATTTCAGAAATTTACCAATATAACTAGGAAATTTGTCAATATTTGCGTAAAAATGAAAAAAAAAAAAACTTTACGAGGCATCATGTAAACATTAGTGAGTTGCATTTAAAATAACAGTCACATGCAGCGGGGGCGGCTTTACTTAAAGTATTTGTAAAGGGTTAATTCATATCAATTCAATTCAATTCATATCTTCTAAAAACAAACAATGACTTTTTGGGGAGTGAATTTACTTCCAATGTTATCTCAAATGTAAGTTACATGGTAAATCCTTATTTACTGAACAGATTTACACTTACCTGCCACTTTATTAGGTACACCTGTCCAACTGCTCCTTAACGCAAATTTCTAATCAGCCAATCACTTGGCAGCAACTCAATGCATTTAGGCATGTAGACATGGTCAAGATGATCTTCAAACCGAGCATCAGAATGGGAAGGAAAGGTTATTTAAGTGACTTTGAACGTGGCATGGTTGTTGGTGCCAGACGGGTTGGTCTGAGTATTTCAGAAACTGCTGATCTACTGGCATTTTCACTCACAACCATCTCTAGGGTTTACAGAGAATGGTCCTAAAAAGAGGAAATATTCAGTGAGTGGCAGTTCTGTGGGCGCAAATGCCTTGTTGATGCCAGAGGTCAGAGGAGAATGGCCAGACTGGTTCCAACTCAACTCAAATTACCACTCATTTCAACCGAGGTATGCAGTAGAGCATTTCTGAATGCACAACATATCAAACCTTGATGGCGGATGGGCTACAGCAGCAGAAGACCACACCAGGTGCCACTCCTGTCAGCTAAAAACAGGAAAATGAGACTACAATTCACACAGGCTCACCAAAATTGGACAATAGAACATTGGAAAAACGTTGCCTGGTCTAATGAATCTCAATTTCTGCTGCCACATTCAGAATGTAGAGTCAGAATTTGGCGTTAACAACATGAAAGCATGGATCCATCCTGCCTTGTATCAACAGTTCAAGCTGGTGGTGGTGGTGTAATGGTGTGTGTGTGTATATTCTTGACACACTCTAGGCCCATTAGTACCAGCTAAGCATCGTGTCAACACCACAGCCTACCTGAGTATTTTTGCTGACCATGTCCTTCCCTTTATGACCACAATGTACCCATCATCTGATGGCTATTTCCAGCAGGATAATGCAACATGTCATAAAGGGCGAATCATCTCAGACTGGTTTCTTGAACATGAAAATGAGTTCACTGTACTCAAATGGCCTCCACAGTCACCAGATGTCGATCTAATAGAGCACCTTTGGATAGTGGTTGAACAGGAGATTCCCATCATGGATGTGCAGCCAACGAATCTGCAGCAACTGCATGATGTTATTATGTCAATATAGACCAAAATCTCTGAGGAATATTTCCAGTACCTTGTTGAATCTATGCCACGAAGGATCAAGGCAATTCTGAAGGCAAAAGGGGGTCCAACCTGGTACCAGTAAAGACGATGAGTCTATATATTTCACTTCCAGATTGTTCTGATCTGAATATTAGCACGGTCTTGCTCACGTGATAATCCCATAATATCTGTTAAACGGCTGTGATTGTAATTGGCTACATGCCAATCTAGAATGTACCATCAAATCCTAAAAAGCATGTTGTGTGCCTGAGAATCATGTTTCATTCCATGTGTGACAAAATCCATAGCACATTTAATAAATCAGCTCTCTGTACCAAGAATCCTTTTAAGTCGTCCAAATCGCAGCTCATTCTCGTCACATTCTAGAAGTCATTAAAATGACTCTTTGCTGTTTGATAGATCGGCAGTGTTGATTCTGTGTTTGTGGAGGCTTGACATGCTTTATTGATTCCGTTCGTGAGAGACTGACAACAGCTGCTGTGTGTCTCGTGGTTAAGACAGCAATGGAGCAACTACAAGCAGCAGGGACAATGGCAGATGGTGAGAGGTGGCCTGTGTTACAGTCGTTTACAGTCACACACACTTGCACAACATGAAACACACACACAGACGCACACGCACATGGCCTGAGGAAGAAACAACATGTTCTTAAGTCAACCAGTTCCTTATGTTGAAGCGCAAATGTGAAATTGCAAGTGAAATTGAATGTTTTGTGAGTAATTTGACATTTTAATTAGAGCACCACTTTGTGTTAGCTGTTCATAATTATTATTTACATTTATTTAAAAGGATCAATTGCTAAATATAATGTGCTTGTTGAATTTGTGTTGTTTTCAGAGCATTTTTTTCAGAGGTGGGATACAGTTACGTTTAGGGAAGGGTTTAGTGGTTATAGGTAATTGCATGTTCGTTGTGTAAAATTCATTCAATCATTAATTGTCCTTCGGCTTAGTCTTTATTTCAGAGGTCGCCACATTGGAATGAACCGCCAACTATTCCACCATATGTTTTATGCAGCAGATGTATGAAATTATTTATTTAAATTGTATGGTACAGAGTAATTGCTCATAGTCAAATAATTAGAGGGGTTTATTTAAGGGATAATGCACATTCTGATGGTTTAGTGCTGATTATAAAAAGGTTAGTTCTATTCCTTGATTCTCATTGGTCAACAGGTGTTAATAACGATAATGAAAGACGATTACTGCTTCAGTTATACAGCATCTATGCTGTATACACTTTTTTTTAACCTGTATCTTTGCATTTTTCGACTTATTTTTAAAACAACTATGTTTGATAGTGAAATTCTTAAAAGAAAAATTACAGTACCCATGAAATAGTGCAGAAAATTCCACCAATCACAATATGCACCAAAATGTTTTTTTTACTTCCCCAAATTTACTCCTTTTCTACTTTGCCTCTCAGCGCAGGCGGTCCATGCTTTCGTACGCTTATCACCCCTGTTGTGGATAAGTGGGTCTGAAACCAACCCTTTCTAGCTGCTAGAGCGGATGGCTGTTGCCTACTTCAGACTATCTCCACATCCCTTGTTCCCTTCTGCTGTAGCAATGTTATGTCTATGATTATGTGTTTATGTGCATGTTGAAGGGACTTTTTTACCTTGTTTTTTCCTAATGTAATTTCCTCTTTCTATGCTACCTCTTGACCGACCTATTTTGCCCTGAAATGTCCAGTTGTGCTGCATGTAACAGTGTTGTGACAAATAAAGGCTCCTCACCATCATCAAAATACAAAATGCTTGTACATGTTTATATATGGAGTTGAAGGCAAAATATTTTTTTTTAATAGACATGCAAATGCAAATACAAAAAAAAAAAAATAAAAAAAAAAAAATGTATATGTATGTATATATATATATATATATATATATATATATATATATATATATATATATATATATATATATATATATATATATATATATATATATATATATATATATATATATATATATATATATATATATGTATATGTGTGTGTGTATGTATATATATATATATATATATATATATATATGTGTGTGTGTGTATATATGTATACGTATATGTATATATACGTATATATATATATATATGTATACGTATTTGTATATATACGTATGTGTGTGTGTGTGTGTATATGTATATATATATATATATATATATATATGTATATGTATGTATGTACACTACCTGACAAAAGTTGATCCCAGTTGTAAGAGCAACAAATAATAACTTGACTTCTAGTCGACACTGTGTATATATATATATATATATATATATATATATATATATATATATATATATATATATATATATATATATATATATATATATGTGTGTGTGTGTGTGTGTGTGTGTATATATATATATATGTGTATATGTGTATATATATATATATATATATATATGTGTATATGTGTATGTATAAGTTATGGAATGCCATTCAGGAAATTTTGAGTATATGGAATGGAATAAAAGTCTGAATATATTGAATGAAACTTGAATATATGGAATGAAACTTGAATATATGGAATGAAAGTATGAATATATTGAATGAAGCTTGAATATATTAAATGAAAGTCTGAATATATTGAATGAAACTTGAATATATGGAATGAAAGTCGGAATATATGGAATGAAAGTCGGATTATATTGAATGAAACTTGAATATATGGAATGAAAGTCGGAATATATGGAATGAAAGTCTGAATATATTGAATGAAACTTGAATATATGGAATGAAAGTCGGAATATATGGAATGAAAGTCTGAATATATTGAATGAAACTTGAATATATGGAATGAAAGTCTGAATATATTGAATAAAAGTCTGAATATATTGAATGAAACTTGAATATATGGAATGAAAGTCTGAATATATTGAATGAAACTTGAATATATTGAATGAAAGTCGGAATATATGGAATGAAAGTCTGAATATATTGAATGAAACTTGAATATATTGAATGAAAGTCTGAATATATTGAATGAAAGTCTGAATATATTGATTGAAACTTGTCATTAGCGCCATCTTGTGTTATTTATTTTAGACCGTTTGAACAATGAGCGAGTCGGCACGGAATTTAGTTGCTGCGTTTTTTTTGCGGTCACGCCATCTGCGGTTCCGAGAGAGATGGTCACGCTGTCTGTGTTTCAAATTGCAGTGCGCGTCTACTTGGTGTTGCACTTTAGATTAAACACTCGTGTGTTTAATGCGCTGCAGTTTTATAATCTTGTTTCAGTTTTATTCGCGTAAATGAATTAAAATGAGAGATAATAAAAAAATGGTCACTTTTATTCATGTTTGGATATAGAATTCAAATGAGAGATAATAAAAAAATGGTCACTTTTATTCATGTTTGGATATATAATAATCATGACTTTGCATGTAGGCTATGCTATTATTTCTTTGTTTTGCTGTAATTGTGTTTTATTTGCGAGTTTTAAACAAAATTAATAGCATACAAAGTCATTACCCGGCTGTCATAACTATTCACATTCGTTTTCATATTCACAACCTACTATTTAGGTGTTTACTGTGTAATTATGACTGTTTTATTGGTTTATAAAACACTTTGTGGGTTTCTCTCAAGAATGCCTCCACATCTTCTCTGGGGCTGGTGAGCACAGTGGTACATTAGGACATGTAGAACAATAATCTGGTGGAGTTGTCAGAAAACAAGTTGATTTTATTTTTTAATGATTTTTCTAATATGACCATATAGTAAAAAAAAAACACTATTTTCCATGATTTTAGCATGCTATTATTAAAATATGAAACAGTAATATGATATGAAAAGTGAGCACAGTGGTACATTAGGACATGTAGAACAATAATCTGGTGGAGTTGGCAGAAAACAATTAAATTTTATTTTTAAATAATTTTTCTAATATGATCGTACAGTAAAAAAACACTGTATTTTGCATGATTTTAGCGCGCTATTATTAAAATATGAAACAGTAATATTATATGAAAAGTGAGCACAGTGGTACATTAGGACATGTTGAACAATAATCTGGTGGAGTTGGCAGAAAACTATTTTATTTATTTTTTAATGATTTTTCCAAATATGATTGTATAAAAAAGTCAGTATTTTACATGCTTCTGGTATATTATTATTTATATGTGATTTAAGTAGTGAAAATAAACATTTGTACAATAATAATTTAGTTTTTTTTCATTAATTTAGCAACATTCCACATGAAAAAGGGAAAATATTTACCGAAAAACAAAAATAAACCAATAAAACAGTCATAAATACACAGTAAACACCTAAACAGTAGGTTGTGAATATGAAAACGAATGTGAATAGTTATGACAGCCGGGTAATGACTTTATATGCTATTAATTTTGTTTTAAACTCGCAAATAAAACACAATTAAAGCAAATACCATTTTTTTATTATCTCTCATTTGAATTCATTTACGCGAATAAAACTGAAACAAGATTATAAAACTGCAGCGCATTAAACACACGAGTGTTTAATCTAAAGTGCAACACCAAGTAGACGCGCACTGCAATTTGAAACACAGACAGCGTGACCATCTCTCTCGGAACCGCAGATGGCGTGACCGCAAAAAAAATCGCAGCAACTAAATTCCGTGCCGACTCGCTCATTGTTCAAACGGTCTAAAATAAATAACACAAGATGGCGCTAATGACAAGTTTCAATCAATATATTCAGACTTTCATTCAATATATTCAGACTTTCATTCAATATATTCAAGTTTCATTCCATATATTCAGACTTTCATTCCATATATTCCGACTTTCATTCAATATATTCAAGTTTCATTCAATATATTCAGACTTTCATTCCATATATTCAAGTTTCATTCAATATATTCAGACTTTCATTCAATATATTCAGACTTTCATTCAATATATTCAGACTTTCATTCAATATATTCAGACTTTCATTCCATATATTCAAGTTTCATTCAATATATTCAGACTTTCATTCCATATATTCAGACTTTCATTCCATATATTCAAGTTTCATTCAATATATTCAGACTTTCATTTATTATGTTCAGACTTTCATTCCATATATTCAAGTTTCATTCAATATATTCAGACTTTCATTCCATATATTCCGACTTTCATTCCATATATTCAGACTTTCATTCAATATATTCAAACTTTCATTCAATATATTCAGACTTTCATTCAATATATTCAAGCTTCATTCCATATATTCAAGTTTCATTCAATATATTCAAGTTTCATTCAATATATTCAAGTTTCATTCAATATATTCATACTTTCATTCCATATATTCAAGTTTCATTCCATATATTCAAGTTTCATTCAATATATTCAGACTTTTATTCCATTCCATATACTCAAAATTTCCTGAATGGCATTCCATAATATGTGTATATTTATTATATATATATATATATATATATATATATATATATATATATATATATATATATACATACATATATATATATATATATATATATATATACATATATATATATATACATACATATATATATATATATACATACATATATATATATATATACATACATATATATATATATATATATACATACATATATATATATATATATATATACATACATATATATATATATATATACATACATATATATATATATATATACATACATATATATATATATATATATATATATATATATATATATATATATATACATATATATATACATACATATATATATATATATATATATATATACATACATATATATATATATATACATATATATATATACATATACATATATATATATATACATATATATATATACATATATATATATATATACATATATATATATATATATATACATACATATATATATATATATATATATATACATATACATATATATACATACATATACATATATATATATACATACATATATATATATATATATATATATATATATATATATATATATATATATATATATATATATATATATATATATATATATATATATATATATATATATATATATATATATATATATATATATAGTGTACACTACCTGACAAAAGTTGATCCGAGTTGTAAGCGCTACAAATAATAACTTGACTTCTAGTTGATCATTTGGAAAGTGGCAGAAGGTAGACTTTACTGATGAATCATCTGTTGAACTGCATCTCAATCATCACTAATACTGTAGAAGACCTATTGGAACCCACATGGACCCAAGATTCTCACAGAAATCAGTCAAGTTTGGTGAAGAAAAAATCTTGGTTTAGGGTTACATTCAGTATGGGGGTGTGCGAGAGATCTGCAGAGTGGATGGTAACCTCAACAGCCTGAGGTATCAAGACATTTGAGCTGCCCATTACATGACAAACCACAGGAAAGAGCAAATTCTTCAGCAGGATAGCGCTCCTTCTCATACTTCAGCCTCCACATCAAAGTTCCTGAAAGTAAAGAAGGTCAAGGTGCTCCAGGATTGAACAGCCCAGTCACCAGACGTGAACATTATTGAGCACGTCTGGGGTAAGATGGAGGAGGCATTGAAGATGAATCCAAAGAATCTCGATGAACTCTGGGAGTCCTGCAGTAACGCTTTCTTTGCCATTCCAGATGACTTTATTAATAAGTTATTTTAGTCATTGCAGAGATGTATGGATGCAGTCGTCCAAGCTCATGGGAGTCATATACGATCTTAATTCTTTTTCCACTGCACCATGACTTTATATTCTATACTGTACATTATTTCTGTTAAGTGACAAGACTTAACAGACTCTAGGCATGATCATATTTTATTTTGGTAAAATAAGCATAATCTTGAGGCCTTTGTCTTTCCTATAAGCCACTTCTGATACCAAATGATCAACTAGAAGTCAAGTCAATTATTTGTTGTTCCTAAAATTAGGATAGGCGGCAAGACTTTTGTCAGATAGTGTATAAGCATATATATATGCAAACTTTGCAATAAACATTAACTATATAATGTAGCATATTACATATTATTATGTTATTAAATATAGTGTGTCTGTAGAAACAATCAGCTACTTTGAATCTGAATAGCTGCTCATTTCTTCATATTTTATAAGCTGACAGAAGAATGCAAATCTTGATGGTTCAGTTAAATAATCAGAATCAAGTATTCCACATACCAGAGCATTGACACTATTTTAACATGAAATACTTTTGTTGTAGCCTGTATTGGTCTGTCAATAAGTGGGGACTTTCCTAATTAATATTCAAAATGAGTTCGGCGTGGACTTTGTGCTTTCAAATTAACTCCAAGCCACATCAAAGCAAGGTCATCTGCTGTGTTATTGACTTTAATGAGGATAGACATGAAGGTGAATTTTTAATGCTACAAATTTGGGTTATTTCAGATAAATCTCTGCAGTGATTGCCAAACAGTGATGAAACTCTCTTTTCTGATGATCCTATAGGAATAAACTTGTTACAGTGAATCTTGGGCATTGTTTGAAGTATTTTGATTGTCATCACTTAATGAAATAGAAATATTTTGAGGCGTGATGTTTCCTGCCTGCAATTCTGTCCCGTTCTGTTCTGACACAGGAAGGAGTTTTGTCTCTTTTAAAGAAAGATGATTCACTGCATGATTGACAGAGTTCACTTCAGTCTCACTCCCTGAACACAATAAAGAAAGAGAAAAAAAAACATCTATAAACAGTATCTATTTCTCCTTCCTCTTCAGGGGTCTTTTCGGTTCAGATTTTCTCATTTCAGAAGTGAAATTCAAATGGGAGAGCGCTTCAGTTTCCCAGAATCCGCTCATGAAAATCTTCTCATGAAAGTGCTATTTTAATGATTTCTCATTACTACTTCAAAGAGAGTCACATGTTTTACTGCTTGTTAAAGTCCAATTCGAATTGTTCCAATTACTTTAATGCGCGACGATCTTTCTGAAGAATGGGTTGACAGACTCGAGAGGTTTTCAAATTGACCTGATACAAAAGCCTTTGGAAACAAAAGCTGTGAGTGGATTGACTTGAAAAGAGTTAACATCAGCTACAATAAATTAAATGAGCTCATTTTTAAAATTCATTTTGTGGTCTTTTTGTTATTGAGGCATTAATGCTTGGATTCATTCAAACACACAGTGTAATTGATTAAAGATTACATTGTTTTTTTTTATATGTTAAAAAAGTTTTTGATTCTTTAAGCAGACACTTTTGTCCAAAGTGGCTTACAATTGAGGATAAAAAAAGCACTTAAAAGTCTAAGTTAGTTTATTTTTTTCAGAGCATATAGAAAGGATAGTGTTCTACAGGTGGTTTGTCAAACCCACTCACCAGTGTGGAGCACACTCGGAATTGTACAAGGTTTTCCAAGAAGCTTGGGGTGCTTTTAAGGTGGATATGGAGAGGAAAATAGTGTGTTTCCTACCATATCCTGCTATAGGTGAATGGAGGAAACTAAATTGGCTGTAGTGTATGAGTGTGTATGGGTGTTTCCCCAGTGCTGGGTTGTGGCTTGAAGGGCATCTGCTGCAAACATATGCTGGAATAGTTGTGGTTTGATCCACTTTGGCAACCTCTAAAATAGAGATTAAGCCGAAGGAAAATGAATGAATCATTAATGTGGATTAGCATCATATTTTGTTTGTGTACCCAGATTATGACAAGCCATTTCTCTAAATCTCTGTTAATAATCATTAATAATCATTTTTAGAACACAAAGGGCAACAATTAACAACAATATTTAATTTAATAATTAAATGTTATTTTGTTTTTAGAATTTACATACAGTTTAAAACTGTCTGTTATTGTCAAGGCCGGAAAGAGTCTGTGGACTTAATTTGCTGTTTCTGCACAGACATTAATTATTTATTTATTTATTTTAATTTTTTTGCAGAGTATACTGAATAATTTTGAGAGTTTAGGAACACTGAAATAAAATGAAATAAAAGAAGTTTTAATTTTATTTAAGGTTAAAATTATAGGTGGGCATAAATACATTTTTAAAATCTAGATTAATCTTGAAATTAATCTAGATTATAATGGCTCATTTGAATTCTGCCGAAGGCATTCAGAATATGTGTGCTACCCAAATAATAAGTCTTATAGAACGGGTTTCTCAAGTCAGGTGGCGCATTAGACCAGGGGCTCATCTCCTGTTTCCAAAATGCATCACAAACTGCTTGAGAAACTGTTCTACTATGATAATTGGTGATGAAAATAATTGATGTTCAATAAGATGTTCTTGTGTTTACTAACTGTTTATTTAGTTAAGCATGAATTTTGAACTGTAGGCCTACATAAGCTCGAAACAGTGATTTTTGAT
>CAIGQS010000249.1:0-22500 GCA_903798195.1 Danio kyathit
GGATTTGTCGTACAAGAGCCTCTTTATGCATGTGCAAAGTAATTGAGTAGAAAGCATAGTAAATATTGCTTTTCCCCCACTGTCTTAGATGAGACTGTGTTTGGAAGTATTGTATCCAGAGGTTTTTTCTTTTAGTGCTGAGACTAAGTTGGCCAGAGCACCTGTCTTGGGAACAGCAGGTCCTAGGTTCAAATCCAAACTGCACCTTTTCCTCAGATTACGGGAGAGTGGCTTTCTGATCTGAAACTCTTTGCATGGCCAATTGCATATGTTTGTCCTGCTTGCATCCTGGCATGCTGGTTTTTGTTGTCTATTGGTTTTATCTTCTTCCGTTTTTTTGTTTATCGAACAAATGTCTCTTACGAGCAATCTTTGCGGCGCTGTGCCTTAGCTGGTCAAAATCGCCTGTCTTGTAAACAGGAGATCCTGGGGTCAAATCCCAGCAGCACCTTAGTCCAGGTGGTGCTTGTGCTTGTTTTACAGAGCTTTACGAAATGGATCATGAAATTGTATAGCTTTGAGGCCTAATGGATAGTGCAACAAATAGAGTTAAACAACCTCTTTGGTTGTCTCTTTAAGACATGCTGTCTTTATTTAGTCTCTTTGGCAAAAACGTCTCATCCACTTTTCAGCGGTGGCGCTGTGGCTTAGTTGGTCAAAGCGCCTGTCTTGTAAACAGGAGATCCTGGGTTCGAATCCCAGCAGTGCCTAATGTTCAGGTGCCAGGACTGCTTCTTCTTAAGAATTAAGAGAGTTTACGCAGCAAACTCTTTAGCAGTCTGTTTCTTAACAAAACACAAATACTTAAGAACCCTGCTCGTTCAAGAGGGCTTTGCACAATGGCTTTATATAGCATGGTGTGGTAATGCGCAACCGGTTGGACTTTAATATTTCAAGTCGAGACATTATACATGCAGCGCTACAGTTGAATGTTTTTTTCTTTTTTCGTATAAACAATTAGCCCCTCTTATCTGCTATGTGGCGCTGTGGCTTAGTTGGTCAAAGCGCCTGTCTAGTAAACAGGAGATCCTGGGTTCGAATCCCAGCAGTGCCTAATCCGCAACGAGTACAGCTTTTATGGGCTTGAGAGTACCAAAAAGTGCTTCCTGTGCAACAGTGCTACAGAAAGCTGAGCACTGTGGCTCTGTGGCGCAATGGATAGCGCATTGGACTTCTAGGCTGTGATCTGAGTCATTCAAAGGTTGTGGGTTCGAGTCCCACCAGAGTCGCAAGTGGTGTCCTTTTTCTTCACTGACTTAGGAGTGGTGCCTTTCCAACATTTTAGGCATCTGTCCATAGCGTTTTGCTTCTTTCTTTCATTGCGCAGTGGAGGCTCAGATACTAGGGTACTCTACAATGTAGCTGATGTCTTAGTTCAGCTGTTTTAAATAAGGGAGATTAGAAAAAGATGCAGGGCCGGGTAGGCTTGAGGAATGACTCGAAGACAACCTGTGGTTTTGGGCAAAAGTCACTACCACCTATTGTTGAGATCAAGCCTTTTGGATTTGTCGTACAAGAGCCTCTTTATGCATGTGCAAAGTAATTGAGTAGAAAGCATAGTAAATATTGCTTTTTCCCCACTGTCTTAGATGAGACTGTGTTTGGAAGTATTGTATCCAGAGGTTTTTTCTTTTAGTGCTGAGACTAAGTTGGCCAGAGCACCTGTCTTGGGAACAGCAGGTCCTAGGTTCAAATCCAAACTGCACCTTTTCCTCAGATTACGGGAGAGTGGCTTTCTGATCTGAAACTCTTTGCATGGCCAATTGCATATGTTTGTCCTGCTTGCATCCTGGCATGCTGGTTTTTGTTGTCTATTGGTTTTATCTTCTTCCGTTTTTTTGTTTATCGAACAAATGTCTCTTACGAGCAATCTTTGCGGCGCTGTGCCTTAGCTGGTCAAAATCGCCTGTCTTGTAAACAGGAGATCCTGGGGTCAAATCCCAGCAGCACATTAGTCCAGGTGCTGCTTGTGCTTGTTTTACAGAGCTTTACGAAATGGATCATGAAATTGTATAGCTTTGAGGCCTAATGGATAGTGCAACAAATAGAGTTAAACAACCTCTTTGGTTGTCTCTTTAAGACATGCTGTCTTTATTTAGTCTCTTTGGCAAAAACGTCTCATCCACTTTTCAGCGGTGGCGCTGTGGCTTAGTTGGTCAAAGCGCCTGTCTTGTAAACAGGAGATCCTGGGTTCGAATCCCAGCAGTGCCTAATGTTCAGGTGCCAGGATTGCTTCTTCTTAAGAATTAAGAGAGTTTACGCAGCAAACTCTTTAGCAGTCTGTTTCTTAACAAAACACAAATACTTAAGAACCCTGCTCGTTCAAGAGGGCTTTGCATAATGGCTTTATATAGCATGGTGTGGTAATGCGCAACCGGTTGGACTTTAATATTTCAAGTCAAGACATTCATACATGCAGCGCTACAGTTGAATGTTTTTTTTCTTTTTTCGTATAAACAATTAGCCCCTTTCATTTGCTGTATGGCGCTGTGGCTTAGTTGGTCAAAGCGCCTGTCTAGTAAATAGGAGATCCTGGGTTGGAATCCCAGCAGTGCCTAATCCGCATCGAGTACTGCTTTTATGCGTTTGAGAGTACCAAAAAGTGCTTCCTGTGCAACAGTGCTACAGAAAGCTGAGCTCTGTGGCGCAATGGATAGCGCATTGGACTTCTAGGCTGTGATCTGAGTCATTCAAAGGTTGTGGGTTCGAGTCCCACCAGAGTCGCAAGTGGTGTCCTTTTTCTTTACTGACTTAGGAGTGGTGCCTTTCCAACATTTTAGGCATCTGTCCATACCGTTTTGCTTCTTTCTTTCATTGCGCAGTGGAGGCTCAGATACTAGGGTACTCTACAATGTAGCTGATGACTTAATTCAGCTGTTTTAAATAAGGGAGATTAGAAAAAGGTGCAGGCCCGGGTAGGCTTGAGGAATGACTCGAAGACAACCTGTGGTTTTGGGCAAAAGTCACTACCACCTATTGTTGAGATCAAGCCTTTTGGATTTGTCGTACAAGAGCCTCTTTATGCATGTGCAAAGTATTTGAGTAGAAAGCATAGTAAATATTGCTTTTTCCCCACTGTCTTAGATGGGACTGTGTTTGGAAGTATTGTATCCAGAGGTTTTTTTCTTTTAGTGCTGAGACTAAGTTGGCCAGAGCACCTGTCTTGGGAACAGCAGGTCCTAGGTTCAAATCCAAACTGCGCCTTTTCCTCAGATTACGGGAGAGTGGCTTTCTGATCTGAAACTCTTTGCATGGCCAATTGCATATGTTTGTCCTGCTTGCATCCTGGCATGCTGGGTTTTGTTGTCTATTGGTTTTATCTTCTTCCGTTTTTTTGTTTATCGAACAAATGTCTCTTACGAGCAATCTTTGCGGCGCTGTGCCTTAGCTGGTCAAAATCGCCTGTCTTGTAAACAGGAGATCCTGGGGTCAAATCCCAGCAGCACCTTAGTCCAGGTGGTGCTTGTGCTTGTTTTACAGAGCTTTACGAAATGGATCATGAAATTGTATAGCTTTGAGGCCTAATGGATAGTGCAACAAATAGAGTTAAACAACCTCTTTGGTTGTCTCTTTAAGACATGCTGTCTTTA
Organism: Danio kyathit; assembly: GCA_903798195.1. NCBI lineage: Eukaryota > Metazoa > Chordata > Actinopteri > Cypriniformes > Danionidae > Danio > Danio kyathit. The sequence goes on from CAIGQS010000249.1 coordinate 3,591, forward strand.
TTTAGTCTCTTTGGCAAAAACGTCTCATCCACTTTTCAGCGGTGTCGCTGTGGCTTAGTTGGTCAAAGCGCCTGTCTTGTAAACAGGAGATCCTGGGTTCGAATCCCAGCAGTGCCTAATGTTCAGGTGCCAGGATTGCTTCTTCTTAAGAATTAAGAGAGTTTACGCAGCAAACTCTTTAGCAGTCTGTTTCTTAACAAAACACAAATACTTAAGAACCCTGCTCGTTCAAGAGGGCTTTGCACAATGGCTTTATCTAGCATGGTGTGGTAATGCGCAACCGGTTGTACTTTAATATTTCAAGTCGAGACATTCATACATGCAGCGCTACAGTTGAATGTTTTTTTTCTTTTTTCGTATAAACAATAAGCCCCTCTCATTTGCTCTATGGTGCTGTGGATTAGTTGGTCAAAGCGCCTGTCTAGTAAACAGGAGATCCTGGGTTCGAATCCCAGCAGTGCCTAATCCGCATCAAGTACCACTTTTATGCGATTGAGAGTACCAAAAAGTGCTTCCTGTGCAACAGTGCTACAGAAAGCTGAGCACTGTGGCTCTGTGGCGCAATGGATAGCGCATTGGACTTCTAGGCTGTGATCTGAGTCATTCAAAGGTTGTGGGTTCGAGTCCCACCAGAGTCGCAAGTGGTGTCCTTTTTCTTTACTGACTTAGGAGTGGTGCCTTTCCAACATTTTAGGCATCTGTCCATAGCGTTTTGCTTCTTTCTTTCATTGCGCAGTGGAGGCTCAGATACTAGGGTACTCTACAATGTAGCTGATGACTTAATTCAGCTGTTTTAAATAAGGGAGATTAGAAAAAGGTACAGGGCCGGGTAGGCTTGAGGAATGACTCGAAGACAACCTGTGGTTTTGGGCAAAAGTCACTACCACCTATTGTTGAGATCAAGCCTTTTGGATTTGTCGTACAAGAGCCTCTTTTTGCATGTGCAAAGTAATTGAGTAGAAAGCATAGTAAATATTGCTTTTTCCCCACTGTCTTAGATGGGACTGTGTTTGGAAGTATTGTATCCAGAGGTTTTTTCTTTTAGTGCTGAGACTAAGTTGGCCAGAGCACCTGTCTCAGGAACAGCAGGTCCTAGGTTCAAATCCAAACTGCACCTTTTCCTCAGATTACGGGAGAGTGGCTTTCTGATCTGAAACTCTTTGCATGGCCAATTGCATATGTTTGTCCTGCTTGCATCCTGGCATGCTGGTTTTTGTTGTCTATTGGTTTTATCTTCTTCCGTTTTTTTGTTTATCGAACAAATGTCTCTTACGAGCAATCTTTGTGGCGCTGTGCCTTAGCTGGTCAAAATCGCCTGTCTTGTAAACAGGAGATCCTGGGGTCAAATCCCAGCAGCACATTAGTCCAGGTGGTGCTTGTGCTTGTTTTACAGAGCTTTACGAAATGGATCATGAAATTGTATAGCTTTGAGGCCTAATGGATAGTGCAACAAATAGAGTTAAACAACCTCTTTGGTTGTCTCTTTAAGACATGTTGTCTTTATTTAGTCTCTTTGGCAAAAACGTCTCATCAACTTTTTAGCGGTGGCGCTGTGGCTTAGTTGGTCAAAGCGCCTGTTTCGTAAACAGGAGATCCTGGGTTAGAATCCCAGCAGTGCCTAATGTTCAGGTGCCAGGACTGCTTCTTCTTAAGAATTACGAGAGTTTACGCAGCAAACTGTTTAGCAGTCTGTTTCTTAACAAAACACAAATACTTGAGAACCCTGCTCGTTCAAGAGGGCTTTGCATAATGGCTTTATATAGCATGGTGTGGTAATGCGCAACCGGTTGGACTTTAATATTTCAAGTCGAGACATTATACATGCAGCGCTACAGTTGAATGTTTTTTTCTTTTTTCATATAAACAATTAGCCCCTCTTATCTGCTATGTGGCGCTGTCCGCATCGAGTACCGCTTTTATGGGCTTGAGAGAACTAAAAGCAAGAAAATTTACACAGTATGTCTTATAATATTTTTTCTTCTGGAAAAAGTCTTATTTGTTTTATTTGGGCTAGAATAAAAGCAGTTTTTAATTTTTTTAAATCCATTTTAAGGTCAATATTATTAGCCCCTTTAAGCTATATTTTTTTTCGATAGTCTACAGAACAAACCATCATTATACAATAACTTGCCTAATTACCCTAACCTGCCTAATTAACCTAATTAACCTAGTTAAGCCTTTAAATGTCACTTTAAGCTGTATAGAAGTGTCTTGAAGAATATCTAGTCAAATATTATTTACTGTCATCATGACAAAGATAAAATAAATCAGTGAATAGAAATGAGTTATTAAAACTATTATGATTAGAAATGTGTTGAAAAAAATCTTCTCTCCATTAAACAGAAATTGAGGAAAAAAATAAACAGGGGGGCTAATAATTCAGGGGGGCTAATAATTCTGACTTCAACTGTATGTTTTAAGATAGCAGGGCCACATTTGCACTTACACGTGTGAGCCACTTTAGGTTTACACCCAGATTACCCTTAAATGACTATGCCACATTTTTGCCAACTGTGGCTCACATTTGTCCTCCATCATTTGGGCCAAATTTACCATTTTCCACATGGGCTACATTAGGCTCATTCAGATTACATTTTGCCATAAGTGCCAAATCTTTGCCTTAAATGGCCCATATATGAATTTGAATCTTTGGCCCCCGTTTGCCATTGTACAGGTGGGCCACTTCTGGCTCACATTCATTTTGTCTGGGCCGAAGGAATACCACCAGTGCCGCACAACTGCCTGAAGTGGCTCACATATAGTGGAAAAGCACTTTATGTCCCACCCTCTCTCTGTGTTTCAGTTGAGATTACATCAAACATTGAATAAAAATGCACATTTTAAAGCATTTCACAGGACTTTTAAAATGAAAATACTGCCAAAACACTGTGAAATACTCTTAGAGCAAAAGAGTGCTATTTTTTATTAATTTTTTTCCTTCACTTCGTCAATTGGTGAAGTTTTTTTCTCACCACTGTGGCCACTGGCTTGCTCGAATCGGGACTTGTGGAGCTCAGTGGATTTGCTCTACAGTCTTTGAACTTTCAGCAGTGAAATTTAAACCACACTGAACTAAACTAAACTGAACTTCAACTGTGAAATCTGGACTTTACAAGAACTATGTTAAGCTGCTTTGACACAATCTACATTGTAAAAGCGCTATATAAATAAACATGAATTCAATTGCATTGAATTCACAAATAAACCATTATTTGCACAGGATTCCCACTTTAAGCCAAATATAAAACACCCAAAACTTCACTGACTAAATTCTGAATTTCCATGACATCGTCGATGTCCGATCGTCCTGTCAGGGATTATTTTGCTATACACGTCTGGATGTATAATAACCTTATGTGTGTGTATTTTCCTCCTCATATAGTGTCCATAAAAAAATCTGCAAAGCTGTTTCCAACTGGTACTCGGCCACACAGACACCGCGGTAAAGTGAGTTTGACGTTTGACATTCATTAGACATTCAGTTTCAAACCAATTAAATTCTTTGCTCCTGTTATAGTTTGAGCCAAAAATATGTCAAGATAGACAGAGGCTGTTTCTCAATTCCAAGAATGTAGAGAACAGACTCACGTTCTTGTCTGGTTACCGGTCACTTCGGAAGAACGAAGAGAGACCACAAGAACACAGAACGCGTCCTGTGAGAAATGGGATGCTGCGTTTTCCTGATGGTCACATGACCTTCACGCATTTTTAACAGAAAATTATTCAAACAGCATCCATACAATTTTTTTTCCCTTTTCACAATATATACTATGAATGAAGACTTTACAAATATACATTTCACAATACAAATAAAATTTTAAAAAGATTTTAATATGAATTTCAGCAAATAAACACTCTTAACGTGTTTATGCCTTTATTAATATTTTCATGTTAATGTTTACTTTCACAGTCTCATTAAGGGAAACTCTTGAGATAAATAAGTGATATCTCTGAACTTTAATAATAAATCTATATAAAATGCTGCGCTTCCCCACCTCCAGTCGCAATGACTTCTGGGACTTCTAGAGCGAGTTTAGTGTTCAAGTCTGCATCAGTACATCCTCGATATCAAAACAACATTCAGGAAATTTCACGTGTCCTCCGTTCTTGCGTTTTGAGTTTTGGAACTGAACTTTGGAGGTTGATGATGAAGTTACATCAGAATATGAGGACGCAAGACCGCTGAAGAACGCATTTTGAAAAACAGCCATAAATATATGCCATATATGTTGCACAAGGCTTAATTTCTCGATTTAAAAAAAAATTAACCATACAAATGAATTAAGAAATGTAACCACATGAAATTATACAATAATATCAGGACCAAAATGTTCAGAAAATCCTGTTTTTTGCACAAGACATTTTTATTGCACTAGTTTTGGGAATTAGCTAATTTTTTTTTTATTTTATAATAATTGAAAAATAAATTTTAATGTAAAAATGGTAAAAGGTAAATGTAAAAGGTAAAGGTAAAAAATGGTAAAAGTCAATAAACTTTGACACCATTTGTGATAAAATATTCAAATCAACTCTGAAATTGTCTGAATATTATTCTCTATGATGCACAAGCTTTGTTGTTTACAGTTATGCCTTTGTTGATTTCATATACAGTACTGAATCCATTAATTTCTTTCTTTTTGGTTTAGTCCCTTTATTAATCTGGCGGAGTGAACCGCCAACTTATCCAACATATGCCCTTCCAGCTGCAACCCATCACTGGGAAACATCCATACACACTCATGCGGACAATTTAGCCTAGCCAATTCCCCTATACCGCATGTCTTTGGACTTGTGGGGGAAATCGGAGCACCCGGAGGAAACCCACGCCAACATGGGAAGAACATGCAAGAAAACGCCACACAGGCGTTGGCGTTCCACAAAGAAACACCAACTGACCCAGCCAAGGTTCGAACCAGTGACCTTCTTGCTGTGAGGCGAACATGCTACCCACTGCGGCACCATGCTGCCCTATTGAATCCATATTTTCAGTATATCAGATACACTGTAAACACTTTAATTAAACTGACACTATATGAGATAAAATATTCAAATCAACTCTAAAATTGTTTAATTATTATTCTCTATGATGCACAAGCTTTTTTTTTACAGTTATGCCTTTGTTGATTTTATATACAGTGATGAATCCATATTTTCAGTATATCGGATACACTAAAGCAGAGATGATTGTCTTCAGCTCTACTGATAACAATCAGGCCACTTGCGTAGATCTGGGCTGCTTATCTGCCTTCAGATCCCCCCGTGTCCGCAATCTGGGTGTCATCCTTGATGAGTCATTAAAACTAGACAAACATATCAGTTCGGTTATTGGCTCCAGTTTTTATCAACTTCGTTTGCTGTCTAAAGTCAAACATTTCTTAAATCCCACCACACAAAAGATGGCTGTGCATGCTTTTATTACGTCACGGTTAGACTACTGTAATGCACTTTACTGTGGCATTTCAAATTCACAAATTTCTCAGTTGGTCCAAAATGCTGCTGCTAGATTTATTTGTAATAGCAGAAAATACGACCACATTACCCCTCTTCTAAGGGGCCTCTATTGGCTGCCCGTCCAATTCAGAATTGATTTTAAAGTGCTGATATTTAAATCCCTTCATAATCTAGCCCATACCTATCTCTCAGAGCTGTTGCACGTCTACACTCCTGTGAGATCTCTTAGATCAAGTGATCAAAATCTTCTTTTAGTTCCTCAGTCCAGACTGAAACGTAGAGGGGACAGAGCTTTCTCGGTTACGGAATACCTTGCCCCTTGAGATTAGAATGGCTCTATCACTATCTATTTTGAAATCACTCCTTAAAATGCACCTTTCTAGCTTGGCTTTTTAATATTATTTTAATTGTCATTTCTACTCCTACATTTGTACATTTTTTCTGTCATTTCTCTTATTTCCGGTTTTATATTCTGTCTTTTTATTTTTACTTTGTACAGCACTTATGTACAGCACTTTGGTCAGTCTTGTGACTGTTTAAATGTGCTCTATAAATAAATGAACTTGAACTGTAAACAAATTAATTAAACTTTGACACCATTTGAGATAAAATATTTAAATCAACTCTAAAATTGTCTGAATATTATTCTTTATGATGCACAAGCTTTGTTTTTTACAGTTATGCCGTTGTTGATTTCATATACAGTACTGAATCCATATTTTTCGTATATCGGATACACTGTAAACCATTTAATTTTATTCAACTCTGACACCTCCATTTGAGATAAAAGATTTAAATCAACTCTAAAGATTTCTAAATATTATTCCCTATGATGCACAAGCTTTGATTTTTATAGTTATGTCTTTGTTGATTTTATATACAGTAATGAATCCATATTTTCAGTATATCAGATACACTGTAAACATTTAAAGAGCCCCTACGATCACATTAAATAGAGTCATATTTTGGTTGTAAGGGTCTCAAACAACAGGCTGATCTGCATGCAAGGTCAAAAAACACTTTCATAGTCTTATAATCTGCATTTATTTTTACTAGTGCTGGGCCGTTAACGGCGTTAACGTGCTGCGTTAACGCGAGACTCTTATCGCGCGATAAAAAAAATATCGCCGTTAATCTATTCTCAAAGTTGGGTTGGGAGCTGGGTCTATTCTACGCAAGCTATGATGACTTTCACCTTGATATATTACCGCGGATGTATACCTGACCGGTGAGCCGTCTGCTCTATTGAATCAAATCAGCAGGATGCCTGACTCTAACTGCAGTTTCACTTTTCATTTATTCCTTCGTGACAAACTGGGGTAATATAGACGCAAATACGGAGTAAGGACAGGTGAGAGAGTTATGGAGTTTAATAACGCATGCCAAATGGTAAGAAAAAAAAAAACTTCCGCATTTCGCGGTGTGTGTGTGTGTGTTTGTGTATGTGTGTGTGCAGTCCTTTCTGACAGCCGCGTGTGGACCTTGTCGGAAAATATGGCGAAAGGTCCTAAAGACCGCGGTGTTTACTTCAATAATGCCACTAAAATCTGCATACTCCACGTCTTAATTCCATTTCTGTTTAGTTCAGTGCTGACTTTAGTCTGATAAAGCTCATCAGAATTCAATGTTTGGAGCTTATGTAGGCCTACAGTTCAACATTCATGTTTAACTGAATAAACAGTTAGTAAACACAAGTAAGTAAACACATCTTATTGAACATCATTTATTTTCATCACCAATTATCATAGTAGAACAGTTTCTCAAGCAGTTTGTGATGCATTTTGGAAACATTTTGGAGATGAGACAGTGGTCTAATGCGACACCCGGCTTGAGAAACCCGTTCTCAAAGACTTATTATTTGGGTAGCACACATATTCTGAATACCTTCGGCAGAATTCAAATGAGCCATTTTAATCTAGATTAATCTAGATTAATTTTGAAATTAATCTAGATTAATCTAGATTAAAAAAATTAATCTATGCCCACCTCTAATTTTTACCTAATTATCCCAGCGACTCCCATGTGAATCGTTCGTTGAAATCGCAATCGCAATTCGTTTGTTTCCAAACCCCTCCTTAGCGCGAAGCTAATCTGCGCTGATTGGACCGATGACAGCCTGTTGCGATTGGTCGACAGCGTTCAGCGCGAGACAGTAAAATGCCCGGCGTGGTTTATCAAGCCCCCGGGTCGCCAACATTGGTATAGGATCCCATCGCAGGAGGACGCCCGAAACACGCTTCATAGTAAACTTACTAACAGTGCTATTCAGACACCTCAGTGCCGAAAGCAGTGCAGTTAAACACCACAAACGCATTTAAATCCGTAAACAAAGCAGCACGCGTCGCGTTTTCAAAGTGGCATTAGACGCAATATGGGAATATAAAGAGTTAACCTGATACAGTACAAGTGGTTACAAGTAACAACACAATTAAATACATACATTACAAGCTAGAGAAAACAAGGAGGCAGCTATTTATTTACAATAAATAGGTCTGAATGTGTCATGGGCCAGGTCTGATTTCATTAATTATCTTTCATTTTGGAGCTTTTCTCCCTTCTCAGCTGTAGATCATTTCTATTTGCAATCATTGCTGTGGCACCTCTTGCATGAAGTGTTCTCAGAGCTTACCTGTACTGCTTTGCCCAACGATCACATCCCCAGCCGGGGGGTTGTAGCGCTTACCAGCGATCCTCCTCTGTCCTCTGACAAGCTATCTTTGCGGGCTCCCATTGCCTTTCCAGTGCTGTGCACCAGCCCGAAGCCCAGCGTGCAGCAGCCTGCCTTTGTTTGACTTGTACCTATTAAACTGTCCTCATTTTGCACAGCGCCTATAGGGTCACAGAATATGATGGTCACATAATTTGGTGTAACAAAATGGAGGAAGAAGCTAATTCGTGAGCTGTGTACTGAAAGTTCATTGTAAGCGTGTAGATTGCTGGAGCACTTCTTTCCCTCACACTTCTAATAATATCCAGGTAAGCACAGCGTCGTAATGAGTCATGACTAGGCCCACACGGAATCTGCGCGCGCAGAATTCCGCAGATTTTTAGCCCATCATTGATTCTGTTAATGTACTTGTGTAAATATGTGTAAATCTATCTTTATTCAGTTTTTAAATTAATTTGAGTAATAATATTGACTAATATGAAAATATTCATATGATTTATTTACAATACAGTTTGTAAAGTAATATTGTCTGTCTTTTTGTAGATATATTATATGAGAGACTTGTTTTGTTTACTAAATAAGTGGATGTAATTAGGTTTGCATTGTAAACATTAAATAAAAGTTAAAAAGTTATTATTTTGTATTTCGTATATTAAGTTTTTAGAAACGATACTCCCAAAGTCATTCCACATAAATCCGCAGATTTTTAACAAAAAATGTCAGTAGATTTTGTATGGCCCTACTCATGACTAGGGCCAGACGAAATCTGCGGACGTTTTTTTTGCCATTTCTGCTGAGAATTTTGGTAAAAATCTTCGGATTTCTGCGGAAATATTTTGGGAGTCTCATAACTAAAACCTTAATATGTGAAATAAAAAATAATATCTTTTTAACTTTTATTTAATGTTTAAAATGCAAATCCAATTAGATTCACTTTATTTGGTAAACAAAGCAAGTCTCTCATATAATATCTCTACTAAAAGACAGAAAATATGACTTTACAAACTGCATTGTACATACTGTAAGTCAGATGAACATTTTCATATTAGTCAATAATATTACTGTAATTAATTTAAAAACTGAATAAATTTAGATTTACACACATTTACTCAAGTAAATAAACAGAATTAATGATGGGCTAATAATCCGCAGAATTCCGCAGATTTCTACCAAAATTCTCTGCAGAAATAGCAAAAAATGTCCGCAGATTCCGTCTGGCCCTACTCAGGATCTGTTTGTCTTTGCTGCTGTTAGTGGGTGGGGCCACAAGTTTAAATTTCCCTAGGTTTGCGCCACAACAATTGGGCGGGGCTTATGTTTCATATTCAAATCGCGCCGAAACGGCTAAAGACTCGTTATCAAGACAATTCATTCCAACCACTATGAGTCGACTCTTTTTTAGATGAATCAATAGTTTTAAAAACTGTCCACTTTCAGATTTAATCTTTAGCTGGATATTTCACTTCACTTAGAGCTGTGTTACACACTACATGGAAGGTCATTTTCAAAAACCCATAATAGGGGCTCTTTAACTGAATTAAACTCTGACACGATTTCATTCATTCATTTTCTTTTCATCTTAGTCCCTTTATTAATCCACAGCAGAATGAACCGCCAACTTATTCAGCATACGTTTTACACAGCCGATACCCTTCCAGCTGCAACCCATCGCTGGGAAACACTCATACACTTTATTCACACACATACACTACGGACAATTTTAGCTTACCCAATTCACCTGTAGCGCATGTCTTTGGGCTTGTGGGGGAAACCAGAGCACCCAGAGGAAACCCACGCCAACACAGGGAGAACATGCCAACTGACCCAGCTGAGACTCAAACCAGTGACCTTCTTGCTGTGAGGCGACAGCACTACCTACTGCGCCACCGCATCACCCCTGACATGATTTGAGATAAAATATTCTAAAGTTGTCTGAATATTATCCTCTACGATGCACAAGCTGCACAAGGGGGGGCAGCTGAATGAGATCCAAAATTTTACGTTCATTTAATTATTAATTCCTAAATGGTCTGTCTCTAAAAGTGAGGGGGACATATCCCCCCTGAATATTATTCTCTATGATGCACAAGCTTGGGCAACCCAGTGGCGCAGTAGGTAGTGCTGTTGCCTCACAGCAAGAACGTCGCTGGGTCGCAGGTTCGAACCTCGGCTGGGCTGGGTCAGTTGGCGTTTCTGTGTGGAGTTTGCATGTTCTCCGTGGGTTTCCTCCAGGTGCTCCGGTTTCCCCCACAGTCCAAAGACATGCAGTACAGGTGAATTGGGTAAGCTAAATTGTCCATAGTGTATGAGTGTGAATGTGTGTGTGGAAGTTCCCAGAGATGGGTTGCGGCTGGAAGGGCATCCGCTGCGTAAAATCGTGCTGGATAAGTTGGTGGTTCATTCCGCTGTGGCGACCCCGCAAGGGACAAAGCCGACAAGAAAATGAATGAATGCACAAGCTTTGCTTATTACAGTGATGCCTTTGTTGATTTCATATACAGTACTGAATCCATATTTCATATGATTGAATTGCTTCATTCATATGGTAATTTTTTTTTTATTGAATTAAGCCTTGTGCAACATAAAGGGCTCATATTTATGTGTATCTGACATATTTTAGCTCAAACTATAACAGGAGCAAAGAATTTCATTGGTTTAAAACCGAACTAACTTTACCGCAGTCACACAAACGTAATATGTCGTTCAAACTAAAGCTAACAATAAATACTGTCAATAAAAATATTTAATTAGTTATTAATATGCAAACAGAAACACGGACGGCCACGTGCGGTTAAAATAGTGTGCATTGACATTAATTTGTCATCGAAATACACCTCCAGCACGATATATCAACCAAACTAGCCTATACAATGTCACAACCTTTGAATGCTAGCCCTTGTTAAATGCACTGTAGGCTACAAAGAAAACATTTTATATTTCCATTAAATAATGAACATACCTTTTACACTCACAGACGAGCTGAAGTTCCCTGTCAGACTCACGCAGGTGCAGAGGAGTGAGACGTTACTTCCCGCGCATGGCGGTTTAAAAAATATGGACAAACAACTGTAAATTAACAGAGAACATATTAACTGGTAAGGAGAATGCATTAAAATATATTTTAAAACATTAGGTAAATGCTCATTTTTATTACATTTAATTAGTCATAGTTCAGTTTGACCTTAAGGGAAAAATGTCGGTTCTTAACTGCGGTAAAGTTAGTTTGACGTTTGAAAATCATTAGACATTCGATTTCAAACTAATTAAATTCTTTGCTCCTTTTATAGTTTGAGCTAAAATATGTCAAATAAGCATAAATATGTTCCCTTTATGTTGCGCAAGGCTTAATTTCTTGATAAAAAAAAAAAAAAAAAATTAACTACACAAATAAATTCAACAATTTAACCATATGAAATTATACAATAAAACCAGTACCAAAATGTTCAGAAAAACATCCTCCTTATTGCACAAGACTCTGTTTTTGGAATTAGCACTTTATTTATTTTATAATGTTTTTAAATAACTTTTAATGTAAAAATGGTAAAAGTCAATTAAACTCCACTGACACTATTTGAGATAAAATATTCAAATCAACTCTAAAACTGTCTGAATATTATTCTTTATGATGCCACAAGCTCTGTTTTTACAGTTATGCCTTTGTTGATTTCATATACATATTTCATATGATTGAATTGTTTAATTCATTCATAGCTAAGGTTAATTATTTTTAAATCAAGAAATTAAGCCCTGTGTAACATAAAGGGTATATATTTATCATAGACTGCACAGATATTTATGTGTATCTGACATATTTTAGCTCAAACTATAACAGGAGCAAAGAATTTCATTGGTTTAAAACCGAACTAACTTTACCGCGGTCACACAAACGTAATACGTCGTTCAAACTAAAGCTAACAATAAATACTTTCAATAAAAATATTAAATTCGTTATTAATATGCAAACAGAAACACGGACGGTCACGTACGGTTAAAATGGCGTTCATTGACATTAATTTGTCATCGAAATACACCTCCAGCACGATATATCAACCAAACTAGCCTATACAATGTCACAACCTTTGAATGCTAGCCCTTGTTAAATGCACTGTAGGCTACAAAGAAAACATTTTATATTTCCATTAAATAATGAACATACCTTTTACACTCACAGATGAGCTGAAGTTCCCTGTCAGACTCACGCAGGTGCAGAGGAGTGAGACGTTACTTCCCGCGCATGGCAGTTTAAAAAAATACGGACAAACTGTAAATTAACAGAGAACATATTAACTGGTAAGGAGAATGCATTAAAATATATTTAAAAACATTAGGTAAATGCTCGTTTGTATTACATTTAATCAGTCATGGTTCAGTTTGACCTTAAGGGAAAAACGTCAGTTCTTATTAACAATATCCAACTTAGTTCACTGTTGTACTTTGCATGGGCGGTTCAGACAAGACAATAATCATTTAAAGTAACGATAAAAAGGTAATAAAGCAGTATTTTAACTTAAATATTGTGATTTTTTTATTAACAGTACTTACCAGGGGAGAACAGAGGAAGAACTACGTCCTGTGTCCATCAAAAGCTGTCTGACCTGTGCGATCCCGGTCCTATGACGTCACTTCACTTCCCCCTATCGGCAACGCAGTGTATTTTTAGTTTTGAACGGTCTGAAGTGGATAAAGAAAACTCTCGCGATTTTTTTATCTGTTTTTTCAATGTGTATACTCACGATTATTTTGGATTGATGTTTCTAACTTTATTTCAAGGACATTTGGTACACCAATACAAATCGGATTATATGATGCCATGTTTGCTTTAGTACAAGATGGAAATTATTCAAAAAGTACAACCTATTTTCTTATACAACTAATAATATTACTTGGAAAATTCCATAAACATGTCAAGAAATGGACCAAAGCTAAGCCAGATTGTGAACATTTTATAAAGGAGATTAAACAATATGGTACTACACTATAAATAGAAAAGCTGAAAAAACATATGAAGCATTATGTAAACTTCATTTGAGTAAATGTTTTTTATTGTTCATTCATTTATTCATTTTCTTTTTGGCTTAGGCCCTTTATTAATCTGGGGTCGCCACAGCGGAATGAACCGCCAACTTATCCTGCATATGTTTTATGCAGGTGATGCCCTTCCAGCTGCAACCCATCTCTGGGAAACAACCATACACACTCATTCACACTCACACACTACGGACAATTTAGCCTACCCGATTCACCTGTACCGCATGTCTTTGTACTGTGGGGGAAACCGGAGCACCCGGAGAAAACCCACACAAACGCAGGGAGAACATGCAAACTACACACAGAAACACCAAGTGACCCAGCCGAGTCTCGAACCAGTGACCTTCTTGCTGTGAGGCGACAGCACTACCTACTGTGGCACTGCGTCGCCCTTTTGCATTATTATCTTACCTAATTATTTTATTTACCCCTGGCATCTGTTTATACTTTGATTGTATACCTAAGATCATTTATCTCATTTAATTTCATTTTATTATTATTTTGTTCATAATTGTTGTGAGATGTATTCTCTAGTACTAAGTTTGCACATATTTACATTATAAAACTGAAAAATAAAAAGTAATGCATTACTTTTAAAAAACTTAAGTAATAATATTTGAGTTACTTTTTAGATGAATTAATTCGCTTTTAAAAAATAAACTGCTGAATCAAAATGAAAAAAAGCAGTGTATTTTTAGTTCCGGTTTACCTTTGACTGAATGGGAGACTTCTCTGGAAAATTTAAAACTGAAAATACTAACATTGCACGATCTGATTGAACACTATTGGTATTGGGAATGTGTCCAAATGTTTCTCTTTCAACACTGAGCTGCTTTCCGAGTTTAAAAATGATTTTTTTAAGTTATCAAGAATAGGAATAAGCTGTTGTTTATCAAGGAAAAAGCATGAGTACAATTTTTTAATAAATCTTATATTATTACCTGGTAATTATTCATTCATCCATTTTCTTTTCGGCTTAGTCCCCCCATTAATCTGGGGTCGCCGCAGCAGAATGAACTGCCAACTTATCCAGCATATGTTTTATGCAGCGGATGCCCTTCCAGCTGCAACCCATCTCTGGAAACTCACCCAGCCGAGGCTCAAACCAGCGACCTTCTTGCTGTGAGGCGACAGCACTACCTACTGCGCCACTGCGTTGCCTACCTGGTAATTATTTTCTCTATAAACGCAATCAGTTTCATCATTTATTATTTACTGATCAATCAAAGGCAACGCGGTAGCGGAGTAGGTAGTGCTGTCACCTCACAGCAACGAGGTCACTTTTTCGAGCCTCGGCTGGGTCAGTTGGCGTGTCTGTGTGTAGTTTGCATGTTCTCCCTGCGTTTGTGTGGGTTTCCTCTGGGTGCTCTGGTTTCCCCCACAAGTCCGAAGACATGCGGTACAAGTGAATTGGATAAGCTAAAATTGTCTGTAGTGTATGAGTGTGAATGAGAGTGTATGGATGTTTCCCAGAAGGGCATCCGCTGCGTAAAACATATGCTGGATAAGTTGGTGGTTCATAGCGCTGTGGTGACCCCAGATTAATAAAGGGACTTAGCCGAAGAGAAAATGAATGAATGATCTATTAAAGTTTTGTTCAGTTTCTCCATTTTAATGAATTAATTATGTGCTACCGCCACCTTTTGGGTGGATTTATTTAGTATCTGTACTACCTTTTAATTAATAATGTTACAAATAAATTCATAATCTAATAATACTGAAGTCAAATGCTGTCTTCTTGGTGTTATTTTTGCAGTTGTATATTTTATAATGATTTTGTTTGATTTGTAAGAGCCACATACAACATTGTTATTCTATATTATTTAATTTGAATATTAAATAGACATAAATGTTTTGTGTTCATGAATAAAATACCTATATAGAAAAAATAAGTCACAGAACACAGTAAAACACCCACAGTTTTATATATTACTTATTCTTCAGGACACAAAAAAAAAAAAAAATTAGCATAAACAAAATGTTCAGCACCCGTGTAAACATCTGAAATCTTTATTTGACAAATACTGACAAGTCCATACCAACTTCATCTGCAGTAAAGACAGCAACACAAAGCAATAGGGGAATTACCAGCATACGTCACACGGGTTCAACCGCGCATACCAGTTGCAAAAAAGAACAGTTGCAATAGCAAACATGTCGTGTTGTGCAGTAGGATGCCAAAATCGAAAGTCCAAAAATAGAAAACTTAAATTTTACCGTACACCACACTGCTTTTAATGCCAACAGCAGACGTCTTTGGCTAACAGCCATCAGAGGAGCTGAATGGAGTGAGGACCTATTTATAAATGCTGGACTCTGCAGTTCTCATGTTATATCAGGCCAGTTCACGCGATGCTGAATCCTAAACATTACTCGTTTTTGATTGCAGCAATGATTTCAGCAAAAACATTTAAATATGGTGAATTAAATTGCAGACACTGAATGCTGAGATTGAAATGTAAACATGTAAGTTCACATACCCTGCTGTACAGGAGCAGTTCGCTGTCAGAATGCAGTTGTATTGCTTGTTGATGATCACCCAGGTCTTGTATTCACCTTATTCTTTGCGGACGAGCGGGCGCAGCCATTTAATTATTTTGGCTCGAGACTTCCGGTCTCATTCACTTCCATTCATTTTTATATGTTAAAAACCGCTCGTTCTGCTGCTTGATGTTGCAAACTGATATTTTCTTATTATATTATTCTATATTCTCTGTATAGTCATGCAAACACTAGTTTGTAGAGCAAGTAGTTTGACCATTTTCAGCCGTTTATTATCCCTAGTCATTTCTCCCATAGGTAGCTGAATCGGAAGTTCTAAAACAATCGCAAAAACGGGCGCACTTCCGCATTGAAGAATAAGGTCAATAGCACCGTCTTCTTTCCTTGTCTTTGGCTCGGCAGAACCTCGGTTTTTAATCTGGTAATCAGGGAACATTATTTCTTGCACATGACCACACAGAACACAACTGTAGGCATCCAAAGACTTGTAGGCCTTTCACTTCTCTCTTGTAAAAACACTTGTAGTTTTAATGGGATTGTATATTTGTGGCTGGATGCTTGGCCATTTCGTCTTATCCAATATGCATTGGGAGGATGCTATCGCAGATGGACCTGTCAGACGAACGCCGCTCACTTTAACATAATTTTGCCTAATAACTGTGCTTATCACTGGGTGACGAGCTGTTATAATACGCTGAAAGCATTATGTAAATAATATAATATATATAATATGTAATCAATATAACTTATCTCTAATGCAACAACAAACTCTGTACCGCATCGGATGCCATTCCCTCGCAGTAAATGCTAGCGTTCCCGTTTTTTTTTCTGCAACCTTGCAGCGCGCGCATCCTAAATGTTTACAAACCGGCAATTCACCAATAGACTCTGTTTAAAGTCCCATTTTCTTGGTTCAAGCTGAAGTCTGGCTGATCTGTAAGTAACGATACACTGCGTGGAGTGAAACCGGACACCGCATGACGTCATGTGAAAAGGCTCTATTTGAAAATGTATATAAACCATGCGGCAACATCCCGCTCTCCCTCGTGAAGCTAATACGGAAGTAACTGAAACTGCAATTCATCGAAATTCGGTAAAGTCTAGATTGGATATGCGGCCAATAGGAAGTGCGATATGCACATCAATATAGCAGCATTTATTATGCCACTGTATAACAATAATTTATATTTTAACAGTACTGTGACGGTTGGGTTTAGGGTTGGGGTGGCGGTTAAAAAATACAATTTATTGGGTAATTTAATAGATAACATAAATAATTCTCAGTATAACTCAACTACTGATTTTACATTACTATTATTGTGACGGTTGGGTTTAGGCAGTGCTTAATTTGTGAATTGCGAGGTCCCGGAACAGATCTGGAACAGATTACCTGAGGATGGAGAGGTGTCACGCACGAAATTGGGGAGCAGGGCGGGGGTGTCGCGGACCACAGTGAGGGTTGGGGAGTTGCGGGAGAAAGCAAAAGTGTGCTCTGGGGACTAGGGGAAAGGGCAGTTGAGGAGGGGGATCAGTAAAATGAGGTGCCGGATAAGATTTCAGAGGTGCCGGCGTGTTCTGGCACAAATTAAGCCCTGGGTTTAGGGTTGGAATGGAGGTAGATGTTAATAAAATACAATAAATGGGAAATTTAATAAATAATATAAATAATTCTCGTTAACTTCAGGCCGCAATCATATCCGATCTAGCAACAACCTTGAAATTTACCTAGTCCTGGCTCCATAATAGAGCACATTTCTATAGACCCCGATGTTAAAATGGCCGACTTTACAGCAGAAAAAAGTGTTTACAGCCTGGTACAAAAAAATGATTTTGGTGCATATAACTAATAATACTGGGCGACGCAGTGGCGCAGTAGGTAGTGCTGTCGCCTTACAGCAAGAAGGTCGCTGGTTCGAGCCTCGGCTGGGTGAGTTGGCGTTTCTGTGTGGAGTTTGCATGTTCTCCCTGTGTTCGCGTGGGTTTCCTCCGGGTGCTCCGGTTTCCCCCACAGTCTAAAGACATGCGGTTCAGGTGAATTGGGTAGGCTAAATTGTCTGTAGTGTATGAGTGTGTGTGGATGTTTCCCAGAGATAGGTTGCAGCTGGGAGGGCATCCGCTGTGTAAAACATGTGCAGGATAAGTTGGCGGTTCATTCCGCTGTGGCTACCCCGGATTAAAAAATCAGAATCAGTTTTATTGCCAAGTGTGCTTCACACACACAAGGAATTTGTTTTGGCAAAAGAAGCTTCCAGTGTACATAAAGTGACAAGTGACAACACAAAATTAAATATGAAATGGAAAAAGGCGATAAACATTAAACATTAAACAGAGATGCAGTTAATCAAAAAGATATGGTGTGGAGAAGGGACTAAGCCGAAAAGAAAATGAATCAATAACTAATATTACTCTTAATGGCAACTGTGAGGGGGGTGAATCTTTTTAGAACTTTCGTTTATATTAGGTTATATTAAGTCTGCATAATTAAGGGCCACTTGAGTGACAGCTAGGTCTCGCTGGTCGCCGTCACTCCAGCTGATTCCGGCTGATTAGCCGCTGAACTCGGCATATTCATTGTATTTCTGTTTTTTGTTTTATGCAGCTTTAGGCTGTACAGTCAGTTGCCTTTGAAATTATTTCCTACAATTGCTGTGCACTTAATTGTGCTCACAAACCATTCAAGTGGTATCCATTTACCAGGTGAGTGAAATTCTTATATACACTGAATAAATTATTTAAAGATGATTCCTTGGATTTACAAAATTTCTTTGCATTAGGTGGTTGTAAACAATTTATGTGGGCTGAATTTAAACAAACAAATTAAGTTGAATTTTATTAAATTGAATTTGTTTGTTTAAATTCAACACAAATAAATTGTGTGCAACACATAATTTTTTTCAGTGTACTTATATATACTATACATATAAATGTATTTGTTTTATTTAAGATCATTTATCATTTATATTTTTGTTTAGAGCTGTATTGCACTCCGGAATCTGACAGATTGATTAGCTGTAGGCTCTAGAACAGTCATCTGAAACGTCATACAGTTACGCCTGGATTTCCTAAATAGCTTTGCATTTACTAACACAGACTATATCTGAAGTAATTCGCCTTTTCCTCCTGTAGAAAAACATCATAAGAACAATGTTTAGTGGCTCAATGTATTACAACAGTGTTTTTAAAAGTCTAAACACTTTAATGATATAGTACACAACCAAGCACATGTGGTCAGAACACAAACGAGTCGCAGGTGATGAAGTA
>CAIGQS010000249.1:27500-58721 GCA_903798195.1 Danio kyathit
TGAGTGTGTTTGTGTGTGGCAGTGTTTAAGCGTGTGTGTGTGTTTTTTTCTTTGTGTGTCTGTCTGAGTGTTTGTGAGAAAAAGTGTTTGTGTGTGTGTGTGTGTTTGCTTGTTTTATCTCTGTGTCTCTTTGTTTGTGTGTGTGTGTGTGTGTGTGTGTGTGTGTGTGTCTGAGTGTTTGTGTGATAGAGAAAGTGTTTGTCTGGGAGTGTGTGTATTTGTCTGATTATGTTTGTGTGTGACAGTGTGTGTTTGCGTGTGTATGTGTGTTCGCATGCTTTATCATTGTGTTTCTGCGTGTGTCTGTGTTGTGTGGTTTTTCTTTATGTGGGTCTCTGAGTTAGAGAAAGTGTTTGTTGGAGTGTGTGTGTGTGTATGTATGTATGTGTGCGTTCGTTCGTTCGTGCGTGTGTGTGTGTGTGCACGAGTGTGTGTCTGCAGACACAAAAGAAAGACCGAGTGAGTCTGAATGAACACACACATGAACAGCTCTTGAGTGTGAACTTGAGCACACACACACACACACACACACACACACACACACACACACACACACACACACACACACACACACACACACACACCTCTCTGTCTGCTTATTAATAGAGCAGCTCATCTGCATTTGGCTCCAGACGAGCCCCGCTCTGACCTTGACCTCCGGCGGTCCCTCGTTCACCTGCTGCGCTGCATTCAGACGTCCAGCAACTCTCTCTCTCTCTCTCTTACACACACACACACACACGGGGTCTTAAAAAGTCTTTTAAAAATGTTAGGCCTTAAATAATCTTAATATCAGTTAAATATTTTGTTGTAGGTCTTAAATCTTGTTAAACAGGTCTTAATTTTCCTATGACCAAGTAAAGCTACCCAATCACCAATAACCCATCTCAAAACTATATATACAGTTGAAGTCAGAGTTATTAGCCATGTTTATTTTTTTCCCCAATTTCTGTTTAACGGAGAGTGTTTTTCTTCAACACATTTCTAATCATAATAGTTTTAATAACTCATCTCTAATAACTGATTTATTTTATCTTTGTCATGATGACAGTAATAATATTAGACTAGATATTCTTCAAGACACTTCTATACAGCTTAAAGTGACATTTAAAGGCTTAACTAGGTTAATTAGGGTAACTAGGCAGGTTAGGGTAATTAGGCAAGTTATTGTATAATGATGGTTTGTTCTGTAGACAGTTGAAAAAATATAGCTTAAAGGGGCTAATAATATTAACCTTAAAATGGCTTTAAAACAATTAGAAACTGCTTTTATTCTAGCCAAAATAAAACAAATAAGACTTTCTCCAGAAGAAATAAATATCATCAGACATACTGTGAAAATGTCCTAGCTCTGTTAAACATCATTTGGGAAAAAAAAAAAAAAAAAAAAAATTAAAGGGGGGCTAATAATTCTGACTTCAACTTTGTATATTTGTTTTATACAGTTTACAGCAGCTGTTAGACATGCTTACAGCAAATTCTCCAAGCAGGGAAAGAAAACTAAAGCAACAAATCCCTTTACATGATCTGCCATTAATACAAAAACTATTTACTGAAGTATCTGGGCCATTAGAAAAAAATCCTTAGTGTTTAGCCCTGTATAAGTCTAAAATTTCATTCATAATGTTCTTAAAAGGGTCTTACAAAGTCTTACATTTGACTTAATGAAACTTGCAGAAACGTTTGAGTCAAATTCAATGTGAAATCAGTTATATTCAGATATAAAACAAATGAATGCACATAAAGAGTCTCTTTTAGACAGCTTTTCTAAAAATAAAATGTCAAAATATGGGTTAAATAATGCTCCCATCATCATACACTTATTTGTTGGTTTGATTTAATAAGAAATAAGTGTTTGTGTGTTGAAAAAATCTTCTCTCCGTTAAACAGAAATTGTAGGAAAAAATAAACGGGGGGGCTAATAATTCAGGGGGTTTAATAATTCTGATTGCAACTGTGTGTGTGTGTGTGTGTGTGTGTGTGTGTGTGTGTGTGTGTGTGTGTGTGTGTGTGTGTGTGTATATATATATTAGTGGTGGGCCGTTATCGGCGTCAACGTGCTGTGTTAACGCGAGACTCTTATCGCGCGATAAAAAAATATCGTCGTTAATTTATTCTCAAAGTTGGGTTGGGAGCTGGGTCTAGTTTACGCAAGCTATGATGACTTTCACCTTGATATTTCAGCGCAGATGTATACCTGACCGGTGAGCCGTCTGAGAATGAAGTGCCCTTCTGAATCAAATCAGCAGGATGCCTGGCTTTAACTGCAGTTCAGCAGTTTCACTTTAACTCATGAACATTTAATTCATGCCTTTGTGATAAACTGGGGTATTAGACGCAAATAATGAGTAAGGACTGGTGAGAGTGTTATGAAATTTAATAACGCACGCCAAATGAGAAGAAAAAAAACTTCCGCATATACACACACACACACACACACACACACAGTTGAAGTCAGAATAATTAGCCCTCCTTCGATTTTTTTTTTTTTTTTATTATTATTTTTATTTTATTTTTTTTTTTTTTTTATTAATTTATTTTTTTTTAATATTTCCCAAATGATGTTTAACAGAGCAAGGAAATTTTCACAGTATGTCTGATAATATTTTTTCTTCTGGACAAACTCTTATTTGTTTTATTTCAGCTAGAATAAAAGCAGTTTTTAATAACCCTTTAAGGTCAATATTATTAGCCCCTTTAAGCAAATATTTTTTCGATATTCTACAGAGCAAACCATCATTATACAATAACTTGCCTAATTACCCTAACCTGCCTAGATAACCTAATTAACCTAGTTAAGCCTTTAAATGTCACTTTAAGCTGTATAGAAGTGTCTTGAAGAATATCTAGTCAAATATTATTTACTGTCATCATGACAAAGATAAAATAAATCAGTTATTAGAAATGAGTTATTAAAACTATTATGTTTAGAAATGTGCTGAGTAAATCTGCTCTCTGTTAAACAGAAATTGGGGAACAAAATAAACAGGGGGCTAATAACTCTGACTTCAACTGTATATATATATTGCAATATTAAATAATCTGTTAGTATAGCAAATCCTGATGTATTGCCTAATTTAATGTGACATGATCCTTCAGAAATCACTTCAATATGATGATTACCAGACATTTCTGAGTATTATCAATAATAAAAACGGTTCATATTTCTGTCAAAACTGTGATTGTGTTTTATTTATCAGGACTCTTGGCCAATAGAAAGCTCAAAATTACCGTATCATAATTCATAAATCATTCTAATTCTCTCTCCGTACATGAAGGCTGAACCGAGCATCTCTCCTCCAACTTCCCGTTCCTGCTGTGCTCTGATTGGCTGTCGTCACTCGTCATCATACTGACACATGTATTAGTGATTGTGTGTATTTTTGCGTTACGTTTCATGCGACCCCCAAACATGCGGAGCACTCGATGATGCGCTGAGTTCACAGGAGGCGGAGCTTCAGTGTCATTTGCATATGAGCTGCATCTGTTCAGACTGAATGGCAGATGTGCAGCAGTATGCAAATCACACGGACACAGATTTAGACACACACACATACACGCACACACATTAATGGGTTGATTCAAAGCCAGACAGACGCCCTCCTCCCCTAAAAATACCCCAGACATGAACCCAGACCTCCATGTTCAAGTGCAGACCCTTCACACCTCCATAATCAGACAAATAACGACAAGGAAAAAACGACATGCAGAAGCGCAGCGACTTCGCTGAAGCACAAAACACACACGGTGTACTGAAAAAAACATTCACACACTCTACTAAATATTAAAAAAATAATAAATATATCAAATAATGGATGCAATATGCTAGAAGAAATCTGTTAGTTTATTTTCTTTTAACAATAAACATTTTAACTAGTGGTCTTAATAAAATGACCAGTTCTGCTGCCAACAGAACATTTGAAATATTGTATATATATAATTTCTATACATGAATATATATATATATATTTTTTTTTACATTTATGGACATTTTACATACATTTTACATACACGTTTCACATTGTTTGCCTTTTTTACGTTTTCTGTATATACATTTTTGTAACATTTTGCTCTGTATAATTGATTTATAATAATAATAATGTATAATTGAGTACAGCCCATTTTGAAGATGAATATTTTTCTCCATTTCTCAGTGAATATAGGCAATGCATTTTGGTGCATTTGAAGAAAACAGATTTATTAAACAGATATATTTATTAAAAGAATATTTTACTCACCAAACATACTGAGAAATTGAAAGATAAAACAATTAAATTCAAATAAAATATTGCAAAAATAAATTACAAACTACAAAATTTCAACTAAATTGTTCAAATTTTTTTTGCTTCTTTTGATTTTTCCTCTTTTTTTAAATTTGTATTTAATATTTTTCTATAACATATAAATTTATTGTAAGTAATTTTGTTAGATAAGCTCCAGATTTGGCTTCAGTACTGACTAATCTAATGTATATGCACAAATATAATATTGTAGAGCTTCCTATTAAAAACATGAATTTAAAAGAGAGATTTGTGAGGGGTGTATATGCTGTATAAATGTAAAATAAATGTATAGAAAGTTTATATTGTGTGTGTAATTGTAGTATATCAAGCTAAAATAGACTTTAAAACAATATTTGCAACTTGCTAAAATGTTTTTTAAATAATTTTGTATTATTACAGTAATGTGCATTTTTATTTTGAGTAACAAAAATACTTGGTTATTATAGTTGATAAAAAGATTCATGTACTAAATAATATAATATAATAAAAAAATAAAAATATATAAAAGTAAAAATAACTAAAATTCAAAAATATAAATAATAATAAAAAAAATAAAGTTAACTAAAATATAGAATAAAATATAAAACATTATACAAATTAATATAAACGTCATACGCTAATTTGCATATTACTGACGTCATCGCGCTCTACCATTTCTGTTTGTTTAACAGCCTATGGTAAATAAATGGGGTATTTTATATTCGCACTACGCTTTATGTAAGCTTGTCAATTTAACTAAATTTATTGCTGTTTGAATACAGTATATCATTATAGATGAGTAGGGAATTTGCAGTAATCTCTCAGACGTAATAAACTCAGACAAGTTCTGAAACTCTCACTTTAAACATCTCTGATTGTGAACAAGAAAAGAATAAACGGTCAAATTAAATTGTTAAAATAAAGGAGAAGCAGATCGGGTTGACTGTACAAGGGAAATACCTTCAAGCTGCCACCTGTTCTAAATCATTTGCCGTTGGTACGCAGAGAGGTGCTCTGCTCTCAGGCTGCAGGGGAGGGGCCGGCCGCATCACCCGCAGCTCGTTGAGAAGAGTAGGGACGGTACAGTAATGGACAAACGACAGTCTATAAAAATAGCCAGTAACACACAAAAAAGTCGCTAGATTTGTCGCTAGTCGCTTTTTTGAAAATTTGTTGCTAAGTTGGCAACACTGGCGCAAACTGAAGCGGGGAGTGGGAGGGGTGAGAGGTTTAAGGAGATGCGCGAACTGTAGCGCGCGACCGGAAGAGCACAAGCACCAAGTTTCAGCCCGGACTGTACCAAAATGCTGAGGAGCAGGGGGCGGGGGAATTCCGGGAGTTTACCGGGAGACAGAACAATACGGGAGACAGGTCTGAAATACGGGAGACTCCCGGGAAAAACGGGAGTGTTGGCAGGTATGATGTATGTGTGTGTATGTATGTATGTATGTATCTATATATATGTATATCTATATATATGTATATATCTATATATATGTATATGTGTGTGTATATGTAAAAAAATGTACATATAAATTTTTCATGTACGGTATTGTAGTATATCAAGCTAAAATATATGAGACTTAAAAACAATATTTGCAACTGAAAATATATTTTATAATAATTTTGTTTTGTTACAGTAATATGCATTTTATTTTGAGTAACAAAAATACTTACGACTTACTATGGTTAATAAAAATAATCATGTACTAAATAGAAATCTTAAGAAACCATTTTCGTGAAGAATACCTTGTCAAATCTTATGTGCTGTCATCGTGGCAAAGAGAAAATAAACCAGTGATTAGAAATGAGTTATTTCGGTGTGATTGTGTATCATCAGTATGTGTCTATTTAACTGCGTCTTTAATGGTGTTTTAGTGTTTAGGTTTTCTGACTGATACACACACACATAAAGCTTCTGTTTGCTTTGAGTTTGATCTCCATCCTCAGATCCTGTCCTACATCTGACAACTTCACTTCTGCTAAAAATAAACCCGCAGCAGAATTAGAAACTCATTTAAAAGTGTCTCAGACCCAGATCACTGAAGAGGTGTGTGTGTGTGTGTGTGTGTGTGTGTGTGTGTGTGTGTGTGTGTGTGTGTGTGTGTGTGTGTGTGTGTGTGTGTGTGTGTGTGTGTGTGTGTGTGTGTGTGTGTGTGTTTTCTTCATGACAGCAAAGAGATTCGATAGAAAGTGAGAAAATAGACACTTCTGCTTCATGGGATGTTCCAGATCAGATCTCTGAAAGAGTGTCATTTACTGTGATAGTGTAATAGTGGTCATAATGGGATATCTAGAGTAGAGTATGGGGCTAAGATTTTTATTTTAGCTAATTATTATTATTTTTCTGAAATAAATAGCTTTGAAATGTTCTCTCAAGGCTCTGGTTTGTGCTTTTGTGCTTGTGTGTTGGGCTGGACAACGTGGAATTTGAAATTAAAATAATATAAAATAAAATGATTAAAATAAATATAAAATAATATAATATAAACTAAAAATAAAAAATAATAGAAGAATAAAATAAATGTAAAATAATAAAAAAAATATAAAATAAAAAATTCTAAATAAAATAAAAATAAATATAAATAAAAATATAATAAAATAAAGAATAAATTAAATGTAAAATAATAAAAATACATTTTTAAATAAATATAAATGTAAATAAATTTAAATAAAATGAAATAATATAAAATATAATAATAATATATAATAAAAATAAAATAAATATAAAATTAATATAAAATTAATAAAAAATATATAATAAAAATAAAATAAATACAAATAAATCAAATAAATATAAAAAATAAACAATTATAAATAAATTTAAATATATAATTAAAATAAATATAAAATAAAAAAACAATATATATAAAATTAAAAACTAAAATATAAATAAATAAATAAAAAATTGAAATATAAAATATGTAAAAAATACTTATAAATATATATTTAATAAAAATAAATACATATAAAATTAAAATAAATAAATAAAAAAATATATATAATTTCAAAAATAAAATATAAAATAAAATATTAAAACAAATACAAAATTATTATAAAATTAAAATAAATACAAAATTAAAATTATAATTTATATTATAATAATTAAAAAATTTAATAAAATATAAAGTCTAAAATAAAATATACGGTAAAATAAAATTGCTGTGCTTTAAACACACACACACACACACACACACACACACACACACACACACACACACACACACACACACACACACACACACACACACACACACACACACACACACACACACACACACACACACACACACACACTCTCTCTCTCTCTTACAGTGTAAATCTACTAATTGTAGTCGTCCCTCCATTAGCGGGTCACGCTCGGCTCTGGTCCGCTCTGATTGGTCTTTACACTGTGTGATTTGCATATGAGGGCCTCAGTCTGGCGTCCCATACGCAGCATCTCAAGCGCACTGACAGCTCAAAAATGGCCTTTTCAGTGGATTGTTTCTCGCGTCCGCAGATTAGCATGAGCGTTCACGAGCGATTAGCTGCTTTCTCCTCCCTCCGGCTAAATCAAGAATATGCAAATGCAATTAGACGGAGCCACTAACGGACGCACAGATGGCAGACGCTGAGAAAAAAGACGCCATGTTTTGGAGGGAAACTCAGAAGAAGATGCCATTTTATCTGCTTTTATTGTGCCAAACAGATGCTTAACAGGGCACAAAACGGGCAGACAGAAGATCTAAAGCAGATCGTAAATACTGCAGCACAGAAACACTAAACGTGAATCTGACAAAGAGACGCTATTACTCTTCAAATGCGCCATTTCACTCCTGTTTGATGGATTATATTTATTTATTTATTTATTTGTTCATTCAGTTTTTATTTATTTATTTATTTATTTATTTGTTCATTCAGTTTTTGTTTAATTATTTATTTATTTATTTATTTGTTCATTCATTTTTTATATTTATTTATTCATGTATTTATTTATATTTATTTATTTTATATCTATTTATTTATTTATATATCTTTTTTATTTTATTATTTATTTATATTCATGCATTCATTTTCTTTTCGGCTTAATCCCTTTATTTATCAGGGGTCGCCACAGCGGAAAGAATATGTTTTATGCAGCAGATGCCCTTCCAGCTGCAACCCATCACTGGGAAACACCCATACATTCTTGTGTTCACTCTCATACACTACGGACAATTTAGTTTATCAATTCTCCTATAGCGCATGTGTTTGGACTGTGGAGGAAACCCACGCCAACACGGGGAGAACATGCAAACTCCACACAGAAATGCCAACTGACCCAGCCGGGGCTCGAACGACCTTCTTGCTGTAAGGCTATCATGCTACCCGCTGCACCATAACTATTTGGTTATTTATTTATTTATTTATTTATTTATTTATTTATTTATTTATATATCTATCCATTTCTTAATTTTTTTATATCTATTTAATTTTATTATTTATTTATTTTATTAATTATTTATATTCATTCATTTATTTATTTTTATATCTATTCATTTATTTTATTATTTATTTATATTCATTTATTTTATATTTATTTATTTTATTTTATTATTTATTTATTTATTTTTGTCTATTTATTTATTTATTTTATTATTTATTTTATTATTTATTTATATATTTATTAATTTATTTAATTATATTGATTTATTTATTTATTTTTATATCTATTTATTTAATTTATATTATTATTATTTAATTATTTATTTTATTCTTCGGGTGCTCTGGTTTCCCCCACAGTCCAAAGACATGCGGTACAGGTGAATTGGGTAGGCTAAATTGTCCGTAGTGTATGTGTGTGAATGAGTGTGTATGGATGTTTCCCAGTAATGGGTTGCAGCTGGAAGGGCATCCGCTGTGTAAAACATATGCTGGATAAGTTGGCGGTTCATTCCGTTGTGGTGACCCCAGATTAACAAAGGGACTAAGCTGAAATAAAAATGAATGAATGAATGATTTATTTAATTTATTTATTTATATTCATTCATTTATTTTTATATATATTTATATCTATTCATTTATTTTATTATTCATTAATTAGTTTATATTTATTTATTTGTTTATTTATTTGATTTCAGTTCAGTTGGCATTTTCTGTTATTTTACAGACTTATTTCTCCATTTCTTATATATTATATTATCTCAAACTACTAAAATGTCAATAAAAGTCACTTTGTTAAACTGTAGAGTTGAATTTTCAACATCAAAAGTGGACAGAGCAGAGATCAACGTCCCATAATGCAATTCACAACCGCAAACAAACACTTGTGTATCACAAAATACACAAACTGTTTAGTAACAGATATTATTTAATATAGTGTATATTGTGTATATAGCATATTGGGATCCAAACTTATCACTCAAGAGCCAATCAACTGACTTTGAGGCGGGACTTTGGGTTTGACTGTCCAATCGCAGACTGCTAATATACTCAAAAACAAGCAAACAGGAAATACAAAAGAGTCAATTCTGATGTAAACAACCACATAGCAACCAATCCAGGATACCCTAGCAACAAACATTCGACAATCCAGAATAAATGAACATAAATGCATAACCAACCATTATCAACAACCCCCCTGAACCACCCAATTAATGACTCTAAATTTGACTTTTTTAATTCATGCATTTTCCTTCGACTTAGACCCTTATTTTTCAGGAGTCGTCACAGCGGAATGAACTGCCAACTTATCTAGCATACTGTATGTTTTATGCAGCGGATGCCCTTCCAGTTGCAACCCAGTACTGGGAAACAACCATACACACTCATTCACACACACACTCATACACTACGGCCAATTTCGTTCATCAATTCCCCTATAGCCAGTTCTTCATTTCTGAATTGTGAGGTCCCGGAACAGACTGGGGTAACAGATCCGGCATGTTTCCCGAGGATGGAGAGGTGTTGTGCATGAAAGTGGAGAGGGGGGTGTTGGTGCGGTGGATGGCGGAGGGGTGTCGCGTGCGAAAGTGAAGAGGTTTGGGGAGTCGCGGAAGAAAGTAAAAGTGAACAGCGGACGGGGGTTTCAGAGGTGCCGAAACCGGATCCGGTGTGTTCCGGCACAAATTAAGCCCTGGTTATAGCGCATGTGTTTGGACTATGGGGGAAACCGGAGCACACGGTGGAAACCCACTCCAACACTGGGAGAGCATGCAAACTCCACAGAGAAATGTTAACTGACCTAGCCGGGACTCAAACTAGTGACCTTCCTACTGTGAGGTGACAGTGCTAACCACAGAGCCACCATGCCACACTTTTAAAAAATATATTTTTAATATCATTATTATTATTTTTTTTTTAATTAATAAAAAAAATAATTAATAATTATTTTTTAGGGGTTTTCACCTTTATTGGTAAAGAACAGTGGAGATTTTACAGACAGGAAAGTGTTGGGAGCAGAGATAGGGGAAGGATCGGTAAAGGACCTCAAGCCGGGAATCGAACTTGGGTCGCCGTAAGCACCTCGGTGCTATGTTAGGATGTACTAACCACTAGGCTATTGGCGCTGACGTATTATTATTATTATTATTATTATTATTTTTATTATCATTTGTATTATTTTTAAATATATTTACTGTAAAAAACATCAGTAAAATGTAAGGTTAAACTCTGGCAGCTGTGAATGCTGGAATTTTACTGTTAAACTACGTCTCAAACCGGGGCGTAGCAACCGGGGACGGGGGGGATACGCCCCCCTCCTTTTAGAGACAGACCATTTAGAAAGAGGTGATTAATAATTATATGAACGTAAACTTTTGGACCTCATACAGCTTTCCCCCCACTTTTAAAATGTCCGCTACGCCCCTGTCTGAAACCATAAAAGAATATTCAGAAATGTACAATAAACTACCGTATGTCATCAATTTATTGTGTTAATACGCCACTGTTTTGAAGTACTAACATCTTCCTTTGTTAGACAAAAATGTTTGCACAGACAAAAACACCTTTAAGAACATGTGTGGATGAGAGAGTGAACAACCTTTCCCACAAGCAGAGAAACATACTACTGTATATAAAAGCTGCCATAATAAACACCACCATGGTAACACACATGCAACTAAAGTAATGCACTAAACATTATTTATCAACATTAGATGTAAAATATTCGATCCCTTTGAGATGACACTATTCTCATACACTACACTACACGGTTGAGTTTATTAGTGCATAGTGCACCGTCTGTCAATTGGGATGCAATGTAGGTCTCTTCATCATAGACAGAACTGAAGGGTGTAGTAGCCAGCATTGCTCATGCTCACCTCGTGATTCACACACACCACAGATCTCTCTTTCTCGTCCGGTTCCTCACACACAGCGCGGCTCCTCCATCCTCCAGTAAAGCCGCTGGACATCAGTGAAGCTCAGATCATCTCTGAATCTCTGCTGAGCACTTCACACACTGCCGTCCCTGCAGACACACACACACAAAAACATACACAGATGAGTGTGAGATGCCCTAAAGTGCTTCATGCAAATAGGTGCAGTTTACTAAATCTGTGCATTTCTAAATAGTACAAATATGACAATGCTTCATGCTCACAGTAAACTAAATAAATGTCATTAACGCAACAGTTTAAAAAGGACAATTCTGTCATCATTTATTGTACTCACTTGATCCAAACCGGTTTGAGTTTCTTTCTTCAGTTGGACACAAATGAAGATATACTGAAACATTATACCTGTCACGATCACCAGCGATCTAACCCTCATAGATCGCTGGAGAACATTGACTTCACTCGCACTACAATTCTGCAACCATATGAACTACAACTCCCTTCAGGCACTACACACACGCACCTGTCCTGGTTTCTCCATTGATTACACACACTCAAGCTACTCAAGACTAAAAGACTACATGATTACTTGGACCAAATAAGCAGCACACACACTCACAGATATGGCTGAGTCTTGTCGGTACATACCCTGTAACATTACGAAGCGTTTTCCGTATTTAATCTCTGTGTTTTGACCCTCGCCTTGTTTTATTGTTTATCCTACCTGCCACCTGTATCAGCCATTTGCCTGTTATCTGACTACACTTCTGGATTCCCCTGTATGTTACCGTTTGCTCCTGATTGTGACCATTGCCTGCCTGACCATTCTCTGTGTAATAAAGTACGTGAATCGTCAAGTCCGATGTCAGCTTCCTTCAGTTACAATACCACAATGTTTTTATTCCAGCGATATTCTTCAGTATACCTTCATTTGTGTTTAACAGCAGAAAGAAATTAATAGACGATTAGAACCACTTGAGTGTGAGGAAATGTATGTCTTTGGGGTGGACTGTCTCTTTAAAGGCACTAATGTAATAGTCTTTTTGGGCGATGTGTGAACAGTTTGTAACAAAACAAATAAACAAAAATGTATGTTTTTACCTGGAATATCAACAAAAATAGGCATTTAAAAGAAAACAAGCAAATAATCTGCCAATGGGGTAAGCAGAATAATATTATGTCAAAAAGAAAAACAAGATTATCCTACTTACTCCATTGGCAGATTAATTTACTCACTAAATTTTGGCATAATATTCCTTTAAACAAGACAATAGTTTTTGCTTGTCTAGAAAATGCTTCTTGATTTAAGAAGTTTTAGATATTTCAACTAGAAACGAGACTAAGGGTGCTTTCACATCTGTAGTTCGGTTCATTTGGTCCGGACCAAGGGCAACAAATGATACATTGTCGCATTTTCTGCCGTCTTTGGGTCGTTTTTACACCACACTGATTGCTTTGGTCTTAACCAGTTGAAAAGAACCAAAATGCGGTCATCTGACAAAACCCACATCACTCATTGGCCAGATTTTGTTAAACGTATATCCTAAACTGCTTATTGATTGGTCAGAATTCACATGCGGGAAAATGCCAATGGAACTCCTGCAAGTAAGCAAACCGGCAGACACAAAATGTCGTTTATCACTATGGAGCTACGACTGCGCTGGCTGATTGTATCCCTGCTCATAGTATACTATATAGTTTGTATACATCCCATTAGTCAAACTATAGAGTTCGAGAATGAAGTGCGGCTGCGGCTGAAAAACAATGTTTTTTGATGCATCGTACGTCACTTCAGGAGGAGGCGTGAATTAATTTTGCTAAACTGCGACATGGTCATCTTCCGGAAATATTACCAATGATTAGGCCCACACGGAATCTGCGTGCGCAGAATTCCGCAGATTTTCCGCAGTTTTCCGCAGATTTTTAGCCCATCATTAATTCTGTTTATTTACTTAAAGTTAACTATTTACAGTTAATCTAATTGGATTTGCATTTTAAACATTAAATACAAATTAAAAAGATATTATTTTTTATTTCACATATTAAGGTTTTAGTTATGATACTCCCAAAATAATTCCGCAGAAACCCGCAGATTTTTACCAAAATTATCTGCAGAAATAGTAAAAAACGTCCGCAGATTCCGTCTGGCCCTACCAATGATCCATCAGGTAATGTTTTCCCCCCCTCTCTCTCTCTCTCTCTCTCTTTTGGTAAAGCGCTGTCAACAAATACTTTTCCTCCACATTCCATAATGCACAGCGCATCGGCCTACGGCAGCTGGATTAGTCCAAAAAGGCGCAGTACTTTTTGCTGTTGGGTCTGTTTAGGTTCGGATCATGTTCTCACTACAAATGAACCGCTCCAGGGTTCATTCGAAAGTGGACCGAGACCACCTCTTCAAGGAGGTTTCGGTACGCTTTTTTGGTCCGCTTTTGGTGTGCACTCGATTACGATTGCTACATTCACACCTGCCCAAACGAACTGCACCAAGAGGGAAAACGAACTCTAGTGCGATTCAACCGAACTAAATAAGGCAGGTGTGAAAGCACCCTAAAACTCTTAAAGACCTATTTTTACATGTAAAATAAGTCTTTTGATTTGAGCCAAACATGTTTTTCTGTGAAGTTAAGCACACAGAGTTAAAATCAGGGATGCACAACATTAGAATTTTACCGATATCTAATATCCAATAAGTTTCAACTAATTTCCCATACCAATATTTAAGATTACATGTAGAATAATACCAAACTTTTGATGATGTTTCGGTGCTGATTTGCTCTTCAGATTTTTTATTTTGCTTCATAAATAGCCTAGCTCTTATAGATCATGATCACATTTTTAAAGATGATCTATTTGATTTTTGTGCTGAAATACTGATTTCTTGCTAGTAGGGTTGTCACCATACTGGTATTCGGTACCAATCAGTAGTGAAGTTTTAAAAATGTCCATTTCCCGCTAACATTTTAGCGCTGTTGAGCGCGTTCTCTTTTGCCATTGTGTTCATGTGGTCAACAGAAATGACTGTGATTGGCCATGAAGGTCATCAGTTCACCAAATTCATTGCTGTTGACCAAGTGTAACCACAGATACAGGGACACTGGAGCGTTTTAAAGCGGCGATTCATCAGCGGATCGCTCATATATCAGCTTATAGACCAGGGGTCACCAAACTTGTTCCTGGAGGGCCGGTGTCCTGCAGATTTTAGCTCCAACCCTAATCAAACACACCTGAACAAGCTAATCAAGGTCTTACTAGCTGTAGTTGAAACACCCAGGTCTGTTGAGGCAAGTTGGAGCTAATCCCTGCAGGGACACTGGCCCTCCAGGACTGAGATTGGTGACCCCTGTTATAGACAAACCAGCTGATCGATGTGACTTTAAAACGCTCCAGTGTCAACACAGGGAGAACATGCAAACTCCACACAGAAATGACAACTGGTTCAGCTGGGACTCAAACCAGCGACCTTCTTGCTGTCAGGCGACAGTGCTAACGACTGAGCCACCGTGCCGCCTGCATCCCAAGTTGAAATAGATTATATTTGTTTCTCTGCAGCTCAGCTCTTATAATTTGTGAGCATAGTGATAACCTGTTCTCCGCCTCCTCCTCGCCATCCTAATATGATTGGTCTGAGTATTTGGGGTCAGTTGTGCTGATGCTGGTGATTTGAATATATCAGATAAGCAGGTTTGATGCAGGTGGCCGGAGAGCAGAAGTAAACAGCTCAGCGTTTCACTGCTTTATCTGTGTCTGAATGTGGAGTCCACATTAAACTGCATCTGCAAACCATTTCATCTCCATATTATTCATCATTTTAAAAGTGCCGTTTTTTGCTTTTCTTTTTGAGATGCATTGAAAGCATCACATTTCTCTTCTGTTTACCGTTACATTAACTTCGTATGAAATAAGTCATGTTAAATGACTATATGATAAATACTGGGAAGGTATTCATTCATTCATTTTCCTTCGGCTTTGTCTCTGATTTATCAGAGGTCACCACAGCGGAATGAACCACCAACCATTCCAACATATGTTTTATGCAGCGAATGCCCTTCCAGCTGCTACCCAGTACTGGGAAACACCCTTACATTCTCATTTACACACTCATACTCTACGGCCAATTCAGTTCATTAATTCCCCTATAGCGCATGTGTTTGGACCAGCCTGATCTCAGGAGGAAACAGAAGTATTTTACGTCTTGTCAGTTTAGTGGCTAATTCGTACAAGTTCAGTCGTACGAAAATGTACGATTTTAAAAAGGAGGCGTGGCACCTAACCCCAACCGTCATTGGGTGATGAGCATATCGTACAAATGTGTACAAATTAGATCGTACGAATTCATACGAATTATCCACTAAATCAAAAAGTTACGAATTGCCGTGAGATTGCGTTGGTTCGGACTTGTGGGGGAAACCGGAGCACCCGGAGGAAACCCACACCAACATGGGGAGAACATGCAAACTCCACACAAAAATGCCAACACCAATGTTGTAGACATTAGTTAGTATTATTTGTGATGTTTTATAAACAAATTTCGGGAGGAGCACGGTCAGTCTTTGACGAGGCTAATTCATCACACACAATCATTCTATTATCCAATCAGCACAAGACCAAACCCCTATAAATAGTCAAACGCGTCATACCTCTGTTTTCTCTTGACTTCAGCATCCCTCCACCACCCCAACCCCACACTATTAAACCAGATACTTAAGTCTGAAGGGGGAGCGTTCCGGAGCCAGGCTAAACCCTGCGCTCGGACCCTATCTCTCTATCCTGATAAGGGGAATAACACGAGTTAGGGTGTCTTCCCGAGCACAGAGCCCTCTCCCCGGACAGCACGCCAAATTCGCATTTTCTATTCAGTCAAATATCTGGGAGTGTGAACTCGTGAAATATAAATAAAACCAGTTATGTTTCACTTTGTAAATGTTCTGTTTTTTGTATTTTTAATTATTTCTTTTTTAAACAAATGGATATTCACTTTATAAATGCATTGTTTTATTAACATTTGTGTTTTTATTTTTTAGAAAATATTAATTATATAAAAGAAAATATTCACTATGTGAAGTTTATGTATAAACAAATTTCGAGAGGATCACGGAATGATTGTTCTCAGCTGTTCCAGCATCAGCTCATGATCGATTATCCAATCAGACGACTCCTAACTCACTATAAATAACTAGAGTTTTCTTATCTCAATATCTTCGTCTTAAAGAACCCCCCCCACCCACTTCTACTTTCCCTCCTTTTCAGATGGGCGACACGGTGGCCCAGTGATTAGCACTGTTGCCTCACAGCAAGCCGGGGGAGTTTATCGAGATCTACCTAAGCTCAAACTCCCCTCTCGCCCTGCAAACGGGAGGGAGCCCAGGGCTCGAGGATCTCATAAGCTCAGGGCTCTCTCCCAGGACAGCATGCCAAACAAGCTTTTATTATCAATCATCAGCTAAGTGTCAACTCTTGAAATGCACTTCAATGCATTCCAAGTTCTACATTTTTTTTTTTTATTTGATAGACAGACTTTTCACATTATTGCATCTTCTTTTTTTCTATAATATCTTATACAAGACATCAGTCACATGATACATCAAATTAAATAATATAACAACCATATGGGCGATGCGGTGGCGCAGTGGGTAGCGCTGTCGCCTCACAGCAAGAAGGTCGCTGGTTCGAGCCTCGGCTGGGCCAGTTGGCATTTCTGTGTGGAGTTTGCATGTTCTCCTTGTGTTGGCGTGGGTTTCCTCCGGGTGCTCCGGTTTCCCCCACAAGTCCAAAGACATGCGGTACAGGTGAATTGGGTATGCTGAAATTGACCGCAGTGTATGTATGTGAATGAGAGTGTATGGATGTCTCCCAGTGATGGGTTGCAGCTGGAAAGCCATCCGCTGCGTAAAACATATGCTGGATAAGTTGGCGGTTCATTCCACTGTGGCAACCCCAGATTAATAAAGGGACTAAGCCAAAAGAAATGAATGAATGAATGAATGAATGAACAACTATATGTTAAAGGTGCAGTAGGTGATCTGCCAAAATGCTATCCGTTAGCATAATGTCTTTGAAACACAGTCCCTCCACTTCCATCCAAAGCCACGCCTCCTGAAATCATGTACGGGCACCGTAAAGATGACAGAGACCCACTAGATCAGACATGCCCAAACTAGGGCCCGCGGGCCAAAGTTGACCCATGGTGTAACATTTGATTTGGCCCACCATCCCTTCTGAGAAGAGAGGGAGAATGATGGGGAGGTTTGGAGATTGTCACCTCAAATTTAGTGTAACCCTTTGTTTGTCAAAAACTAGCTGAAATTAAATGCTTCAATTAAATGCTGTAAATGAATCAGATTTTGTTTAAATGTACACACTGTCACCCTGATAATGCAGAGACATTGGTGAGCAAATCAAGTTAAAGGCAGATTCTGCTTGACTAGTGTATTCAGCACTGAACTCCACTGTGTTATAAATGGGATTGTTTATGTTTTATTGCAATAAGTTATCATTTAATAAGTTATACTGCATTAGTCAATATGATTTAAAGTAATGTTATCTATATTTAGAAATACTATGAAATGTATTAGTAAATATATTATTATTATAAATTACCCATGGCAACTTTAATGTAATATAGTTTGGTATATTTACCTTCACCCCACGACTCTCAATGATATTTGGTTTGTGGCCCTTTATACTGTATCTTCTTAAAGGGCCACGAAACCCCCTGTCTCAGCAGGGTGTTTTCACACCTCTAGTTTGGAAAAAGTCAGGAAAGTTGGGCGTGTCCAGCTCTGTTTATGTGGGAGTGTCGGGGGAGGGAAAGAGGGTAGGTTTTGCAAAGAAGGGCGTTTCCATTTGGGCACGCGCTGAGTTTCACAGGCAAAACAAACACACAGAGGCTGATTTGATACCGCACGGCGAATGAGAGAAAAAAATCCTCCGCATTTCTCTGTAACTTATGTACTCGGTTGGTAGCGCCAGAAAGCCGTGTGTGTATAGACTATCCTGTCACAAAATGCAGCGAAAATCCTGCACGACGGGAATAGTTTGCGTTAACATGTTTACTCTCAGAGAGCAGCATTTACAGCGGATCTTTCAGTCTATAATACTATAATATTGCAGTGATATTAACATACTGTAAACTTAGTAACTAAATCATTTTGACTGAGGTATGTCTTTAAAAACTGAAAGAGCTCTGCTGACAATACGAACTAACTTTGCAATCTGGGTTAAACAAAGGGTACTGATCACACACACACTTACCAAATCTGTAGACAGACAATCAAACTGGAGCTGTGTCTTTTTATTAAAAGGAGACGAGCGGCAAATCTGGATTTCACCATTTCCAGATGCGAAAATCTCTTGGGTAAAAAATGTTCCTTACAAACGCGTTTCTGTCGCGTGCACTGTAATCCACACGTGAGTCCAGCTGCTCTCTCATAGAGGGAAAATGAAAACAAAACCTTCGTTGCAACACACTAATAAACGCAACACCGACGACTCTTGTCTCCAAATGCTTGTTCTTTCACTTGTTTTGGCAACACAACGTGGCGTCTCTCTGCCGTATGAACAGTGTAAACAGGTAAACAGTCTCCGGCGCTATCATGCATATTAATGAAGTTTCACGTCATACACAATAGAGCGCGCTGATTGGTTTGAAGCACGTCTTTGTCATGAATTAATGCCGCACACTCAGATACGTCACAATGTTCTCGAAAAGACAGCCAGCCACTCTCCAGGCTGGATTTACACCTATGTATCTCATGGCCGTGACGCAGCTTCAAAAATTCGTTTCAAACCGGAAGAATGAATTTGCTCAAAATAACGCAAAAACAACCAATTTTCACTTTTTAGTGCAATATATGTGTCCTAATAGTGTTTATAGCAGCGTGGGACACAGATATGACTGTCAACAGCTCAAAAAATGTGTTTTGGTGTTTCGTGACCCTTTAATGCCCAAGGTGTTTTTTTACATACATTTTTTATTTCTCTTTGCTATTTGGGCTTATTAGAATAAAAATCTTTTGATATGTTGTACTTTTAGAGAAAAATGATGTCCATATATGTGGACTCGTGGTCCCAATTTACATAAAACACTTTTTCCCGAATTTTCTTTTATGCATATTTAACATAGAATTTTTTTTTGAACTGGCTTTGACTATCAGAGAGTAAAAACAACATTTCCCCCCCCCATTTTGGACAGTTAAAAATAGTGTTTGAAATATTTCATATGCTGCAAAACAGTTGCAGGATGACACTGTATGTCTGAAACAAAATATAAAACATTCAAAGTGTTTTAAATAGCCACTTAAGACCTAAAAATGTGCTGTCCACATATGTGGACACTCAAGCCCTAGGAGGATAAA
The DNA here is from genome assembly GCA_903798195.1 of Danio kyathit. Lineage (NCBI taxonomy): Eukaryota > Metazoa > Chordata > Actinopteri > Cypriniformes > Danionidae > Danio > Danio kyathit. The sequence goes on from CAIGQS010000249.1 coordinate 47,418, forward strand.
TTTGGGCACCCCTGGACTAGATCATGTCATTCGCCAGTTAGAAAACTTTATAGTAGTTTATAATACTACAATTTCCAACGAAAAACGGTATTATATCTAGCACATTTTCAGTTGTGTAGCAAGCAAAACTTGTCATAATGTGTAACATTACATGCATGCAAGAATTGTTGGTCTCACTCTCTACTGACTACTGTATGCTTAGTGTTTGGCCGGTGGCGTACAGTAATTACACTTACTATTAAGCCACACTTACATGCTATTTCAGAGCGAATATTCAGAGTAGCGGTGAACACTATAGGGAGCGCGTCACAGGCTGTCAGTGTTCAGAAATGACCCAATGTGAACATTAAAGCAACTTCAGCTCAGTAAAGCAGGCTAGGCGGAATAGCGCAGTTTACTGATGTTCTGTTGTTAAACTAAAATATAAATCTACATTATCGATGCTGTAAAAGGACCTTATGAAACTGAAAATAGTCACATCAATCTTTCACCGGGAGATTTCAGCAGCTGAACAACACTTCAGTGCATATAACCCATTCATAACAACACAATCTACATCAGCTCTGCAGGACTAAGAGTTTTAACACAGAACATGACCTGTCTAACAGAAATCCTTTAGCCATGGTGTTGTTCTTCCCCCAGCGTGCAAAACTAACTCCAATATTGAGTCAGGATTTTACTAAGTTTTGATTCAGCATTTGTTTTTACCGCTGTCACTCTCTCTCTCTCTCATGTGCATGTGAATGCGCAAACGGCAGATCTGACAGACAGTTTGGGCTACTTATCAGAGTTATCAGATCAGAATCAGAAAGAGCTTTATGGCCAGGTATGTTCACACATACGAGGAATTTGTTTTGGTGACAGAGCTTCTACAGTGCAACAGAATTACAGACGAGACTAAAAAACAGATCATTGGGATGGGCGATATGGCCTAAAATCCATATTGCGATATACATTGCAGCCTCTTGCGATAACGATATATATTGCGATATATAAATTATAATAGAACCATTTCAGAACAGGTTACAGAGACCCTTAGGAAAGCCAAACTGCTATTTTATTTAAGAAATAAAGAAACGTTGCATGTCATTTTGAGAACATTTATTGTGCAAAAGCAAAACTGTAATTAAACAACACGATGTTGCAGATAAATAAACTAAATGTAGTGCCTTTTAGAAAGAAAGACTTTTCTTTTAAGTCCTTGGTTCCTAAATGCCAAGTTGCAGAGAACAAAAAAAACTGGTGTCTTTTTAGTTAAGGAACTTACACTGTACTGAAAATACTTCCAGTATTAAATTGGTCAAATAAAATTGTGTATTGCAGATACTTTAAATAAAAACATATTTCTAATCTGCAGCCTAAGGTAACACATTTGGTTTTAAACATTTTGTTCTCCTAATGAAATTAAAACTGGTGTCTTGATCTGCTCTTTCTCCCTCTCTCTCTGTCTCTGTCTGCTGTATGTTGGTGCTGCTGAGAGATTGAGACGCACCAGACAAAGTTTGCTTATAAAGTAATGCAAAAATGAATACAATTAATATCGAAAGCGAAAGCAGATTCTCGGACATGTCCGGGGAAAATGTATTGTCAACCCAAATAATGAGCTGGATCAGTCTATTTAGTCTTCGCGCTCTTCTTAAAGCTGCTCCCAAATCACAACAACATTTCTGTATCCAGCACGATACAGCGCGTCTCTGTGGGTCTGCATGCAGAGCATGCGAGCGAGTCTGTGGCAGAGTGTTCTCAGTTTCTCGCGAACACAGAACCGGGCCGCCCCAATAATACAGGCACTGATGTTCACTAGACAAGCCACAATATGCCATGCGTTGCTTAGTGCTGTTGTTGCTGTTGCTCTTAATTTCGCGGGTAGATTGCGTCATCAAACATGCATTATCGCGATAGTGCAATAGAATTAGAATCTCTATCGTAGGCCAATTTTGTATCGTTTATATCGCATATCGTTTATATCGCCCATTACTAACAGATCATAAATATATTTTAAAAAGTGAATGCAAATTTACAAATTGACAAGTGTATGTACAGCTATATTACTATATACAACATAATATGTGCAGCTGTGATGTGCAAATTGGCATGTAAAGTGTGTTGTTAAATAAGTGTATGCGTGTATAAAAGTGTATAGCAGGTAGTGATGTTGGTTCCACAATTATTATCATCAAGTGTTCATGAGATGGATTGCCTGAGGGAAGAAACTGTTTCTGTGTCGGGCTGTTCTGGTGCGCAGTGCTCTGTAGCGTCGACCAGAAGGTAAAAGTTCAAACAGGCAGTGTGCTGGGTGTGAGGAGTCCAGAGTGATTTTGGCAGCCCTTCTGCTCGCTCTGGATAAGTACAGTTCTTGGAGAGTAGGGAGGGTTGTACCAATGATTCACTCAGCAGTCTGAACTATTCGACGTAGTCTTCGGAGGTCGGATTTGGTAGCTGAGCTAAACCAGACATTTATTGATGTGCAGATGACTGATTCAATGATGGAGGTGTAGAACTGATTCAGCAGCTCCTTTGGGAGGTTGAACTTCCTCAGCTGATGAAGAAAGTACAGCCTCTGTTGAGCTTTTTTGACAATGGAGTTAATGTGAGTGTCCCACTTCAGAGCCTGAGAGATGGTGGTGCTCAGGAACCTGAATGACTCCACTGCTGCCACAATGCTGTCCATGATGCTCAGTGGGGGGAGAGCAGGGGGGTTTCTCCTGAAGTCCACTATCATCTCCACTGTTTTGAGCATGTTCAGCTCCAGGTTGTTGTGACTGCACCAGACAGCCAATTCCTTAACCTCCTGTCTGTAAGCAGACATATGGGAGATGTCGGCCTGACGAATTTCAATTGGATGAACTTTTTTTTAGTCTAATGCCTTTAATACATTTAAACACATTTAGATCATTTACTTTAATCATTACTATCAGAATATGAAGAGACCTTCAACCAGCACAACAACACATGTTTCTGAAGACGATCACTTACTGCACCTTTAATGCAGTATTGAAGTGCATTCTGAAATATGATCCATTCCTGTGATCCAAAGGGAAATTTTCATATGCTGGCCTTCAGAATCCCACTGAGATCTTCTAATACTCCAGAAAAAAAAGCCTCCAGAAAAGCAGCATTTCTTCAAGCTGGAGCTTTGTTAGTGCAGAAGCAGCCTCTCTGTGGGAAATCACCTGCGCCGCCAGTGTTTAAGAGCTCCAACATTCACATTAACATCTAAACACAATCACACACACACACACACACACTAATTATAGCCGGACCTCATCTGAATCACAGAGACGAGGCACTGAAAAGACAGCTGTGTGTTTTTTGTGTTTTACCAGAGTAAAGTAAGTCTTTTTGGCTTAGTCCCTTTATTAATCAGGGGTCACCACAGTGGAATGAACCGCCAACTTATCCAGCATATGTTTTACGCAGCGGATGGCCTTCCAGCTGCAACCCATCTCTGGGAAACATCCATACACACTCATTCACACACATACATTACAGACAATTTAGCTCATCAGTTCCCCTGTAGCACATGTGTTTGGACTGTGGGGGAAACCGGAGCACCTGGAGGAAACTCACGCCAACACGGGGAGAACATGCAAACTCCACAGAAACGCTAACTAACCCAGCTGGGACTCAAACCAGTGACCTTCTTGCTGTGAGGTGATTGTGCTACCCACTGAGCTACTGTGATGCCCATAGAGTAAACAACACAAAAAACAAACCCTGCAGATCCTACAGAGAGGTGAACCAGCAGAAGAGCCGGAGAGACTCCACAGAGCGCTGATGCAGGAGTGTGTTTCCCAAAACCACCATTAGCCAGCTAAAGTCGCAAGTTCAGTCGATAGTTTGGCGATTTGGTGTTTACCTTAAATGCCTCAATGATAAATATATGATGGCCTAATGGTTAGAGCAGGGATGGGCAAACTTGATGCTCGGGGGCCGGTGTCCCTGCAGTCTTTTGCTCCAACACTAGTCAAACACACCTGAACACACTAATCAGTGTCTTCAAGATCACTAGAAAGCTGCAGGCAGGTGTGTTTGATTAGGGTTGGAGCAAAAGTCTGCAGGGACACCGGCCCCCCAGGATCAAGTTTGCCCATCCCTGGGTTAGAGAGTTGGTATCCGAAGGTCACAGGTTCGAGTCCCGGCAGCAGCAGGGATTGTTGGTGGGGAGAGTGAATAAATACTCTTGAGCAAGGCACTGAACCCCTACTGCTCCCCGGGCAGCCCACTGCTCTGGGTGTGTGTTCATGGGTGTAAGGGGCTTTGGATAAACGTAAACTGATAATCACAACATTTACTCGCATTCAAAAGTGGCAAGACGCTTCTGAGATGCTACACACACACACACACACACACACACACACACACACACACACACACACACACACACACACACACACACACACACACACACACACACACCACACACAGATCGAGAGACAGACAGACAGACAGACAGCGAGATACACTGTCACAGATAGAGCAATGCACACACAGACAGAGAGAGAGAAGTGTATATATATATACACACACACACACACACACACACACACACACACACACACACATACACACACACACACAGCTGGCGCCCTATTATTTGGATGTAGATCACAGATCTTATTGAATGTCTAGAAGTGAGAAATTCCTTCGGAGTTGCTATGTGTCACTGTGTGTGTGTGTGTGTGTGTGTGTGTTTCTGCCTGTCTTTCTGTCTGTCTATCTGTGTGTTTCAGTCTGTGTTTGTGTGTTTTTCTGTGTTTGTGTTTCTGTGTGTGTTTTTTTTAAGTGTGTGTTGTTTGTCTCTGTGTGTGTGTATGTTTCTCTCTCTCTGTGTATTTCTGTGTGTGTGTGTGTGTTTCTCTCTCTGTGTATTTCTGTCTGTGTGTGTGCTTCTTTCTGTGTGCGTTTCTGTTTGTTTTTCTGTGTGTGTTTCTGTCTGTCTGTGTGTGTGTTTGTCTGCATGTGTCTGTGTTTCATTCTCTGTGTGTTTCTGTCTGTGTATGTTTCTCTCACTGTGTGCATTTCTGTGTGTGTGTGTGTGTGTGTGCTTCTATGTGTGTGCATGTTTCTTTCTGTGTGTGTGGGTTTGTCTGTGTGTGTATTTCTTTGTGTGTGTTTCTTTTAGTGTGTGCTGTGTGTGTGTGTTTCTTTCAGTGTGTGTTGTGTGTGTGTGTTTCTTTTAGTGTGTGCTGTGTGTGTGTGTTTCTTTCAGTGTGTGTTGTGTGTGTGTGTTTCTTTCTCTGTGTTTTTTCTTTGTGTGTGTTTTTCTCACTGTGTGCATTTCTGTGTGTGTGTGTGTGCTTCTATGTGTGTGCATGTTTCTTTCTGTGTGTGTGGGTTTGTCTGTGTGTGCATTTCTTTGTGTGTGTTTCTTTCAGTGTGTGCTGTGTGTGTTTCATTCTCTGTGTTTTTCTGTCGGTGTGTTTTTCTGTGTGTGTGTGTTTCTTTCTGTGTGCGTTTCTCTGTGTTTTTCTGTGTGTGTGTGTGTGTGTGTGTGTTTCTTTCTGTGTGCGTTTCTCTGTGTTTTTCTGTGTGTGTGTTTCTTTGTCTGTGTATGTGTGTTTCTTTCTATGTGTGCATGTTTATTTGTGTGTGTGTGTGTGTGTTTCTTTTTCTGTGTGTGTTTCTGTCTGTTTGTGTGTATGTGTGTGTATATTTCTCAGTGTGTGTTTCATTCTGTGTGTTTCTGATTCTGTGTTTCTGTTTCTTTTTGAGTGTGTGTTTCTGTCTGTATGTGTGTTTTTCTCTTTCTGTGTGTTTCTGTGCGTCTTTCTCTCTCTCTGTGTGTGTGTGTGTGTGTGTGTGTGTGTGTGTGTATGTATGTTTTGTCTGTCTGTGTGGGTTTCTATCTGACATGTGTGTGTGTATGTGTTTCTATCTTTCTGTTTCTTTGTGTGTGTTTCTGTTTGTTCATGCGTGTGTGTATTTCTGTCTGTCTGTCTGTGTGTGTTTTCCCAGTGATGGGTTCCAGCTGGAAGGACATCAGCTGTGTAAAACATATGCTGGATAAGTTGGCGGTTCATTCCGCTGTGGCGACCCCAGATTAATAAAGAGACTAAGCCGAAAATGAATGAATGAATGAGTCTGTCTGTGTGTGTGTGTGTGTGTGTGTTTCTTTGTCTGTGTATGTGTGTTTCTTTCTATGTGTGTGCATGTCTATTTGTGTGTGTGTGTGTTTCTGTGTGTGTATGTTTCTGTCTGTTTGTGTGTATGTGTGTGTATATGTCTCTGTGTGTTTCTGTGTTTCTGTTTCTTTTTGAGTGTGTGTTTCTGTCTGTGTGTGTGTTTTCTCTCTCTCTGTGTGTGTTTCTGTGCGTGTTTTTGTCTGTCTTTCTGTGTGTGTGTGTGTGTGTGTGTGAGTATGTTTCTATCTTTCTGTTTCTTTGTGTGTGTTTCTGTTTGTTCATGCGTGTGTGTATTTCTGTCTGTCAGTCTGTGTGTGTTTTCCCAGTGATGGGTTCCAGCTGGAAGGGCATTCGCTGCGTAAAACATATGCTGGATAAGTTGGCGGTTCATTCCGCTGTGGCGACCCCAGATTAATAAAGAGACGTAGCCGAAAATGAATGAATTGAATGAGTCTGTCTGTGTGTGTGTGTGTTTTTGTTTGTCTTTGTGTGCGTTTCCGTCTCTGTGTGTATGTGTGTGTTTATGTGTTTTGTCTGTTTTTCTTTGTGTTTCCATTGGACTGTGTGTGTGTGTGTGTTTCTATCTGTTTGTGTCTTTCTTTGTGTGTGTTTCTGTCTGTCAGTCTGTGTGTGTTTTCCCAGTGATGGGTTCCAGCTGGAAGGACATCCGCTGTGTAAAACATATGCTGGATAAGTTGGCGGTTCATTCCGCTGTGGCGACCCCAGATTAATAAAGAGACGAAGCCGAAAATGAATGAATGAATGAGTCTGTCTGTGTGTGTGTGTGTTTTTGTTTGTCTTTGTGTGCGTTTCCGTCTCTGTGTGTATGTGTGTGTTGTGTCTGTTTTTCTTTGTGTTTCCATTGGACTGTGTGTGTGTGTGTGTGTGTGTGTTTCTATCTGTTTGTGTCTTTCTTTGTGTGTGTTTCTGTCTGTTCATGCGTATGTTTTTGTCTGTTTGACTGTTTGTGTGTGTGTATGTGTGTGTGTGTGTGTTGAGCATGTGCATATGTTTGTAAAACATCAGGACACAAACTCTAATAATATAAAGGGTATAAAACAAATAATAATAAGTGAAGGTGACTTAATTGTTATTTTAAATTCACACACCATCATGCAGTACTAGTAAACATCTCCCAAACGTATACACACACACACACACACACACACACACATACACATTGAAATGCACAGCTCGTCAGCTCCTTCTGTCCGTCTGTGTGTGTGTGTGTGTGTGTGTCTCGTCAGACATCTCGTTAATTAGCATGACGAGGATATGTTCTTCTTCTTTCTGGGCATGTATATATTAGCGGTGTGTGTGACGTGACCCTGGCGGGCCGAGGGCTGGTTTTGTGTCTGGCCGGCCGTGGGAAAAAGAAGCCCACTCTTTTCACAGCTGCGCGGCTCCAATGGAGGCCCCGGGTCCCCCTTTCATCGGCCCTTCATAAATACATCTCATTATTCACACTCTCGTTTGCATAGCAATGTTAAAGAGCGCCGCTTTCTGCACACTCCATCCCTCACACACACACACACACACCATCCCAAAACACTGATTTCAGCTTCACAAAGAGCAGATTCAGAGAGATCGCTTCAGTAACTGTGGGGTTCAGATGTAGTTTAGCTCTAAATGAACGGTGTTTATAGTTCTGTGCATGTTTGTGCATTCAGGAAACAGTCGTCTGTGGAGGTGAATTTGAAATATTGTATTTTTTGCTATTTAACACTAGAATTAAACTGTCCTCAGATCAGTGCACATGTTTGTATTCATAGACGTTTGTAGAAATGAGTGCTGTCAAACGATTAACTGTGATTAATAGTTTGACTGCACTAATTTCCCAATATATAAATGTATGTAAATATAAATATATATTTAAGTATTTTGGTTTTGTATTCTATATATATTTAGGGCTGGACGATATGGCTAAAATTTATATCACGATATATTTCTTAATTTCGGTCGATATGATATAATTCCAATATCGATATGGACAATATTAAAAAGACAGGAAAAAACTGCCAAGAGCGCACACAATGGATGTCTGTACCTACAAATGACTACATCTGAATTTGTGAAGTCTATAATACCTCCAGGCTCTTAAAAACAGTACAAAAAATGAAATTAATGTTCACTTTTTATTTGTGTTTAGCCTTTACAAACAATAAATGTGAAATAAACTATCAAATAAATAAAACTCTCTGTCTAGCTTATTTATATATAGATTGGGCATAGATTAATTTTTTTTTAATCTAGATTAATCTCGAAATTAATCTAGATTAAATGGCTCATTTGAATTCTGCTGAAGGCATTCAGAATAAGTGTGCTACCAAAATAATAAGTCTTTGAGAACGGGTTTCTCAAGCCACAGGTGGCGCATTAGACCAGGGGCTCATCTCCTGTTTCCAAAATGCATCACAAACTGCTTGAGAAACTGTTCTACTATGATAATTGGTGATGAAAAAAATGATGTTCAATAAGATGTACTTGTGTTTACTCACTGTTTATTAGGGGTGTCAAAATTAATCGTTTCTTCGGTGCACCGCGATGCAGACGCGGACAATTCGGTATCGGTTCAGTAATAATCATAACCGGTTATTATGTAGTGACGTCATTTATCTCACATGCGCTATGTCGCCGTAGCTTACTATGGCGAGGGAGGCGAGCGCGAGTACAACGCTCTAACTATGTAAACACTCTGAAACTGTGCACAATTTCACTGCGTGTGTGTTTGCTGAACACTGTTTCACTGACACTTACAGCAAAAGCCCCTATTTCACGGCGATTAAGAGAATGAAAGTAATCTCCATCTCTCTCTCACTGTGGCCCATGAGTGCAGCTGTGAAGAGCACCAGCGTGTAAGAGCCAATCGCAGCCCTTTCTGTTGAGCGCGTGACCAATCAAAGGGGTGTAAGAAAGAACTTGGTAGTTGGTAGACAAGGCTCAGAAAGCGAGCGGGATATTTATATTTGTTTATTTGCTATAAATGCTCGTGTTGCTTAAAGGTACAGTTTATATATCTGAAGATAGAGGTAAAGTTGGTTTTATATTGGGATATTCAGACATTCTCCTTAATAATATAATTTCAGAAAAGTATTATTTGCAAATTCTAAATAGGGAAATCATATTAGCAGCCAATGACTATCAAAGTACAACATTGTTCACAGTCAATTAGATAGTGTTAATGTTGTTTGTTACTTGTATGCTAATTCCAATCGAATATTCAAAAGTAACATGATAAACAATATAGAGACTTCTAAATGAACGAATGTGTGAATATAAAACCAACTTTACCTTTATTCTGACTGTTTGTATTAAAGGAAAAAATTGTTTTATAAATAGTATATAAATAAATTTATACATGTTATTACAATAATTGCTGTGCTGTGAAGAAAATATAAAACTGTGTATGGAAAGAATCGTCAATGCACCGTGATGCACCGAGATATCGAATTGAACCGAATCGATGGCATGATAATCGTAACCGAACCGAACCGTGAGACCAGTGTAGGTTCACACCTCTACTGTTTATTCAGGTAAACATGAATGTTGAGCTGTAGGCCTACATAAGCTCCAAACAGTGATTTCATACTTGCTTTTGATGTACGTACATACAGAAAATGCTGCTTCGCAAAGGCAAGTTCACAGAGCCCTGACGGTGTGTCAAGCATTGAGTATGTTTACATGGGCAACAATACTTTAATACAATTTTAATATGATTAAGACAATACTCTGATTAAGAGTCCACCATGTAAACAGCGATTTTTGATGACCTTAATGCGACTAAAGTCATAACTGAACTACACAGAAATGGAATTAAGATGTGGAGTATGCAGATATTAGTGGCATTACTGACAAACTATTACCGTCATGTAGGACTTTTCGCCATATTTTTTGGCGATATTTTTTTATCGCGCGATAAGAGTCTCGCGTTAACGCAGCACATTAACGCCGATAATGGCCCACCACTAATATATATATATATATATATATACAGTTGAAGTCAGAATTATCAGCCCCCCCTGTTAATTTTTTTTCCTAATTTCTGTTTAACAGAGAGAAGATTTTCCCAAGACCTTTCTAAACATAATAGTTTTAATAACTCATTTCTAATAACTGATTTATTTTATCTTTGTCATGATGACAGTAAATAATATTAGACTAGATATTCTTCAAGACACTTCTATACAGCTTAAAGTGACATTTAAAGGCTTAACTAGGTTAATTAGGGTAACTAGGCAGGTTAGGGTAATTAGGCAAGTTATTGTATAATGATGGTTTGTTCTGTAGACTATTGAAAAAAATATGGCGTAAAGGGGCGAATAATATTGACCTTAAAATGGTTAAAAAAATTAAAAACTGCTTTTATTCTAGCCCAAATAAAACAAATAAGACTTTCTCCAGAAGAAAACATATTATCAGACATACTGTGAAAATTTCCTAGTTCTGTTAAACATCATATGGGAAATATTTAAAAAAGAAAAAAAATCAAAGGGGGCCTAATAATTCTGACTATAGAGAATAGATTAACGGCGATATTTTTTTTTTTATCGTGCGATAAAAGTCTTGTTAATGCCGATAACAGCCCACGATTAGTATATAAATATATATAAATTGAAGGCAGAATTATTAGCCCCCCTCTGATATTTATTTTTTAATTTTTTTATATTTCCCAGTATGTCTGATAATATTTTCTCTTCTGGAGAAAGTCTTATTTGTTTTATTTCAGCTAGAATAAAAGCAGTTTTAAATTTTTCAATATTATTAGCTCCTTTACGCCATATTTTTTTCAATAGTCTACAGAACAAACCATCGTTATACAATAACTTGCCTAATTCCCCTAACCTGCCTAGTTAACCTAATTAACCTAGTTAAGCCTTTAAATGTCACTTTAAGCTGTATAGAAGTGTCTTGAAGAATATCTAGTCTAATATTATTTACTGTCATCATGGCAAAGATAAAATAAATCAGTTATTAGAGATGAGTTATTAAAACTATTATGATTAGAAATGTGTTGAAAAAAATAAACTTGGGTGCTAATAATTCTGACTTTAACTGTGTGTGTGTGTGTGTGTGTGTGTGTGTGTGTGTGTGTATATATATATATGTGTGTGTGTGTGTGTGTACACTACTGATCAAAAGTTTAGGGTCAGTTATTTTCTTTTTTTTTTTTTAAGAAAAT
>CAIGQS010000250.1:0-58426 GCA_903798195.1 Danio kyathit
CCACAAGGCAGAATTTGCAAATAAAATGGGGATGAAAAAGATCTGTTCTAACTATCTATTTTCAGTTTTACCTCAAGAAGGAGGTTTGCCAGTTTTTAAAATGAAGTTATCTTAGGAAAGAAAAGACAGTAACATTACTACGTAGTTTATAACTGCTCTAATCTTCACAATGCATAGTATCAGTACAACTAGAAACATGGACACCTTAATCACACAACAGGAGTCCCAGTTTTGTTAAGGTTAAAGCATGTTTATTTTGTACAGTATCATTATGGATCTCCATAAAGCAGAATGTATTAGCATTCATATTTGCCGCGAATAGGCATGCAAAAATAGTGCAACATGTTAAAATCACGTGCATTTGAGTGTACAGCAAACTTTGTTATGCCATTTATGTCTTGCTCATTCATAGTATCAGAAAGGCTGAATAAACTCCACAACAACAACATCAAAATAACCTTTCAGAAACTTTCAGTCTTACAATTCCCTCTGACCCAAACATTAACATTTTTCAATAGGGTATAATAAATGATCTGATGGGTATTTTGAGCTGAAACTTTGCAGACACGTTTTGGAGACACTCAAGATTTTAAAGCAAATGTGCATTGTTTATTTCTACCATTCACTGTGTTTAGTGAGAATTTAGCAAAAAATTAATGGCTCCTCTTTTAGATATCTTGTTGGGAGTATCTGTGGGTCATCTGCGGTGGAGAGTCTTTCATTATATAATTCCCAGTGGAATATCTTGTGTCCATGGTGTCCTGAACAAAACTGAACATGCCGATCTTGACAAGTGCTATTTTGCAAATACTTAATGTATTTGCATGTTATTAGTTTAGAAGAAGTGCAAAAAGCTGATAATGAGGTATCATCAATAGTAACAGGTTTCGGCATTATTGAACCCAACGCTATTAGAAGGACAGTGCAGGGAAAGTAGGAATAGATGAGTGTGTAAAATAATCTTAAAAAGCTGAATGATCTTTAAAATAACAATAATAATTAGTGTTTTAACAAAGTAAAAGCTGGATTATACTTCCATATTTTTATATAATTGTTTTTGTTTGTTTAATGTCTATAGTTATACATATTAGTTTAATGTACACAGTTTTAGTTATTGAAATATCTAAATCAAACAGAAAAGATGAATGCAAAACAAGCCTTTGTCAGTGTGGATTGCATTTCTTTTGTATGTTGAACACTAATATGCTTACCCCATTGTTAAAGCCTACAGAACTGATTATCTAATATTTGATTGTCTTGCTTTGTCTGTAGGGTGTTGTTCAGCGATGGAGGTGAAAACATCACTGCTCGACAATATGATAGGGGTGGGGGACATGGTCCTCCTCGAGCCCTTGTCAGAAGAGTCATTTATTGAGAATCTAAAGAAGCGATTCGATCACAATGAGATCTATGTAAGTATTGCTTAAAATCTATTTCCTTTTATTGGATGTGTTCTCATTTTAGTATTTAACTGCTCCAGACAGTCAAATCGCATGAAAAAATGTGTTTAGTCTGAATGTGTTCTCACTGCACAGATAAATGAAGAATAGTGAAGAAATCATTGGAAGATAATGTGTAAATCATAATTCCCTCACTGTTCTGTCCTGCTTTTTTCCTGCCATTTAGTCTTGAAAACAGTTCCAAACCAAACAACAATTCATTTCATCTTTATTTCTATAGCGCTTTGGAAATGTAACATAGAAGACTATAGTAAATTGAATCTGTGTCAGTCCAGTTTTCAGAGTTGAAGTTCAGTTTAGTTCAGTTCAGTTTTTTTAATTTTCACTTCTGAAAGTCCAAACACTGAAGAGCAAATCCATGCGCAGCTTACAGGAATCTTACAGGAATCAGTCTCATGCTCTCCACTCCTCCATGATAACCACAGCAGCTGTTCAGGATACGGCCTGGTCCAGGATTATGGAAACCTCTGGAATAATAAAAGCAGACTAACATAAGTGCAGATGCCATTCAAATTCTAATGTCTTTTGGGAGGTGTTCCCGGCTCCGGTTGCCCTAAATATTGCAGACTAACAATCCTTTAAAGGACTTGGATTTCAAAAACATTTGTGTTTTATGTGTATGCTAATGCACACAAGAGATGTGTCTTTAATGTAGTTTTAAACTGACAACCAACCAGATAACCTATGAAATGGTTCTAGGTCTGTAAATTGTAGATTAATGAGTCAGAATATGCCTACATGCATGGATAAAATACAGTCTCCAACTTTCTATTGCACAAATAAGCACAGTTGTTTTTTAAATGTTTGTCTGACATCAAAATTGGCTCAATTCTAAATTTCAAACAGTAGAATTCAACCAATCAGTTTCTTGTCCTCATTGCACTCCATTTTTACCCACTGTCTTCTTTTAAAAGATACATTCTGTGCAGGTTGAGGGTGAGTAAATGATGACAATTGTAATTTTGTAAATTTACCCTTTAAGCCAAAACAGAAGTCTATCATTATACACATTTAGACATGCTCTTGGAGTTTTATTACTTACTTTACCTGCGTGTCATCCAGCCAATTTTTCATATCAAATTTCAAGTGCGTTTCTGCATTAGTTGCTATGGCTCTTGATAATTTGCATTCAGTATCATGAAACGGCAAGATTAAATGACACGGCTGAATGGCATGTTTGCATTTTGTGTGGCACATTATGAAGGAACAATCGCAATAATTAGTTCAGAAATAAAAGACAACAATTTTTAAATTTTTGAGTTTAAATATCCACAGTTCTCAGTGTATTGTAGCTGCACGTTTGTAATACAAATTCTTTTATAGTTAATGTGTATGCCCAAATCACAGACAATGATGCTGACCAGAACTAAATTATTTACACCATAGTACGTGTATTTGTTTTTTGCACTTTTTGCAAACTGGTAACTTAATGTTGTGTTAGAAAATCAGAAGTCAATAATGGATAAAACAAACTCATAATTTACTTGCTTTTTCAGTCTTCATAGCTCTTGTTTTTCTTAAAACAACAGTTCTGTGTTGTGAACCGTATGTGGTTCATATTTTATATGAACATTCATCAAAGATTTTGCATTCAAAGGGGCAAAATGAGTATGGAATGACATGATGAAAAAAAGAGTAAATGCTACTGAGAAGAAAAAAGTTTTTAACCTTACAAGTGGTTCATGAACAATATTTTACTAAAAGTATCCACCCTCCATTTAATAAAAAAAAAAAATGTCACAGTCAGTCATATTGCGTACTTTCCCCGACACTACCTTTACAATGAATATCATAGAAAACTGTCTTCTTATCTAATCGGTGGCTTGTCAGAAACATCTATGAATGGTCCAGTTTGGGTACAGCACACATTATGAAACAATGGTCTTTGTATCTATTGCTATCTTTAAACTTTGCTCTGTATACTTGGAACAAAGAACAATTGCATTTATGGGAATAAGTGTGAAAAGGTGTGTGGCCTAATGGTTAGATTCAGACTTGTAACCCAAAGGCCTCAGGTTCAAGTCTCGAGTGAATCAATGCTGTCTTCCATCATTAATACAAGACTCAGATGAGACTCTTGAGCAATGCTTGAGCAACCCCAAAGTTCTTTCTGCTGCCCATTGCTTCAGATTTGGGTCACACTTTATTTTGTAGGTGCGTTTGTTGAATTGAAGTTACATTGCATCTACATGCCAACTATATCTCATTAGATTATAAGTAGACTGTTAGGTTGGGGTTAGGGTTAGTGTAAGTTGACATGTACTTGCAAAGTTTCTTATAGTCAGTTAAATGTCTGTTGAAGAAGCAGTATCAACAGATATTAAGCAGACAGTCTACTAATACTGAAATGACCATCAAAATAAAGTGTTACCCAGATTTGTTTTCTGTGTGTATGTGTGTGTGCATGAGCGTGTGCTTCTGTGTGTGTGCATGCATGTGTTCGAGGTGGGAGAAAATATTGATACACCTTCAGTGTGCAACTTAGTACAATAAAGATGGCGGCTTTATAGAAAGGGGCATACCATTTGACACTGTTTCATTAAAATATCGCTTCGTTTTTGTATGCTCGAAAATCCCATTTTTCACTTCAGAAACAAAACTGATGTGAGATAAACGGATAAATATTTCTGTTTAGTTAAAAGTTTTTTTCTTTAAGGACATAATCTGAAATTAGCAAAAGGTTATAATTTTGCAATATATTGCAGAATATAGCAGTATATTTCAAATTGCAATAATTTTGTATCGTCATGATAATATATTTTGGGGCTCCACCATCATCATATTCCTTATGGAGTTGGGAGTTTTAATTTTTTAATATTTATAGTACAATTATGCTGTATGTAATGGGTGGGCACATCTATTCATTCTTGTATTATGTTCAATCTCATCAAAAAAAATTTAAATTTAAGCACCCCTTGATGGGTATAACCTTGACTCATAATTATATGTTTAATATCACTAAAATAAAGACTTGAAAAGCAAGAAATCAAGGGAATAAATGGGACTAACATTTGTTTAGTCTTTAACAATGGGCTACTTCACACACTGGTGTACTCGCTGGCAACTTTTGAGCACCCTTCATAGTTGATGCTTTCTTTGATACTGAAACATTTTGTTTTTGTTCAGCTTGTTCAGTTACTTGCGGGCCCCCCGCCTGTCTCAACAATAACCAGGAATTCCCAACTGAGTTGTGCAGATGACGGCATATTATAGCCCTATGCCCTTACACTGCAGCCATTGGTACTGTATGCCTACAACAGAATAAGGCAAAAAATAAACTTGATTATTTCTGTGATGCTCAACTGGGGATCACAAATACAGTGTGTTTTAGAGTTGTCATGATAGCAATACAATTGAAAATGCTTCCAAATGTTTCCAAAATGTTTCTATATGCTCAATACTTCTAATACAAATTATTTATTCTAATACAAATTATGTCTTTTCTTATCTTGTACTTTGTGCTTGTGCTTTTTTTTTTTTTTTCATTTGTGGTTCATTTGCTTTTGCTTTTTTTTTCCACAGACGTACATCGGCAGTGTAGTGATCTCTATGAATCCTTATAAGTCCCTGTCCATTTACTCAGCAGAAAAGGTGGAGGAGTATCGCAACAGGAACTTCTATGAGCTCAGTCCACACATGTGAGTTTAGAATCAGTGTTATATATTTTTACTTTTATTTGTTTGTATTTTTATCTGCAGTTTTATTGTCTGATTATTTGTGTCTATTTCAACTTGCTATGACCAAGAATTTTTGCAGTGGTCACTGTATGATTGGATGATGACTGTATGATTACTGCACAAGCTTTAAAAAAAATTGGTACTGACATACATGCAAAGGGTTGAAAAGCAGTGGTTGAAATTCAGCCTTTAGAAACTACTTCAATTAACAATATTGTGAATGTCCTTCACCATTTTCATGTTTGCAGAAGTATGTTTGCTGTGTAGGTGTGCATAATAATAATGCGTTTTGTCCACTTGACCCCTGAGACATGAAATCCAGCCCTGCCTGGGGGAGGGGCAGCTCACTGTCCTGCTCAGCTAATGACCATCTGTTTCCCTAGAGGACTACCAGCTGCCTGTCCAGACTGCCAAATCAAAACAAAGTACTCTGCTTTGTTTGATAGGCAGACACACACTTACCCTCTCAAAAACATCACTTCCTGATCTGTTTAAACTCAAAACTGAATTCTTAAAAATAGCCAGTTAGAATAGAATGGCTATTCAAAAAAGGTTGAAAAGGAGATACTTCCACAACTGTGTACAGCTGTTTTTTTTTTTGTTCCAAACATTTGACATTCTTTTAAATGCTTCAATACTATCCTTTTCCATTTGACCTGCTTTAAGTGCACATTTGCACTGGTATGTGAGTTCACCTTCTGTTTTCGACCCTTCCATATTCATATGTTTTAGTCTTAGTACTGTTATAGTGATGTCAAGGTCGGTGCTCCTGTGATCTGAAGCCAGACTCTGAGCTCATTCCAGAGCAGCTGCTTTTCCTGTCATGCCTGAAAAGCAGATCTCTTGGATGGTTCTGAGTTTACAGGCCTCCTGGGCTCATACATGGCGTCTTGGTACAATGGGTTGTACTCCGGCCTTGTGTTGAGTATTTATGATCAACACCTCAGAAACACAGCAGTCTGGAGGTAATGACCCAGAGCTTCTGTGTTCAAACTGCTGACAAACTTTTTGGGTATGTTTTAGTCAAGTATGTACTTGTTTATCATCCTAATCATTTTGATCAAAAATAAAAAAGATCCGCATTTCATTTTTATAGCCAAAATTGTAACTTGTGGCATAAACATAAGTATAATAAGAAAGCTATGTGTTAACATGTCAACTGATCTCTGTGGCTGTTGCTCAGCAAATTTAAAAGCATTCTTTTCTAAGTGGTGCTTACTTTTACATAACCTAAATCATCCAGAATAAAGGAGGCTACAAGTTAAACTTGGAAGCACACAGACCTTCCAGTTCAGGACTTGACAACCTAGGCTTTATGTGTGTTTTAAGTTTAAGATCCGTATCTAGGATGAGAGGTATCATTTATTTAGGTCTTTCTTAATGACAATACAACTTTTGTGAGTGAGGTCTTTGCAAAAGACTTGTACTATCTGCTTTGTACTGTAGATATTTTGTAAAATAAGACTATAGCCATGTTTGGAAGTAGAAGTGCCCCTTCCCTATTCATCTTTTCCTGTCAGTTGTTAGGTCATCCAAACCTCATTGATTCTGACTCCTGTTCTTAAAGTTTATTATATTGTCAAATGTAAAGGGTTTTGCACACTGAATCCAAATTTTTTTGTCCATAGTTTTCACCTGGTAAAAAATAAATTCGACCTCATGTTGTGTTAATCGTATTGCGACACTGCCTGCGAAACTTTCGTCATTCATAAAAAAAAAAAAAAAAACCATAAAAAAAAATCGAACCAGGTTTCATTCGTTTTTCATTTTTCCCGCTTTTCACAGAGGTGTTTTGACAGTTCAGAGCCACAGTACAAGGGAAAGGCAAAATACAGAATGGCGCCATTTGAGCCACAGATAACTTTATGACAAACACAGTGCAAGTAAAGACAAAATATGGCGGACAGTTGAGAACCACTATATGCTGGGTTCAGTGACTGGTGCACCTCTCCCCTGCTGCTGTATGGGGTGTGTGTCCATACCTTTGATGTACTGTCCATAGAGAAAGCTAGATGTCTCATGGTCCATAGCTCCATTAGCTCAACACCTATTCTAATGTCTATGGCACTGCCAGTTTCTGTTCAGGATTTGTTTACATATGCAAACGTGCTAAGTATCACAAGCAATGTATCAAAATTCCACTGATTTCCTGAAATAAACTTTGCATTTTGGAATAATCCTGCATAGATCTTTACAAGAAGGAGAACGTTTCTTCCTCTCTATGCAGTATTGAATGTAGCCTATTCCTCTTTCTTTTTCTACTTTGGAGAAGAGAGGAGCACCCCGAGAAAATGCTTTGTGTTTTCTTTGGAATGGATTAATCAATACGTATCGGACTCAATGAGAAAGGTTTGTGTATGTGACAAATTTTTTGGATATGAATTTTTAAAATAACACATGCAAAAATATCGGACTTCAATGCAAGTGTATCTGTCTGCAGACTTAGAGAGAGGGGCATAACATGAAGGGTATGCAACTTATAGTAAGTTAGAGGCATAACTTGCAGTTATCAAGATCCCATTGAACCATCTGAGATGTCACAACGAGATGTTGGCAAGATTGTGGAAATACTTGCAGAGAACATTTTCAGCAAATGTTTTCATAAGTTTTCTCTAAATTTACCCACAGCCTATTCTGTTGATATATTCATTCATTTAGCAACTCCATTCCCTGACTTCATCCATTTTATCATGACAGTTTCCCCCTGTGGTTGCTTATAACAGTACAAGTATGAAAGCCTCTGCAACTCGCGGCTGTACATTAATAACTGTGATGGTTGAGTTTAGGGTTGGGGTAGGTGTAGACATTAATAACTTTGTTGGTTGGGTGTAGGTGTGGAGTATGTATAGACTTTAATAACTGATGCGTACAGTGCCTACAACACAGTTGTTCATGAGTGACTCCATAACGTCAAGTTACCCCTCTACTCCAAGTTACGCCCCCTTTATGTTACGCCCCTATCTTGCAGTCTGCAGATACTCCTTCAGTGTGCAAAGACTTTTAGTATGCTTGTTGTACAGTGAGGGTACATGTGATATGTTTCCCTGTATGCACTTAAGTTAAGTAGCCCCTTCATTTGTACTGGCATAATCGAGCTCACTACTCAAAAAGTTCAAAATAAGCACTGGTTGTCTTGGAGTTTACAGCACTAGGTTGAAGGGGAAAGGCCAACTTGACGGTTTAAAGTGTCATTTTGTCAACACCCAATTTTAAACCCAATAAAAGTGCTATTGCTTATTTTGACTTTTTCAAAGTTAGTTCAGTAGTTATTTGGGGTGGCTGGGGTACTATAAAGTACCTGTTACGCCTGGTTTTGTTCTTCAGCTTTTCAATAATACATCTTTTCCACCAGCATGAACCAGGTGCTGTATGTGCCCAAACAATCATGGTACGAGGGTCATGGTTCAGTTCATGCATTCCCACAACCAATAAAGGTTTGCAGAAAAGACCACAGCAGTGTACCAACTGAGGCCCTGTTTACACTAAAGTTTCCAAGCTGTTCTCCAGGAGCTCAGCGGGAGCTCTGCATGCACTTCTCAAGCTGAGAGCAGTGCACGTCCATCTCAGATCGGAATTTCTGTCTGAATTTGCAATGAAAGGATGCAAGTCCAAATTTGGCGTACTTGATTTTGAAAAACGGCCCCAATCAGGCAGTGAATTATGGCAGTCATTTTGGCTGTCTGCATTTAAGATGTAACTGTAGCAAAGGTTATGCATTTTAAAACTAAAATGTATTTGTGTAAAAGGGACCTGAGGAGCCATTCACAAAAAATGCAAGATGCAGCACTTAGTAGTGGATGAACAGTTTTTGTCCACTGCACCTGCTGTTATGGATGGACACAGTGCTAGCACTTTCATTAAAAGAGATTAAAGTTTTAAAGCTTACGGAATCCTAAATTTAATACACAATTATTGTGTCTCTGTTGTTTTATGAGAGGTACACAGTTACACAGTTTCCTAATTATACATGTTTTTTTTTTTTTCATTTTTCATTCTCTTTGTTCAAAATAAAAAAAAAAGTAGGTACTGGAGATATGTTGCTTATTCCTGTTGTATCGAACAGTGACCAAACGAGGTACAAACTGAACCATGACCTCTGTGTACTGTAACACCCCTACTTCACATTAAAGGAATGAACTGAAATGAATCTGGCAGAAACAAAGTTATTTTTGAGTTAATATCGGCAGTTCGAAACCGCTCACCAAAGTGCCACTTTTAGGGCAGTACATTTTGGCTCCTAAACACCTTTTGAGCTACCATTGATCCATGGCGATAACAATCAGTGGGTGTGTGTTCTGGAACTCCACCTTTTTGACTTGCAATTTATTGCCCCCTCGCCAACCCCCTCCGTGCCTATATAGATGGAGATTACAAGCATCTAACAGTGTAACACGTTCAGTATAGTGTTCTGCTGACATTTCAACAATAGCATCCAAAAGATCTGGTGATTTGTGTGTAGAAAGACAAAGAAACAATTTGGATCTAGGCTCTGCCTCTACCAGCAGTCAAACTGCCTTGATAAAAACTTTATTAGATAGCACCACTGCCTTACAAAGAACCTTTTAACCCCTTAATAGTTATTTAGAGCTCTCCAATTATTGCTGCCCATGTTTGTTTGGCCAGGATTCAAAATAACATCAAATGCAGTGCATTTCCTAATGATAACATTGTTTGTTTTTAAACAAAATCAATGTAAAGAACACACAGACTTTTAGACCTAAGAAAACTGAAAAAAGTGACTCAATGCTTTTTTTTTTTTTTTTTTTTTTTTGCGCAAATTCCCATTTTTAACAAAAAATACGGGACTAAAGTAATTATATTTAAAACTCATTAGGTACTACATTTAACAAAGTTGCTGTAAAATTGCTCCCTTACTGGCCACTTAACCACTGCTGGTATGTAGCATCACCTATAAGGTTGATTTGATATAATTTTATAAATATGGAGTAAAATTGTGTTTGGTTCTGTTTCTACTACAGTATTTACACAGATTGAATGTATAAAAAATGAAAAATAAATTGGCTAAATTGGTTTTTCATTATCTATTCTGTTTTTGTGGTGCAAACATTCTAAAAAAAACCTGACATTGGTGTCAGTCTGTTTGGCATGTGTAAAGCATGCTTCAATGGAGAGTAATAACCAAAGCCAGCATATTTTGTTGAGAATTCTCTTTGAGTTATCTGTAAATTATATGCTACCTGGGTGGAGTCATGCAAGGACTACCCTGCATAAAGACTACACTATTATTGCTTTTTTTGTATGCAATACTACAGTGTGTTTTTAGTTTCCATTGAAGGCAGGAAGAGGAAACGGTATGCAGATGGACCCTGGGCATGGAGAGATCATTTGCTCACTGCTTTAAATTGTGTCCAGTTTAAAGCCATTATGGGGTTTTCTTCACTTTGTTTCATCTGACAGCTGAGCCTTGGAAAGTCTAATTAATAGACCTTATAATTAAGTCTTAGAAGATGGGTCTTTTTCTGCCATGCAAAGCAGCTATGGATGTGGCATCTGTCCACAGTATATTTTTTTCAAAATGATTCAGACTTGTCCAGATGAGCCTTTGCATACCTCAAATGACTCTTCTTGTTGGCACAATGCAGAAAAGGCTTCTTCTGCATCACCTTCCATTCAGCAGTTCTGTGGTTTGTCTGTGGCCATTCTTAACTTTTGCCTTTCAGATACTATTCTTGGTCTAGCACATTTTTCCTTCACAAGAGCTGTTTCTGTGACCTTCCATTTTCTTACTATATTTGTGACTGTGGAGATGTCAGTGTAGATAAGTTGAAACTGAAGCCAAATCTGGAGCGTATCTAACAAAATAACTTACAATAACGGTCCAAAAACTAGTACACCCAAATTAAAAAATTTATAGGTTATAAAATATTAAACACAAATTTTAAAAAGAGGAAAAATCTAGAGAAGCAAAAAATTGAAAAATTTAGTTAAAATTTTGTAGGTTGTAATTTAATTTTTTGAATTTAATTGTATTATCTTTCAATTTCTAAATATGTTTGCTGACTAAAATATAATTTTAATACATATATCTGTTTAATAAATATGTGTTGTTTAAATGCACCGAAATACATTGTCTAGATACACTGAGAAATGGATAAAAATATTTATTTTCAAAATGTGGTGTACTCAATTATGCTGAGCACTGTATGTGCTGTATTGTCTGCAATGAAACCTTTTCTGATTTGAGGTACATGCGTATGTACACATGTATGTACGCATGTACTCCAAATCAGAAAAAGTTGGGGCAGTATGAAAAACGCAAATAAAAAAAGTAGTGATTTCTAAATTTACTTTGACTTGTATTTTTTATTGCAGACAATACAACAAACATTATTTAATGTGTTCCTCATGATTTTTATTATATTTATTTATTTATTTGTTTATTTTATGTGTATTCCAATTTTGGTTCTTGCAACACATTTCAAAAAAAGGTTGGAACAGTAAAGCATTTACCAAATTGTAATTTTCCCATTCCTTTTCACAACAGTTAATACATGTTTAGAGAATAAAGACAGCAAGTGATGAGGTGTTTAGGTGTAATTTTGTCCCATTCTTACTGTAAACAAGTCTTAAGATGAGCAACAGTACGGGGTCAAAATGCGCCACACATTCTGTATTGAAAACAGGTCGGGACTGCAGACAGGTCAAGTAACCTGTATCCTCTTCCTCCGCAGCCAGGACTTTGTAATGTGTGCAGAATGTGGTTTAGCATTATCTTGTTAAAATATGCATGGGTGTCCCTGGTAAAGAAGACAGCATATTGTGCTCCACAATCTCTATGTATTTTTCACCATTAATGGTGCCATCACAGAAGTGGAAGTTACCTTTGCCAAGGGGACTGACACAACCCCATACCATGTCAGACCATGGGTTTTAAACTTGGTAACAGTCTGGATGATCCTTTTCTTCTTTGGTCTAGATCACACAAAATCGATTTCTCCCCCCCAAAATACCTGAAATACTGATTCATCTGACCACAGTACACATTTCCACTGTGTGATGGTCCATTCCACATTCCTCAGAGCCCAGTGAAGTTGACCACTTCTGGACACTGTTAACATAGGGCTTCCTTTCGGCACAGTATAGTTTTAACTGGCTTTTGTAGATGTAACTCTGTATTGTGGTACTTGACAAAGTTTTGCCAAAGTAGTCTTGGGCCCATGTAGTATTGCTTATAGATGAATGACTATTCTTGTTTCAGTGCCACCAGAAGAATCAGAGATCATGGTAATTCAGCTTAGGCTTGCGCCCTTGTCGTTTACGCACTGAAATCCCTCCAGATTACTTGAATCCTTTAATTATGTTGTGCACTGTTGAAGGTGAAATATCCAAATGTCTTTCTATCTTTCTTTGAGGAACATAATCATAATTTTAATAATTTGCTCATGTATTTTTGACAAACTGGCGATCCCCAGCCCATCTTTGCTCCTAAAGGACTAGACCTTGCTTGGATGCTGCTTTTGTACCAAATCATAATTACAATCACTTGATCAATTTACTTGATTTCTAGCCCTAAATTGCTCCTGTTCCATTTTTTTGATTTATTATTATTATTATTTTATTTAAATTTTTCACACTGTAATTGTGATAATGCATAATTGTAAGTTTAAATATATTTTATTATTAGAATAAACAATTATTAGTGTTTAGAAGGGAAAAATTATTTGGAAATAAATTGTGTCTAATCAGAAGGCTGAACTTTAGGATGTTTGGAAATGCTCTGCATTGGATCTTTTCTGACTGCTGGAATTTGAGCTTGAACTTCGGTGTAGAGGTTGATTTAGTTTATGACCCAGAGTTGGTGTGTATCACTTCATTCTTGCAGCTGCAAAAGGTTCAAGATCCCTGGTCACTTCTCTCCCCCAAACAGCAGTGTTTAACATTGCTCTGCTTTCCTTGGCTTGCTGTGTGTGGTAAGAACACATCAGTTGATTCAGAGTTTGGGGGAGATTGGCTCAAAGTTGTCTTATTTATGAGGTAAAATGCTCCTAATGATCTGCCTGATTCATGCAAGATTGTAGTCCTGTGGGTTCATCATATTGAGCGTTTTAAAATTTGCTGTTAACAGAGCTGTTCATAGTTCAGGTCTGAACGTGTTCTCTGGAGCATGCGCCATATGGTTTATAATGAGATGATGTGAAACAAAAGGATGATGCATGTGTTTTTATATATTTAGTATGAGTTTTTGATTATACTATTTGTTGTTTGTATACAGCTCAAGGTTTGAGTTTGAGTTTGAAGACCACAATAAGTCTGTAGTCAGCAGTCAATATCACACATTACAGACTGTCATAAGAAACAAGCTGTCTTAATTATATGAATGAGCTTGGTCAAATACTTTAGACAAGCATTGACTTATTAGACATTTTAGGAATACTTTCTTATATGCAGTGACTAGGTGGTGTCTTTCTTCTCTCTGGTTTCTTCTGTGTCTTGTGCTTGCACCTGCTATCCGATTTCCTTATCTCTCTGATTTTGCAGTGAGAGTATGCAGCTGTGTTCCAGCCTATTAGGATAAGTTTGTTTAATTAGAGGAAAGCAATCTGTGGCCATATTATATATATATATATATATATGTGTGTGTGAATGTGTGTTTGTGTGTATAAAAATAATCATATTCATGTTCTCAGTTAACATATAAAAAAGTGTTTTAGCTGATATTTGCTGTAATGTTCCCTCAAAATGTGTCCAGTATATAATCATGATTCAGGCTTCATTAAATAATAACATTCAGATTCAGTACAGTCAATGTAGATTCACTCCAACCACATGTAATGGGTACTGAAAATGGTTCAGTTAAGCCTAGCCCATACACATCAACAAGATGTTTTTTAAAGAGCATTTGGTCTAGAACACTTCTGATCTGTGTAAAAAAAAAGTAAAATTCTAAACATCTTAAAGACATATTTTAACCTCCAAAACGAGACAATAGACCTATTTCAGATGAGCAAACACTCTGATACAGTATGTATTTAATCCAGATGCAAACCCAAAGATCAGATGGACATAGAGTATGCAATGTACATGCTGTCAGGAACATGTCAAAGACAATAGTGTCATTATTGAGCTCCAGTCAGTTGTTGATTCAGTTTAGTTCAATAACATTTACATGAAACATGCAATATTGTTCAATAATTGTCATTAATACCCATCAAAGATTTTAGAGTTTGCACCAAAAATGATGTAGGGAAGTTTGAATATCATACTTTAGCCTATATGTGATGTCCCTTTTATTTTAGTACCGAGTCATTAAGTCTGCCCTGGAAACTCATCACATGAGTGCCAGAATTCATCACATTAAACACTAGCATTAAATGCCCTATAAATCAATGAGCATCCATGTGTGGCTTTGAATGTTTTTTTATTATTTCTTTGCATAACAGGGGTGGCAGGTGGTTATCCTCATTTCAGTTCTGGAAGATAGGTATTGGATGGTGTGAAAATAGTGCTACAGATGGGGCTTTGGTCACTTTGTCATGTCCAGATTGAGCTCCTGAGTCTCAGGGTAGGATTATTTTACATTGTATGTAATGAGACCTCTCAGCACTCTGCTACTGAGCAGCACCAGGGCATTGTTTGCAGAGAGACTGTACCCTGCTGATTGTACAGCCAAGCCTACTAAATAGAAGCTTTAATTAAAGGATTTTTTTTATATCTTATATACACCATTAAAGGTCTGTAATAGACTACCAGTGTGTTTCCATATCAGAAGATTATTCAGCATTACCAAAAATTGGTAAATTGATGGGTAAATCTTTCTTCAGACCTTTTCTTGTCTAGCAAACAGTGTAGTGTAGTTGCAGTGTTTGAAGTGATCCTTATAAAAACAACAGCACACAGACCAGTATATTGAGACAAAAGCAATAGCAAGACCTGTGTGAAATTATTTGAATCTCTTTAATTTTGTGTCTCAGGTTACACTTTTTTTTTGTGTGTTTAAGATCAGTGGACATTTCTTGTGGCTCGTGTTTGGGTACATGTTATTTAGTCTGATAGAAATAGGCTCAAAAAAACCTGGTGATTTTTAAATCAGGGGCAAATTTGCCCTATGGATGTTTTATCCATGCAGGGCACTGAGCCATTAGTGTAATCACAGTACTTTGTTGTATTTAGATTTTCTGTTAGCTGTTAGGTCCATATTAATGAGGCAACATAATTTACAAAATCAGTTTTCTTGAGCAGAAAATTAGTAAAAAACATTTTTCCCCCTATGATATTCTGCTTATAGACCAGATCTAGAACTAGTGGGGTAAATGTATATTGCTTGTAAATATAAATATATCTTTGTATTTCTGGCTAAATGGATCCTTCTAAAATTGGTTTCAAAACAATAGAAAGATTATGTTCTTGTTTGTTTGAGAACGAGTCATATTTAGGTTGTGCCTTTTGGTCTAGTCAGCGTGACTTTCATTGAGATTTAAAATGGGTATTCAGCTTGATCTTATTCAGGCACCTTACTCCTACTTGTAGGAGGGTCCAGTTTGATATATAATTTGTGTATTTTTATGTTGTGTTGATTACATGTATTCTAATATTAGCTTTTGCTACTGTAGTATAGGGTGTGTCTCTTTCTCTTTGCTTAACTATCTTTCTATCCAAGTACAAGACTATTTCAACATTTTTTTGTGATTATTTCAACCCAGATTCAATAATAGATCATTATCACACTGTCCCCATGAATTGCAGGACTGTGGATTTGCAAAGTGTTTTTGTACAGAAGACTTTTCTTTATTTGACTTTTCTCTCACTGCCACATCTCACACACATATGGGAAGCAGGAGGCAGGTTTTAGCCACTGTGTGGACCAGATGTCTGCTTCTCTCATCACATCTATGCCTAAACTTTAAATTGGCACAAACTTGCTAAATCTAATCTTGTATAATGATGAATCAGGAAGAAGTTATGAGAGTTTAAAAGTTTAGAAAGTCCAAGCCTTGTACCTGTTTTGTTTATCTCTGAGTACCACTTATAATTCTGTAAATCTATCCCATTGTTTATTTTCAACAACCCTTGGTTTATTTCAGTCTGATCCTCATAGATCAAAATATTTCAGTGTGTCTTGGTTAGTATGTTGCTTAGAGTACGGTGAGGAATAAGACATATACAACAGAATCAAACCAAAAAGGTGACCTTAATAGATCTTTTTTTGACCTTTACAACAACAAAAACATCTGTATTGAAAAAAATATTAATAATTATAAATGATAATAAAAGTATGCTTCTGCTTCATAAGACTCGTCAATCCTGATGTTAATTTGCTCTTAAGCTGCAGGTGGACAAGGATATTGTTATCTGCTATTCAGACCATAGAACAACATTATTTTGATTTCTCATACAAATACCATTTAAAACATTCATCATTTAATAATAATGCTGTATGATAATTTGCACAAAATTGATAGTTTCATTGTCAGAAAAAAAATTTGGACAATGCATGTAAAAATATTACTCTACGTAACACTTTGTTTCTCTTCAGCTGCTTACGTACAAATGGCAAGTCGCCTTTGTTTCTATAGTGCTTTGTACAATACAAATTTTATCAAAACAGCTATACAGAGATGGCGAACAGAAAAGTAGTCAAATGTATTAAATAGTATCAGTAACAGTGCCAAAGAAATTTATTTCAGCAATAAAAATGTTAGAAATAAGGAAATGTTCCACTACCTCTACTATTTACAGAGCCACTGAAGTGTGTTTTCCCAGAATCTCTTTATGACATTATTTTCTACACTGTGGAAGGGAAATTGCTTGGGTTTGCACTGTTCTATTACAGTTTTGTATCAGTCGTGTCAGTGAATATGTCAGAACGTGACAGTATTGATCTCCCAGTAAATTATTAGTAAAATGTATACTGTATATGACAGGTGATGTCATCTGCCTTGGCTTTTAACCAAGACCTCATAAATTCACTGCTTGCATTAGTAAGAACAGAAAAAATACCTTATGTTTAATTCAAAACGTTTTCCTCACAATCAACTGTATTATATGAATGCCTCATGTTTATCTGGTTTCTCATACCACACATGCTTACAGGTAATATTGTATAACAAGTGTTGAGAAATGGCTTTAACATTCACATGAACATTAAAAGGAGTGTGTCATCAAGGTTATTGGTTATCAGCAATAGCTTTTAGCACACAGAGATGAACTCTGGACTTTGCGTTGGCAAGTAGAGAAGGAAGCTTCTCTTCACATGTAATTGTGGCCACCCACTCTCATCCTTTGCCAGTGAAACCAATCAAACAGCATCTGTCTGTGTAGTATTCGTCTATAAATCTAAAAGATGTTAAGATTAAAAAAAAAAAGAGAATAAATTAACTCCCTTTCATAATCACTAACTTTTTAGTTTTTATTTTGTATTATTTGTTTATTACATAATTATTTTTTATAACACCTGTGCTATGCTATATGTGAAATATATACTTTATTCTGATTAGTCAACAGCAGAATGATGTGGTAGAATATTAATATTTTGCCTCAGAATTCTTCTATTGACTAATAAAATGAAGAATTCCAGACAGTCGTGCAAAAATGTCTGCACACTACCACATGAAAGCCAAATATACTTACTTATCTGCTTTCCAAATATTAAGGTAGCATTTTTGCCCTGTGTGGATTTATGATTTGTAATGATCAGATGTTGAGAACTATGGTATGTCATGAACTTGGCCTCAGCCAGTGTTTGCTTTTCTCATTGTTTACATTCCTTCATTGACTTTCCTTGGTTTCTCAGGGTTTTAGCAATGACTTCACGACAAAAAAACACTTGACCTTAACATTTTCAGACATGGAATTGCCTCTTGCATTTGAAACAATCTGTTTAGTAAAGTGCTAAAATTGCTAGCATTTTAATGAAGTGATTGTCATTTTACAAAACTTCACACTCAATTCACACTTTGAATATTTTGACACTTTGAATATTTTACTTCAAATTCACACTCTCAACAGTTTGTGTAATATAACCATAGTCCCTTTTCACATTTTGAGTTGGGTAAATTTAGAATGCACAATAGGAGAGTAACAAATACATATTCTATTACAATCATATATGCTGAAATCATAAAAAAAAACTCCATGATGGTGTTAGAAACAGACTGGGAAAGCATTTTCAAACGGGCCAAAGTAACTGGCAGTCAGGCCGCATCTGATGCGATTTAGAAAGTGAAGAGCTGGGTGGGGGTGCGTGGCAGGCCAGATTGACCGTCAGGCCAGTCCACCTGGATGGTGTTATAGACTTTCAGAGAAAGGGAAAAAAAAAATCTATATAATATATATATTGACCGTCAGGTATATATATATATATATATATATATATATAATATATATAATATATATATATATATATATATATTTATATATATATATATATATATATATATATATATATATATATATATATATAATATATATATATATATATATATATATATATATATATATAGATAGATAGATAGATATATATAGATATATAGATATATATAGATATATAGATATATAATATATATATATTATATATATATATAGATATATATATATATATATATATATATATATCTATATATATCTATAGATATATATATATATATATATAATATATATATATAGATATATGACTGATAACGCTAGCCAGAAGGTCTCGGATTGATTTTAAGTTGTTTTTACTAATAAAATGTCAAAAAGTATTTATTTTTTTTAGAAATCCTTGAATGGTCTGGCACCTCCTTATTTATCAGATTTCCTTCATGTATACAGTCCCAGTAGGACATTGAATTCATCAGATCAGTCCTTTCTTTCTGTACCAAGGACCTTCACTGTTATCACTCCAAAATGCTGAAATAAGCTTCCACCATTTTTTCCATGGCTTCCTCCAACTTTACTTGTTTTTAAAAACCTTCCGAAATGGCATCTTTGTTCTTTAACATTTGCACCTTTTCAGTGTTAAGGGGCTTGTTTTTATGTTTTAGTTGTTGCATACAGTTGAAGTCAGAATTATTAGCCCCCCTTTTATTTTTATTTTTTTTTACATTTGTAACATTTTTCCCAAATGATGTTTAACAAATTTTTACAGTATGTCTGATAATATTTTTTCTTCTGGAGAAAGTCTTATTTGTTTTATTTCAGCAAGAATAAAAGCAGTTTTTGATTTTTTAAATACCATTTTAAGGTCAAAATTATTTGCCCCTTAAGCTATAGTTTTTTTTTGATAGTCTACAGAACAAACCATAATTATACAATAACTTGCCTAATTACCCTAACCTGCCTAGTTAACCTAATTAACCTAGTTAAATCTTTAAATGTCACTTTAAGCTATATAGAATTGTCTTGAAAAATATCTAGTAAAATATTATTTACTGTCATCTTGGCAAAGATAAAATAAATCAGTTATTAGAAATGAGTTATTAAAACTATTATGCTTAGAAATGTGTTGAAAAATCTTCTCTCCGTTAAACAGAAATTGGGGAAAAAAATAAACAGGGCGGCTAATAATTCAGGGGGGCAAATAATTCTGACTTAAACTGTATGTGCTGTGTGAGTTATTTTGATTAGTATTGATTGTGTTCAGCACTTTGGGCAGCGTTGTGTTCTAAAAAATGTGTTGTATAAATATCTACTACTACTACTACTACTAGAAGAGAGAATAACAAATGTACTGTCCTACCCAAACACTCTGCATTTCAAACACCTCACACAAGGGTTATTAGTTGTTGTTGTTGTTTTTTTTTGAAATTTGATGCAAAAAAAACGTACATAAAACAATACGTACATAATACATATAAATGTTCTTACGTTTTTTTTTTTTTTGTTTTTTTTTTATCAAAACATTAAAAACTTTTATGGATTTAAGATGCTGATGACTGTTAAACGCATCATAACAGAAAGGATCCATTCTTAAAAGTAAAACCTAGGTTTTACAGTGTCAAATTGTTTCAATCTTCATGAGAGAATAATGCTAGAAATAATGTTTGGTCAAAATAATAATGACCAAAAGAGCTGAAACATTATTTCAGTACAATATGGGCATCTGAATAAATTGAATATACACAACTTTAAATACATTCTCACTTGTAAGTCACTTTGGATAAAAGTGTCTGCTAAATAAATACATAAATGCATGTAAATTAGTTACTCCACAAAATAAAAAAAAATTTCTTCTTATTTTGTTTCTATAATGAAATTTTAAAAAGACATTTCCATGTATTCGTTTCCCATCATGTTTAAATTGTTAAATCATTGAGATATTCTGTATAGTTTGTAGAAGCAAGCAACCTTTTAAGGTTGTCAGTAAATTTATGATCATTATATAATTCTCCATGGGTGGCGCACTGGGTTGCCTCTGCTAGGTCAGTTTGCATTTCTGTGTGGAGTTTGCATGTTCTCTCCGTGTTCGTGTGGGTTTCCTCCGGGTGCTCCGGATTCCTCCACAGTCCAAAGACATGCGCTATAGTTGAAATGGGTAGGCTAAATTGTCCGTAGTGTATGTGTGTGAATGAGAGTGTGTGAGTGTTTCCCAGTGATGGGTTGCAGCTGGAAGGGCAATCGCTGTGTAAAACGTATGCTGGATAAGTTGGCAGTTCATTTCGCTGTGGCGACCCCTGATTAATAAAGGGACTAAACCGAAAATAATAATAATTAAAGCTGCAAGCAGCGATGATAGGGACCTCGCACCCCGGCTCACCGCCGCCCGGTGGCCCCAAGATGACAGAGAACAGCGAACAATATTAATTTAAGCCGATATATAAAAAAACCTGAGAAAAATCAGATTTATGCCAAATTTCCTCCTGTCAGCAGGTGGCGCTATGACTGTGAGTCAATATTGGCATGTAGATGTCTTCAGGAGAGGAATCTTATCGAACATCTGAATTTTCAGGCAGATCGGACATTGTGTGGTTGAGTTAAAAGCCAAACTACCTTCTGCCTTCAGGTGGCGCTATAACTGTAACTGGATATTGGCATGTAGATGGCTTCAGGAGAAGACTTTTATCAATCAGGTAAAGTTTCAGGTCGATCGGACATTGTGTGGTAGAGTTATAAGCCAAACTACCTTCTTTCAGCAGGTGGCGCTATAACTGTGACTCAATATTGGGATGCAGATGTCTTCAGGAGAAGACTCTTATCAAACTTGTGAATTTTCAGGCAGATCGGACACTATTTGGCCGAGTTATGCGTGATTTATTGTTGCCAGCAGGTGGCGCTATGTCTCTGACTCAATATTGGCATGTAGATGTCTTCAGGAGAGGACCCGTATCGAACATGTTGATTTTCAGGCAGATCGGACATTGTTTGGCTGCGTTATGAGTGATTCCTGTTGCCAGCAGGTGGCGCTATAACAGTAACTAGATATTGGCATGTGGATGTGTTCAGGAGAGGTGTTTTATCAACCATGTGAAGTTTCGGGCTTATCGGACATTGTGTGGTAGAGTTATAAGCCAAATTACCTTCTGTCCAGCAGGTGGCGCTATAACTGTGACTCAATATTGGCATGTAGATGTCTTCAGGAGAGGACCCTTATCGAACATGTTTATTTTCAGGCAGATCGGACATTGTTTGGCTGAGTTATAAGTGATTTCCTGTTGCCAGCAGGTGGCGCTATAACTGTAACTAGATATTGGCATGTAGATGTCTTCAGGAGAGGACTTTTAAAAACCATGTGAAGTTTCAGGCAGATCGGACATTGTGTGATTGAGTTATAAGTACTTCCTGTTCCATGGCGAAGCGTTGATGTTTGTCAGTTTGCCACGGACACGCCCATCGGTGAAAACTCTAGATCTTCACAATATATCATCGCTAGAGCTTTCAGATAACACCACCCAAATTTGGTGCTGATACGATGAAATTTGTGGGAGGAGTTTGTTATGCTGTAAAACACATCACTTCCTGTTGCCAGCAGGTGGCGCTATAACTGTAACTGGATATTGGCATGTAAACGTGTTCAGGTCAGGACGGTTATCATACGTGTTAATTTTGAGGCAGATCGGATAATGCATGCCTGAGTTATAGCAACTTCCTGTTTCATGGCGAATCGTCAAAGTTTGCGAGGCCGCCACGGACACGCCCATCGCCGAAAACTCTAAAGCTTCGCAATTTAACATCGCCAAGGCCTTTAGATGATAAAACCCAATTTTGGTGTTGATCGGATAAAATCCCTAGGAGGAGTTCGTTCAAATACAACGCCTGGAAATGGCAAAACATGGCAAAAACGCCACTATTTTCGCCGCAGGAAGTCAAAAATATCCGACTTCCTGTTGGGTTTGAGATATTGCTCCAAGAGACTTTTTTGTATGGTTTGGCATGTTTGAGGTGTGTGCCAATTTTCGTGCGTGTGCGTGGTTCGTAGTTCGGGGGCTAGTCCGTCACAAGCGCATAGGTGGCGCTGTCGAGTCATTTTGCCCCACCCACTTCCGAAACCCATAACAAACGTAAATTTTCGCCACTTCTGAGGCGTGTGCAAAGTTTCGTGAGTTTTCGGGCATGTTTAGACCGCCTAAAGGCCGATTCATTTCGGAGAAGAAGAAGAAGAAGAAGAAGAAGAAGAATAATAATAATTAAAGCTGCAAGCAGCGATGATAGGGACCTCGCACCCGGGCTCACCGCCGCCCGGTGGCCTCAAGATGACAGAGAACGGCGAACAATATTACTTTAAGCCGATATATAAAAAAACCTGAGAAAAATCACAGATTTATGCCAAATTTCCTCCTGTCAGCAGGTGGCGCTATGACTGTGACTCAATATTGGCATGTAGATGTCTTCAGGAGAGGAACTTTATCAACCATGTGAAGTTTCAAGCAGATCGGACTTTGTGTGATTGAGTTATAAGTGATTTCCTGTTGCCAGCAGGTGGCGCTATAACTGTAACTGGATATTGGCATGTAGATGTCTTCAGGAGAGGACTTTATCAACCATGTGAAGTTTCAGGCAGATTGGACATTGTGTGGTAGAGTTATAAGCCAAACAACCTTCTGTCAGCAGGTGGCGCTATAACTGTGACTCAATATTGGCATGCAGATGTCTTCAGGAGAGGACTCTTATCAAACTTGTGAATTTTCAGGCAGATCGGACACTGTTTGGCTGAGTTATAAGTGATTTCCTGTTGCCAGCAGGTGGCGCTATGTCTGTGACTCAGTATTGGCATGTAGATGTGTGCAGGAGAGGACTTTTATCAACCATGTGAAGTTTTAGGCAGATCGGACATTGTGTGATTGAGTTATAAGCCAAAGTACCTTCTGCCAGCAGGTGGCGCTATGACTGTTACTCAATATTGACATGTAGATGTCTTCAGGAGAGGACCCTTATCGAACATGTGATTTTCAGGCTGATCGGACATTGTTTGGCTGAGTTATAAGTGATTTCCTGTTGCCAGCAGGTGGCGCTATAACTGTAACTGGATATTGGCATGTAGATGTCTTCAGGAGAGGACTTTTATCAACCATGTGAAGTTTCAGGGCTGATCGGACATTGTGTGAATGAGTTATAAGTACTTCCTGTTCCATGGCGAAGCGTTGATGTTTGTCAGTCTGCCACGGACACGCCCATCGGCTGAAAACTCTAGATCTTCACAATATATCATCGCTAGAGCTTTCAGATAACACCACCCAAATTTGGTGCTGATACGATAAAATTTGTGCGAGGAGTTTGTTATGCTGTAAAACACATCACTTCCTGTTGCCAGCAGGTGGCGCTATAACTGTAACTGGATATTGGCATGTAAACGTGTTCAGGTCAGGACGGTTATCATACGTGTGAATTTTGAGGCAGATCGGATAATGCATGCCTGAGTTATAGCAACTTCCTGTTTCATGGCGAATCGTCAAAGTTTGCGAGGCCGCCACGGACACGCCCATCGCCGAAAACTCTAAAGCTTCGCAATTTAACATCGCCAAGGCCTTTAGATGACAAAACCCAATTTTGGTGTTGATCGGATAAATCCCTAGGAGGAGTTCGTTCAAATACAACGCCTGGAAATGGCAAAAACGCCACTTTTTCGCCGCAGGAAGTCAAAAATATCCGACTTCCTGTTGGGTTTGAGATATTGCTCCAAGAGACTTTTTTGTATGGTTTGGCATGTTTGAGGTGTGTGCCAATTTTCGTGCGTGTGCGTGATTCGTAGCTCGGGGGCTAGTCCGTCACAAGCGCATAGGTGGCGCTGTCGAGTCATTTTGCCACGCCCACTTCCGAAACCTATAATAAACGTAAATTTTCGCCACTTCTGGGGCGTGTGCAAAGTTTCGTGAGTTTTCGGGCATGTTTAGACCCCTCAAAGCGCGATTCATTCCGGGAAGAAGAAGAAGAAGAAGAAGAAGAATAATAATTAAAGCTGCAAGCAGCGATGATAGGGACCTCGCACCCCGGCTCACCGCCGCCCGGTGGCCTCAAGATGACAGAGAACAGCGAACAATATTAATTTAAGCCGATATATAAAAAAAACCTGAGAAAAATCACAGATTTATGCCAAATTTCCTCCTGTCAGCAGGTGGCGCTATGACTGTGACTCAACTATTGGCATGTAGATGTCTTCAGGAGAGGACTTTTATCAACCATGTGAAGTTTCAGGCAGATCGGACATTGTGTGGCTGAGTTATAAGCAAATTACCTGTCTGCCAGCAGGTGGCGCTATAACTGTAACTGGATATTGGCATGTAGATGTCTTCAGGAGAGGACTCTTATCAATCATGTAAGTTTCAGGCCGATCGGACATTGTGTGGTTGAGTTATAAGCCAAACTACCTTCTGCCAGCTGGTGGCGCTATCTTCCAGCAGGTGGCGCTATGTCTGTGACTCAATATTGGCATGTAGATGTCTTCAGGAGAGGAACTTTATCAACCATGTGAAGTTTTAGGCAGATTGGACATTGTGTGATTGAGTTATCAGCCAAAGTACCTTCTGCCAGCAGGTGGCGCTATGACTGTGACTCAATATTGGCATGTAGATGTCTTCAGGAGAGGAACTTTATCAACCATGTGAAGTTTTCAGGCAGATCGGACATTGTTTGGCTGAGTTATAAGTGATTTCCTGTTGCCAGCAGGTGGCGCTATAACTGTAACTGGATATTGGCATGTAAATGTCTTCAGGAGAGGACATTTTATCAACCATGTGAAGTTTCAGGCAGATTGAACATTGTGTGGTAGAGTTATAAGCCAAACAACCTTCTGTCAGCAGGTGGCGCTATAACTGTGACTCAATATTGGCATGCAGATGTCTTCAGGAGAGGACTCTTATCAAACTTGTGAATTTTCAGGCAGATCGGACACTGTTTGGCTGAGTTATAAGTGATTTCCTGTTGCCAGCAGGTGGCGCTATAACTGTAACTAGATATTGGCATGTAGATGTCTTCAGGAGAGGACTTTTATCAACCATGTGAAGTTTCAGGCAGATCGGACATTGTGTGGTTGAGTTATAAGCCAAACTACCTTCTGCCAGCAGGTGGCGCTATGACTGTTACTCAATATTGGCATGTAGATGTCTTCAGGAGAGGACTCTTATCGAACATGTGAATTTTCAGGCAGATCGGACATTGTTTGGCTGAGTTATAAGTGATTTCCTGTTGCCAGCAGGTGGCGCTATAACTGTAACTGGATATTGGCATGTAGATGTCTTCAGGAGAGGACTTTTATCAACCATGTGAAGTTTCAGGCAGATCGGACATTGTGTGATTGAGTTATAAGTACTTCCTGTTCCATGGCGAAGCGTTGATGTTTGTCAGTTCTCCACGGACACGCCCATCGGCGAAAACTCTAGATCTTCACAATATATCATCGCTAGAGCTTTCAGATAACACCACCCAAATTTGGTGCTGATACGATAAAATTTGTGGGAGGAGTTTGTTATGCTGTAAAACACATCACTTCCTGTTGCCAGCAGGTGGCGCTATAACTGTAACTGGATATTGGCATGTAAACGTGTTCAGGTCAGGACGGTTATCATACGTGTTAATTTTGAGGCAGATCGGATAATGCATGCCTGAGTTATAACAACTTCCTGTTTCATGGCGAATCGTCAAAGTTTGCGAGGCCGCCACGGACACGCCCATCGCCGAAAACTCTAAAGCTTCGCAATTTAACATCGCCAAGGCCTTTAGATGACAAAACCCAATTTTGGTGTTGATCGGATGAAATCCCTAGGAGGAGTTCGTTCAAATACAACGCCTGGAAATGGCAAAAACGCCACTTTTTCGCCGCAGGAAGTCAAAAATATCCGACTTCCTGTTGGGTTTGAGATATTGCCTCCAAGAGACTTTTTTGTAGGTCTTGGCATGTTTGAGGTGTGTGCCAATTTTCGTTGCATGTGCGTGATTCGTAGCTCGGGGGCTGTCCGATTACAAGCGCATAGGTGGCGCTGTCGAGTCATTTTGCCACGCCCACTTCCGAAACCTATAATAAACGTAAATTTTCGCCACTTCTGAGGCGTGTGCAAAGTTTCGTGAGTTTTCGGGCATGTTTAGACCCCCTAAAGGCCGATTCATTTCGGAGAAGAAGAAGAAGAATAATAATATTAAAGCTGCAAGCAGCGATGATAGGGACCTCGCACCCCGGCTCACCGCCGCCCGGTGGCCTCAAGATGACAGAGAACAGCGAACAATATTATTGAAGCCTGATGTATAAAAAAACCTGAGAAAAATTCACAGACTTATGTCAAATTTCCTCCTGTCAGCAGGTGGCGCTATGACTGTGACTCAACCTTGGCATGTAGATGTCTTCAGGAGAGGACTTTATCAACCATGTGAAGTTTCAGGCAGATCAGGACATTTGTGTGGATTGAGTTATAAGCCAAACTACCTTCTGCCAGCAGGTGGCGCTATGACTGTGACTCAATTGGCATGTAGATGTCTTCAGGAGAGGACTTTATCAACCATGTGAAGTTTAGGCAGATCGGACATTGTGTGATTGAGTTATAAGCCAAACTACCTTCTGTCAGCAGGTGGCGCTATGACTGTGACTCAATATTAGCATGTAGATGTCTTCAGGAGAGGACTCTTATCAACATGTGAATTTTCAGGCAGATCGGACATTGTTTGGCTGAGTTATAAGTGATTTCCTGTTGCCAGCAGGTGGCGCTATAACTGTAACTGGATATTGGCATGTAGATGTCTTCAGGAGAGGACTCTTATCAACCATGTGAAGTTTCAGGCAGATTGGACATTGTGTGGTAGAGTTATAAGCCAAACAACCTTCTGTCAGCAGGTGGCGCTATAACTGTGACTCAATATTGGCATGCAGATGTCTTCAGGAGAGGACTCTTATCAAACTTGTGAATTTTCAGGCAGATCGGACACTGTTTGGCTGAGTTATAAGTGATTTCCTGTTGCCAGCAGGTGGCGCTATGTCTGTGACTCAGTATTGGCATGTAGATGTGTGCAGGAGAGGACTTTTATCAACCATGTGAAGTTTTAGGCAGATTGGACATTGTGTGATTGAGTTATAAGCCAAAGTACCTTCTGCCAGCAGGTGGCGCTATGACTGTTACTCAATATTGACATGTAGATGTCTTCAGGAGAGGACCCTTATCGAACATGTGAATTTTCAGGCAGATCGGACATTGTTTGGCTGAGTTATAAGTGATTTCCTGTTGCCAGCAGGTGGCGCTATAACTGTAACTGGATATTGGCATATAGATGTCTTCAGGAGAGGACTCTTATCAACCATGTGAAGTTTCGGGCTGATCGGACCATGTGTGAATGAGTTATAAGTACTTCCTGTTCCATGGCGAAGCGTTGATGTTTGTCAGTGCTGCCACGGACACGCCCATCGGTGAAAACTCTAGATCTTCACAATATATCATCGCTAGAGCTTTCAGATAACACCACCCAAATTTGGTGCTGATACGATAAAATTTGTGCGAGGAGTTTGTTATGCTGTAAAACACATCACTTCCTGTTGCCAGCAGGTGGCGCTATAACTGTAACTGGATATTGGCATGTAAACGTGTTCAGGTCAGGACGGTTATCATACGTGTGAATTTTGAGGCAGATCGGATAATGCATGCCTGAGTTATAGCAACTTCCTGTTTCATGGCGAATCGTCAAAGTTTGCGAGGCCGCCACGGACACGCCCATCGCCGAAAACTCTAAAGCTTCGCAATTTAACATCGCCAAGGCCTTTAGATGACAAAACCCAATTTTGGTGTTGATCGGATGAAATCCCTAGGAGGAGTTCGTTCAAATACAACGCCTGGAAATGGCAAAAACGCCACTTTTTCGCCGCAGGAAGTCAAAAATATCCGACTTCCTGTTGGGTTTGAGATATTGCTCCAAGAGACTTTTTTGTATGGTTTGGCATGTTTGAGGTGTGTGCCAATTTTCGTGCGTGTGCGTGATTCGTAGCTCGGGGGCTGTCCGTTACAAGCGCATAGGTGGCGCTGTCGAGTCATTTTGCCACGCCCACTTCCGAAACCTATAATAAACGTAAATTTTCGCCACTTCTGAGGCGTGTGCAAAGTTTCGTGAGTTTTCGGGCATGTTTAGACCCCCTAAAGGCCGATTCATTTCGGAGAAGAAGAAGAAGAAGAATAATAATAATAAGAAACGGAGCAATTCCAATAGGGCCTACGCACCGTTCCGGTGCTCGGTCCCTAATTAAAGCTGCAAGCAGCGATGATAGGGACCTCGCACCCCGGCTCACCGCCGCCCGGTGGCCTCAGGATGACAGAGAACAGCGAACAATATTAATTGAAGCTGATGTATAAAAAAAACCTGAGAAAAATCACAGATTTATGCCAAATTTCCTCCTGTCAGCAGGTGGCGCTATGACTGTGACTCAACATTGGCATGTAGATGTCTTCAGGAGAGGAACTTTATCAACCATGTGAAGTTTCAGGCAGATCGGACATTGTGTGGTTGAGTTATAAGCCGAACTACCTTCTTCCAGCAGGTGGCGCTATGACTGTGACTCAATATTGGCATGTAGATGTCTTCAGGAGAGGAACTTTATCAACCATGTGAAGTTTCAGGCAGATTGGACATTGTGTGGTTGAGTTCTAAGCCGAACTACCTTCTTCCAGCAGGTGGCGCTATGACTGTTACTCAATATTGGCATGTAGATGTCTTCAGGAGAGGACTCTTATCAACCATGTGAAGTTTCAGGCAGATTGGACATTGTGTGGTAGAGTTATAAGCCAAACAACCTTCTGTCAGCAGGTGGCGCTATAACTGTGACTCAATATTGGCATGTAGATGTCTATAGGAGAGGACTCTTAGCAAACTTGTGAATTTTCAGGCAGATCGGACACTGTTTGGCTGAGTTATAAGGGATTTCCTGTTGCCAGCAGGTGGCGCTACGTCTGTGACTCAGTATTGGCATGTAGATGTGTGCAGGAGAGGACTTTTATCAACCATGTGAAGTTTTAGGCAGATTGGACATTGTGTGATTGAGTTATAAGCCAAAGTACCTTCTGCCAGCAGGTGGCGCTATGACTGTTACTCAATATTGACATGTAGATGTCTTCAGGAGAGGACCCTTATCGAACATGTGAATTTTCAGGCAGATCGGACATTGTTTGGCTGAGTTATAAGTGATTTCCTGTTGCCAGCAGGTGGCGCTATAACTGTAACTGGATATTGGCATATAGATGTGTTCAGGAGAGGACTCTTATCAACCATGTGAAGTTTCGGGCTGATCGGACATGTGTGAATGAGTTATAAGTACTTCCTGTTCCATGGCGAAGCGTTGATGTTTGTCAGTCTGCCACGGACACGCCCATCGGTGAAAACTCTAGATCTTCACAATATATCATCGCTAGAGCTTTCAGATAACACCACCTAAATTTGGTGCTGATACGATAAAATTTGTGCGAGGAGTTTGTTATGCTGTAAAACACATCACTTCCTGTTGCCAGCAGGTGGCGCTATAACTGTAACTGGATATTGGCATGTAAACGTGTTCAGGTCAGGACGGTTATCATACGTGTTAATTTTGAGGCAGATCGGATAATGCATGCCTGAGTTATAGCAACTTCCTGTTTCATGGCGAATCGTCAAAGTTTGCGAGGCCGCCACGGACACGCCCATCGCCGAAAACTCTAAAGCTTCGCAATTTAACATCGCCAAGGCCTTTAGATGACAAAACCCAATTTTGGTGTTGATCGGATAAAATCCCTAGGAGGAGTTCGTTCAAATACAACGCCTGGAAATGGCAAAAACGCCACTTTTTCGCCGCAGGAAGTCAAAAATATCCGACTTCCTGTTGGGTTTGAGATATTGCTCCAAGAGACTTTTTTGTATGGTTTGGCATGTTTGAGGTGTGTGCCAGTTTTCGTGCGTGTGCGTGATTCGTAGCTCGGGGGCTCGTCCGTTCTACAAGCTATAGGTGGCGCTGTTGAGTCATTTTGCCACGCCCACTTCCTGAAACCTATAATAAACGTAAATTTTCGCCACTTCTGAGGCGTGTGCAAAGTTTCGTGAGTTTTCGGGCATGTTTAGACCCCTCAAAGGCCGATTCATTCGCGGAAGAAGAAGAAGAAGAAGAAGAATAATAATTAAAGCTGCAAGCAGCGATGATAGGGACCTCGCACCCCGGCTCACCGCCGCCCGGTGGCCTCAGGATGACAGAGAACAGCGAACAATATTAATTTAAGCCGATATATAAAAAAACCTGAGAAAAATCACAGATTTATGCCAAATTTCCTTCTGTCAGCAGGTGGCGCTATGACTGTGACTCAACATTGGCATGTAGATGTCTTCAGGAGAGGAACTTTATCAACCATGTGAAGTTTCAGGCAGATCGGACATTGTGTGGTTGAGTTATAAGCCCAAACTACCTTCTGCCAGCAGGTGGCGCTATGACTGTGACTCAATATTGGCATGTAGATGTCTTCAGGAGAGGAACTTTATCAACCATGTGAAGTTTCAGGCAGATCGGACATTGTGTGGTTGAGTTATAAGCCGAACTACCTTCTTCCAGCAGGTGGCGCTATGACTGTGACTCAATATTGGCATGTAGATGTCTTCAGGAGAGGACTCTTATCAACCATGTGAAGTTTTAGGCAGATTGGACATTGTGTGATTGAGTTATAAGCCAAAGTACCTTCTGCCAGCAGGTGGCGCTATAACTGTGACTCAATATTGGCATGTAGATGTCTTCAGGAGAGGAACTTTATCAACCATGTGAAGTTTCAGGCAGATCGGACACTATTTGGCTGAGTTATAAGTGATTTCCTGTTGCCAGCAGGTGGCGCTATGTCTGTGACTCAATATTGGCATGTAGATGTGTGCAGGAGAGGACTTTTATCAACCATGTGAAGTTTTAGGCAGATTGGACATTGTGTGATTGAGTTATAAGCCAAAGTACCTTCTGCCAGCAGGTGGCGCTATGACTGTTACTCAATATTGACATGTAGATGTCTTCAGGAGAGGACCCTTATCGAACATGTGAATTTTCAGGCAGATCGGACATTGTTTGGCTGAGTTATAAGTGATTTCCTGTTGCCAGCAGGTGGCGCTATAACTGTAACTGGATATTGGCATATAGATGTCTTCAGGAGAGGACTCTTATCAACCATGTGAAGTTTCGGGCTGATCGGACATGTGTGAATGAGTTATAAGTACTTCCTGTTCCATGGCGAAGCGTTGATGTTTGTCAGTGCTGCCACGGACACGCCCATCGGTGAAAACTCTAGATCTTCACAATATATCATCGCTAGAGCTTTCAGATAACACCACCAAATTTGGTGCTGATACGATAAAATTTGTGCGAGGAGTTTGTTATGCTGTAAAACACATCACTTCCTGTTGCCACCAGGTGGCGCTATAACTGTAACTGGATATTGGCATGTAAACGTGTTCAGGTCAGGACGGTTATCATACGTGTTAATTTTGAGGCAGATCGGATAATGCATGCCTGAGTTATAGCAACTTCCTGTTTCATGGCGAATCGTCAAAGTTTGCGAGGCCGCCACGGACACGCCCATCGCCGAAAACTCTAAAGCTTCGCAATTTAACATCGCCAAGGCCTTTAGATGACAAAACCCAATTTTGGTGTTGATCGGATAAAATCCCTAGGAGGAGTTCGTTCAAATACAACGCCTGGAAATGGCAAAAACGCCACTTTTTCGCCGCAGGAAATCAAAAATATCCGACTTCCTGTTGGGTTTGAGATATTGCTCCAAGAGACTTTTTTGTATGGTTTGGCATGTTTGAGGTGTGTGCCAATTTTCGTGCGTGTGCGTGATTCGTAGCTCGGGGGCTAGTCCGTCACAAGTGCATAGGTGGCGCTGTCGAGTCATTTTGCCACGCCCACTTCCGAAACCTATAATAAACGTAAATTTTCGCCACTTCTGAGGCGTGTGCAAAGTTTCGTGAGTTTTCGGGCATGTTTAGCCCCTCAAAACCGCGATCCATTCCGCGGAAGAAGAAGAAGAAGAAGAAGAAGAAGAAGAAG
This sequence comes from Danio kyathit, assembly GCA_903798195.1. NCBI lineage: Eukaryota > Metazoa > Chordata > Actinopteri > Cypriniformes > Danionidae > Danio > Danio kyathit. Next base: position 32,520 of record CAIGQS010000250.1, read on the forward strand.
AATAATAATAAACGGAGCAATTCCAATAGGGCCTACGCACCGTTTCGGTGCTCGGTCCCTAATAAACGGAGCAATTCCAATAGGGCCTACGCACCGTTTCGGTGCTCGGTCCCTAATAATAAGAAACGGAGCAATTCCAATAGGGCCTACGCACCGTTCCGGTGCTCGGTCCCTAATAAACATTAGAAATCCAATAGGGCCTACGCACCGTTCCGGTGCTCGGTCCCTAATAATAAACGGAGCAATTCCAATAGGGCCTACGCACCGTTTCGGTGCTCGGTCCCTAATAATAATAATAAAAAACATTAGAAATCCAATAGGGCCTACGCACCGTTTCGGTGCTCGGTCCCTAATAATAAACGGAGCAATTCCAATAGGGCCTACGCACCGTTTCGGTGCTCGGTCCCTAATAATAATAAACGGAGCAATTCCAATAGGGCCTACGCACCGTTCCGGTGCTCGGTCCCTAATTAAAGCTGCAAGCAGCGATGATAGGGACCTCGCACCCCGGCTCACCGCCGCCCGGTGGCCTCAAGATGACAGAGAACAGCGAACAATATTAATTTAAGCCGATATATAAAAAAACCTGAGAAAAATCACAGATTTATGCCAATTTCCTCCTGTCAGCAGGTGGCGCTATGACTGTGACTCAATATTGGCATGTAGATGTCTTCAGGAGAGGAATCTTATCGAACATCTGAATTTTCAGGCAGATCGGACATTGTGTGGTTGAGTTATAAGCCAAACTACCTTCTGCCTTCAGGTGGCGCTATAACTGTAACTGGATATTGGCATGTAGATGTCTTCAGGAGAGGAATCTTATCGAACATCTGAATTTTCAGGCCGATCGGACATTGTGTGGTAGAGTTATAAGCCAAACTACCTTCTTTCAGCAGGTGGCGCTATAACTGTGACTCAATATTGGGATGCAGATGTCTTCAGGAGAGGACTCTTATCACACTTGTGAATTTTCAGGCAGATCGGACACTATTTGGCCGAGTTATGCGTGATTTATTGTTGCCAGCAGGTGGCGCTATGTCTCTGACTCAATATTGGCATGTAGATGTCTTCAGGAGAGGACCCGTATCGAACATGTTGATTTTCAGGCAGATCGGACATTGTTTGGCTGCGTTATGAGTGATTTCCTTTTGCCAGCAGGTGGCGCTATAACAGTAACTGGATATTGGCATGTGGATGTGTTCAGGAGAGGTGTTTTATCAACCATGTGAAGTTTCGGGCTTATCGGACATTGTGTGGTAGAGTTATAAGCCAAACTACCTTCTGTCAGCAGGTGGCGCTATAACTGTGACTCAATATTGGCATGTAGATGTCTTCAGGAGAGGACCCTTATCGAACATGTGAATTTTCAGGCAGATCGGACATTGTTTGGCTGAGTTATAAGTGATTTCCTGTTGCCAGCAGGTGGCGCTATAACTGTAACTGGATATTGGCATGTAGATGTCTTCAGGAGAGGACTCTTATCAACCATGTGAAGTTTCAGGCATGATCGGACATTGTGTGAATGAGTTATAAGTACTTCCTGTTCCATGGCGAAGCGTTGATGTTTGTCAGTTCTGCCACGGACACGCCCATCGGTGAAAACTCTAGATCTTCACAATATATCATCGCTAGAGCTTTCAGATAACACCACCCAAATTTGGTGCTGATACGATAAAATTTGTGCGAGGAGTTTGTTATGCTGTAAAACACATCACTTCCTGTTGCCAGCAGGTGGCGCTATAACTGTAACTGGATATTGGCATGTAAACAAGTTCAGGTCAGGACGGTTATCATACGTGTTAATTTTGAGGCAGATCGGATAATGCATGCCTGAGTTATAGCAACTTCCTGTTTCATGGCGAATCGTCAAAGTTTGCGAGGCCGCCACGGACACGCCCATCGCCGAAAACTCTAAAGCTTCGCAATTTAACATCGCCAAGGCATTTAGATGACAAATCCCAATTTTGGTGTTGATCGGATAAAATCCCTAGGAGGAGTTCGTTCAAATACAATGCCTGGAAATGGCAAAAACGCCACTTTTTCGCCGCAGGAAGTCAAAAATATCCGACTTCCTGTTGGGTTTGAGATATTGCTCCAAGAGACTTTTTTGTATGGTTTGGCATGTTTGAGGTGTGTGCCAATTTTCGTGCGTGTGCGTGATTCGTAGCTCGGGGGCTAGTCCGTCACAAGCGCATAGGTGGCGCTGTCGAGTCATTTTGCCACGCCCACTTCCGAAACCTATAATAAACGTAAATTTTCGCCACTTCTGAGGCGTGTGCAAAGTTTCGTGAGTTTTCGGGCATGTTTAGACCCCTCAAAAGGCCGATTCATTCCGGAGAAGAAGAAGAAGAAGAGAAGAAGAAGAATAATAATAAACGGAGCAATTCCAATAGGGCCTACGCACCGTGTCCGGTGCTCGGTCCCTAATTAAAGCTGCAAGCAGCGATGATAGGGACCTCGCACCCCGGCTCACCGCCGCCCGGTGGCCTCAGGATGACAGAGAACAGCGAACAATATTAATTTAAGCCGATATATAGAAAAACCTGAGAAAAATCACAGATTTATGCAAATTTCCTCTCTGTCAGCAGGTGGCGCTATGACTGTGACTCAACATTGGCATGTAGATGTCTTCAGGAGAGGAGAAACTTTATCAACCATGTGAAGTTTCAGGCAGATCGGACATTGTGTGTTGAGTTATAAGCCAAAGCTACCTTCTGCCAGCAGGTGGCGCTATGACTGTGACTCAATATTGGCATGTAGATGTCTTCAGGAGAGGCACTCTTATCAAACATGTGAATTTTCAGGCAGATCGGACATTGTTTGGCTGAGTTATAAGTGATTTCCTGTTGCCAGCAGGTGGCGCTATAACTGTAACTGGATATTGGCATGTAGATGTCTTCAGGAGAGGACTTTTATCAACCATGTGAAGTTTCAGGGCTGATCGGACATTGTGTGAATGAGTTATAAGTACTTCCTGTTCCATGGCGAAGCGTTGATGTTTGTCAGTCGCCACGGACACGCCCATCGGTGAAAACTCTAGATCTTCACAATATATCATCGCTAGAGCTTTCAGATAACACCACCTAAATTTGGTGCTGATACGATAAAATTTGTGGGAGTAGTTTGTTATGCTGTAAAACACATCACTTCCTGTTGCCAGCAGGTGGCGCTATAACTGTAACTGGATATTGGCATGTAAACGTGTTCAGGTCAGGACGGTTATCATACGTGTTAATTTTGAGGCAGATCGGATAATGCATGCCTGAGTTATAGCAACTTCCTGTTTCATGGCGAATCGTCAAAGTTTGCGAGGCCGCCACGGACACGCCCATCGCCGAAAACTCTAAAGCTTCGCAATTTAACATCGCCAAGGCCTTTAGATGACAAAACCCAATTTTGGTGTTGATCGGATAAAATCCCTAGGAGGAGTTCGTTCAAATACAACGCCTGGAAATGGCAAAAACATGGCAAAACGCCCCTATTTCGCCGCAGGAAGTCAAAAATATCCGACTTCCTGTTGGGTTTGAGATATTGCTCCAAGAGACTTTTTTGTATGGTTTGGCATGTTTGAGGTGTGTGCCAATTTTCGTGCGTGTGCGTGGTTCGTAGTTCGGGGGCTAGTCCGTCACAAGCGCATAGGTGGCGCTGTCGAGTCATTTTGCCCCACCCACTTCCGAAACCCATAACAAACGTAAATTTTCGCCACTTCTGGGGCGTGTGCAAAGTTTCGTGAGTTTTCGGGCATGTTTAGACCGCCTAAAGGGCGATTCATTTCGGAGAAGAAGAAGAAGAAGAAGAAGAAGAAGAAGAATAATAATAATAAACGGAGCAATTCCAATAGGGCCTACGCACCGTTCCGGTGCTCGGTCCCTAATTAAAGCTGCAAGCAGCGATGATAGGGACCTCGCACCCCGGCTCACCGCCGCCCGGTTACCTCAGGATGACAGAGAACAGCGAACAATATTAATTTAAGCCGATATTTAAAAAAACCTGAGAAAAATCACAGATTTATGCCAAATTTCCTCCTGTCAGCAGGTGGCGCTATGACTGTGACTTCAATATTGGCATGTAGATGTCTTCAGGAGAGGATCTTATCGAACACTGTGAAGTTTCAGGCAGATCGGACATTGTGTGTTGAGTTTAAAAGCCAAACTACCTTCTGCCAGTCAGGTGGCGCTATAACTGTAACTGGATATTGGCATGTAGATGTCTTCAGGAGAAGGACTTTATCAAATCATGTGAAAGTTTCAGGCCGATCGGACATTGTGTGGTAGAGTTATAAGCCAAACTACCTTCTGTCAGCAGGTGGCGCTATAACTGTGACTCAATATTGGGCATGCAGATGTCTTCAGGAGAGGACTCTTATCAAACTTGTTGAATTTTCAGGGCAGATCGGACACTATTGGCCGAGTATGCGTGATTTATTGTTGCCAGCAGGTGGCGCTATAGTCTCTGACTCAATATTGGCATGTAGATGTCTTCAGGAGAGGACCCGTATCGAACATGTTGATTTTCAGGCAGATCGGACATAGTTTGGCTGCGTTATGAGTGATTTCCTGTTGCCAGCAGTGGCGCTATAACAGTAACTGGATATTGGCATGTGGATGTGTTCAGGAGAGGGTTTTATCAACCATGTGAAGTTTCGGGCTATTCGGACATTGTGTGGTAGAGTTATAAGCCAAACTACCTTCTGTCAGCAGGTGGCGCTATGACTGTGACTCAATTTGGCATGCAGATGTCTTCAGGAGCGGACTCTTATCAAACTTGTGAATTTTCAGGCAGATCGGACACTGTTGGCTGAGTTATAAGTGATTTCCTGTTGCCAGCAAGGTGGCGCTATGTCTGTGACTCAGTATTGGCATATAGATGTGTGCAGGAGAGGACTTTATCAACCATGTGAAGTTTTAGGCAGATCGGACATTGTGTGACTGAGTTATAAGCCAAAGTACCTTCTGCCAGCAGGTGGCGCTATGACTGTTACTCAATATTGGCATGTAGATGTCTTCAGGAGAGGACCCTTATCGAACATGTGAATTTTCAGGCAGATCGGACATTGTTTGGCTGAGTTATAAGTGATTTCCTGTTGCCAGCAGGTGGCGCTATAACTGTAACTGGATATTGGCATATAGATGTCTTCAGGAGAGGACTCTTATCAACCATGTGAAGTTTCGGGCTGATCGGACCATGTGTGAATGAGTTATAAGTACTTCCTGTTCCATGGCGAAGCGTTGATGTTTGTCGTGCTGCCACGGACACGCCCATCGGTGAAAACTCTAGATCTTCACAATATATCATCGCTAGAGCTTTCAGATAACACCACCCAAATTTGGTGCTGATACGATAAAATTTGTGGGAGGAGTTTGTTATGCTGTAAAACACATCACTTCCTGTTGCCAGCAGGTGGCGCTATAACTGTAACTGGATATTGGCATGTAAACGTGTTCAGGTCAGGACGGTTATCATACGTGTTAATTTTGAGGCAGATCGGATAATGCATGCCTGAGTTATAGCAACTTCCTGTTTCATGGCGAATCGTCAAAGTTTGCGAGGCCGCCACGGACACGCCCATCGCCGAAAACTCTAAAGCTTCGCAATTTAACATCGCCAAGGCCTTTAGATGACAAAACCCAATTTTGGTGTTGATCGGATAAAATCCCTAGGAGGAGTTCGTTCAAATACAACGCCTGGAAATGGCAAAAACGCCACTTTTTCGCCGCAGGAAGTCAAAAATATCCGACTTCCTGTTGGGTTTGAGATATTGCTCCAAGAGACTTTTTTGTATGGTTTGGCATGTTTGAGGTGTGTGCCAATTTTCGTGCGTGTGCGTGATTCGTAGCTCGGGGGCTCGTCCGTTCTAAGTTATAGGTGGCGCTGTCGAGTCATTTTGCCACGCCCACTTCCGAAACCTATAATAAACGTAAATTTTCAGCCACTTCTGAGGCGGTGTGCAAAGTTTCGTGAGTTTTCGGGCATGTTTAGCCCCTCAAAAATCGCGATTCCATTCCGAGAGAAGAAGATAATAATAATAATAAACGGAGCAATTCCAATAGGGCCTACGCACCGTTTCGGTGCTCGGTCCCTAATTAAAGCTGCAAGCAGCGATGATAGGGACCTCGCACCCCGGCTCACCGCCGCCCGGTGGCCTCAGGATGACAGAGAACAGCGAACAATATTAATTTAAGCCGATATATAAAAAAACCTGAGAAAAATCACAGATTTATGCCAAATTTCCTCCTGTCAGCAGGTGGCGCTAGGACTGTGACTCAATATTGGCATGTAGATGTCTTCAGGAGAGGAACTTTATCAACCATGTGAAGTTTTCAGGCAGATCGGACATTGTTTGGTTGAGTTATAAGTGATTATCCTGTCTGCCAGCAGGTGGCGCTATGACTGTGACTCAATATTGGCATGTAGATGTCTTCAGGAGAGGAATTTTATCAACCATGTGAAGTTTCAGGCAGATCGGACATTGTGTGGTTGAGTTATAAGCCAAACTACCTTCTGCCAGCAGGTGGCGCTATGACTGTGACTCAATATTGGCATGTAGATGTCTTCAGGAGAGGACTCTTATCAACATGTGAATTTTCAGGCAGATCGGACATTGTTTGGCTGAGTTATAAGTGATTTCCTGTTGCCAGCAGGTGGCGCTATAACTGTAACTGGATATTGGCATGTAGATGTCTTCAGGAGAGGACTCTTATCAACCATGTGAAGTTTCAGGCTGATCGGACATTGTGTGAATGAGTTATAAGTACTTCCTGTTCCATGGCGAAGCGTTGATGTTTGTCAGTTCGCCACGGACACGCCCATCGGCGAAAACTCTAGATCTTCACAATATATCATCGCTAGAGCTTTCAGATAACACCACCTAAATTTGGTGCTGATACGATAAAATTTGTGCGAGGAGTTTGTTATGCTGTAAAACACATCACTTCCTGTTGCCAGCAGGTGGCGCTATAACTGTAACTGGATATTGGCATGTAAACGTGTTCAGGTCAGGACGGTTATCATACGTGTTAATTTTGAGGCAGATCGGATAATGCATGCCCGAGTTATAGCAACTTCCTGTTTCATGGCGAATCGTCAAAGTTTGCGAGGCCGCCACGGACACGCCCATCGCCGAAAACTCTAAAGCTTCGCAATTTAACATCGCCAAGGCCTTTAGATGACAAAACCCAATTTTGGTGTTGATCGGATGAAATCCCTAGGAGGAGTTCGTTCAAATACAACGCCTGGAAATGGCAAAAACGCCACTTTTTCGCCGCAGGAAGTCAAAAATATCCGACTTCCTGTTGGGTTTGAGATATTGCTCCAAGAGACTTTTTTGTATGGTTTGGCATGTTTGAGGTGTGTGCCAATTTTCGTGCGTGTGCGTGATTCGTAGCTCGGGGGCTCGTCCGTTCAAGTTATAGGTGGCGCTGTTGAGTCATTTTGCCACGCCCACTTCCGAAACCTATAATAAACGTAAATTTTCGTCGCTTCTGAGGCGTGTGCAAAGTTTCGTGAGTTTTCGAGCATGTTTAGACCCCCTAAAGGCCGATTCATTTCGGAGAAGAAGAAGAAGAAGAAGAATAATAATAAGAAACGGAGCAATTCCAATAGGGCCTACGCACCGTTCCGGTGCTCGGTCCCTAATTAAAGCTGCAAGCAGCGATGATAGGGACCTCGCACCCCGGCTCACCGCCGCCCGGTGGCCTCAAGATGACAGAGAACGGCGAACAATATTAAATTAAGCCGATATATTAAAAAAAACCTGCGAAAAATCACAGATTTATGCCAAATTTCCTCCTGTCAGCAGGTGGCGCCATGACTGTGACTCAACATTGGCATGTAGTTGTCTTTAGGAGAGGAACTTTATCAACCATGTGAAGTTTCAGGCAGATCGGACATTGTGTGGTTGAGTCATAAGCCGAACTACCCTCTACCAGCAGGTGGCGCTATGACTGTGACTCAATATTGGCATGTAGATGTCTTCAGGAGAGGATTTTTATCAAACATCTGAAGTTTCAAGCAGATCGGACATTGTTTGGCTGAGTATAAGTGATTTCCTGTTGCCAGCAGGTGGCGCTATAACTGTAACTGGATATTGGCATGTAGATGTCTTCAGGAGAGGACTTTTATCAACCGTGTGAAGTTTCAGGCAGATTGGACATTGTGTGGTAGAGTTATAAGCCAAACAACCTTCTGTCAGCAGGTGGCGCTATAACTGTGACTCAATATTGGCATGTAGATGTCTTCAGGAGAGGACTCTTATCAAACATGTGAATTTTCAGGCAGATCGGACATTGTTGGCTGAGTTATAAGTGATTTCCTGTTGCCAGCAGGTGGCGCTATAACTGTAGCTGGATATTGGCATGTGGATGTGTTCAGGAGAGGTGTTCTATCAACCATGTGAAGTTTCGGGCTTATCGGACATTGTGTGGTAGAGTTATAAGCCAAACTACCTTCTGCCAGCAGGTGGCGCTATGACTGTTACTCAATACTGGCATGTAGATGTCTTCAGGAGAGGACTCTTATCAAACATGTGAATTTTCAGGCAGATCGGACATTGTTTGGCTGAGTTATAAGTGATTTCCTGTTGCCAGCAGGTGGCGCTATAACTGTAACTGGATATTGGCATGTAGATGTCTTCAGGAGAGGACTCTTATCAACCATGTGAAGTTTCAGGCTGATCGGACATTGTGTGAATGAGTTATAAGTACTTCCTGTTCCATGGCGAAGCGTTGATGTTTGTCAGTCTGCCACGGACACGCCCATCGGTGAAAACTCTAGATCTTCACAATATATCATCGCTAGAGCTTTCAGATAACACCACCCAAATTTGGTGCTGATACGATAAAATTTGTGGAAGGAGTTTGTTATGCTGCAAAACACATCACTTCCTGTTGCCAGCAGGTGGCGCTATAACTGTAACTGGATATTGGCATGTAAACGTGTTCAGGTCAGGACGGTTATCATACGTGTTAATTTTGAGGCAGATCGGATAATGCATGCCTGAGTTATAGCAACTTCCTGTTTCATGGCGAATCGTCAAAGTTTGCGAGGCCGCCACGGACACGCCCATCGCCGAAAACTCTAAAGCTTCGCAATTTAACATCGCCAAGGCCTTTAGATGACAAAACCCAATTTTGGTGTTGATCGGATAAATCCCTAGGAGGAGTTCGTTCAAATACAACGCCTGGAAATGGCAAAAACGCCACTTTTTCGCCGCAGGAAGTCAAAAATATCCGACTTCCTGTTGGGTTTGAGATATTGCTCCAAGAGACTTTTTTGTATGGTTTGGCATGTTTGAGGTGTGTGCCAATTTTCGTGCGTGTGCGTGGATTCGTAGCTCGGGGGCTCGTCCGTTCTACAAGCTATAGGTGGCGCTGTCGAGTCATTTTGCCACGCCCCACTTCCGAAACCTATAATAAACGTAAATTTTCGCCACTTCTGAGGCGTGTGCAAAGTTTCGTGAGTTTTCGGGCATGTTTAGCCCCTCAAACCGCGATTCATTCCGCGGAAGAAGAAGAAGAAGAAGAATAATAATAAACGGAGCAATTCCAATAGGGCCTACGCACCGTTTCGGTGCTCGGTCCCTAATTAAGCTGCAAGCAGCGATGATAGGGACCTCGCACCCCGGCTCACCGCCGCCCGGTTGGCTCAGGATGACAGAGAACAGCGAACAATATTAATTTAAGCCGATGTATAAAAAAAACCTGAGAAAAATCACGATTTATGCCAAATTTCCTCCTGTCAGCAGGTGGCGCTATGACTGTGACTCAATAATTGGCATGTAGATGTCTTCAGGAGAGGAACTTTATCAACCATGTGAAGTTTCAGGCAGATCGGACATTGTGTGATTGAGTTATAAGCCAAACTACCTTCTGCCAGCAGGTGGCGCTATGACTGTGACTCAATATTGGCATGTAGATGTCTTCAGGAGAGGACTTTTATCAAACATGTGAATTTTCAGGCAGATCGGACATTGTTTGGCTGAGTTATAAGTGATTTCCTGTTGCCAGCAGGTGGCGCTATAACTGTAACTGGATATTGGCATGTAGATGTCTTCAGGAGAGGACTTTTATCAACCATGTGAAGTTTCGGGCTGATCGGACATTGTGTGAATGAGATTATAAGTACTTCCTGTTCCATGGCGAAGCGTTGATGTTTGTCAGTTCGCCACGGACACGCCCCTCGGCGAAAACTCTAGATCTTCACAATATATCATCGCTAGAGCTTTCAGATAACACCACCTAAATTTGGTGCTGATACGATAAAATTTGTGGAGGAGTTTGTTATGCTGTAAAACACATCACTTCCTGTTGCCAGCAGGTGGCGCTATAACTGTAACTGGATATTGGCATGTAAACGTGTTCAGGTCAGGACGGTTATCATACGTGTTAATTTTGAGGCAGATCGGATAATGCATGCCTGAGTTATAGCAACTTCCTGTTTCATGGCGAATCGTCAAAGTTTGCGAGGCCGCCACGGACACGCCCATCGCCGAAAACTCTAAAGCTTCGCAATTTAACATCGCCAAGGCCTTTAGATGACAAAACCCAATTTTGGTGTTGATCGGATGAAAATCCCTAGGAGGAGTTCGTTCAAATACAACGCCTGGAAATGGCAAAAACGCCACTTTTTCGCCGCAGGAAGTCAAAAATATCCGACTTCCTGTTGGGTTTGAGATATTGCTCCAAGAGACTTTTTTGTATGGTTTGGCATGTTTGAGGTGTGTGCCAATTTTCGTGCGTGTGCGTGATTCGTAGCTCGGGGGCTCGTCCGTTCCAAGTTATAGGTGGCGCTGTTGAGTCATTTTGCCACGCCCACTTCCGAAACCTATAATAAACGTAAATTTTCGCCACTTCTGAGGCGTGTGCAAAGTTTCGTGAGTTTTCGGGCATGTTTAGACCCCCTAAAAGCCGATTCATTCCGGAGAAGAAGAAGAAGAATAATAATAATAATAAACGGAGCAATTCCAATAGGGCCTACGCACCGTTTCGGTGCTCGGTCCCTAATAATAAACGGAGCAATTCCAATAGGGCCTACGCACCGTTTCGGTGCTCGGTCCCTAATAAACATTAGAAATCCAATAGGGCCTACGCACCGTTCCGGTGCTCGGTCCCTAATAATAATAAACGGAGCAATTCCAATAGGGCCTACGCACCGTTTCGGTGCTCGGTCCCTAATAATAAAAAACAGAGCAATTCCAATAGGGCCTACGCACCGTTCCGGTGCTCGGTCCCTAATAAACATTAGAAATCCAATAGGGCCTACGCACCGTTCCGGTGCTCGGTCCCTAATAATAAACTGAGCAATTCCAATAGGGCCTACGCACCGTTTCGGTGCTCGGTCCCTAATAAGAAACGGAGCAATTCCAATAGGGCCTACGCACCGTAATAATAAACGGAGCAATTCCAATAGGGCCTACGCACCGTTTCGGTGCTCGGTCCCTAATTAAAGCTGCAAGCAGCGATGATAGGGACCTCGCACCCCGGCTCACCGCCGCCCGGTGGCCTCAAGATGACAGAGAACAGCGAACAATATTAATTTAAGCCGATATATAAAAAAACCTGAGAAAAATCACAGATTTATGCCAAATTTCCTCCTGTCAGCAGGTGGCGCTATGACTGTGACTCAATATTGGCATGTAGATGTCTTCAGGAGAGGACTTTTATCAACCATGTGAAGTTTCAGGCAGATCGGACATTGTGTGATTGAGTTATAAGCCAAACTACCTTCTGCCAGCAGGTGGCGCTATAACTGTGACTCAATATTGGCATGTAGATGTCTTCAGGAGAGGACTCTTATCGAACATGTTGATTTTCAGGCAGATCGGACATTGTTTGGCTGAGTTATAAGTGATTTCCTGTTGCCAGCAGGTGGCGCTATAACTGTAACTGGATATTGGCATGTAGATGTCTTCAGGAGAGGACTTTTATCAACCATGTGAAGTTTCAGGCTGATCGGACATTGTGTGAATGAGTTATAAGTACTTCCTGTTCCATGGCGAAGCGTTGATGTTTGTCAGTTCGCCACGGACACGCCCATCGGTGAAAACTCTAGATCTTCACAATATATCATCGCTAGAGCTTTCAGATAACACCACCTAAATTTGGTGCTGATACGATAAAATTTGTGGGAGGAGTTTGTTATGCTGTAAAACACATCACTTCCTGTTGCCAGCAGGTGGCGCTATAACTGTAACTGGATATTGGCATGTAAACGTGTTCAGGTCAGGACGGTTATCATACGTGTTAATTTTGAGGCAGATCGGATAATGCATGCCTGAGTTATAGCAACTTCCTGTTTCATGGCGAATCGTCAAAGTTTGCGAGGCCGCCACGGACACGCCCATCGCCGAAAACTCTAAAGCTTCGCAATTTAACATCGCCAAGGCCTTTAGATGATAAAACCCAATTTTGGTGTTGATCGGATAAAATCCCTAGGAGGAGTTCGTTCAAATACAACGCCTGGAAATGGCAAAAATCGCCACTTTTTCGCCGCAGGAAGTCTAAAAATATCCGACTTCCTGTTGGGTTTGAGATATTGCTCCAAGAGACTTTTTTGTATGGTTTGGCATGTTTGAGGTGTGTGCCAATTTTCGTGCGTGTGCGTGATTCGTAGCTCGGGGGCTCGTCCGTTCAAGCTTATAGGTGGCGCTGTCGAGTCATTTTGCCACGCCCACTTCTGAAACCTATAATAAACGTAAATTTTCGCCACTTCTGAGGCGTGTGCAAAGTTTCGTGAGTTTTCGGGCATGTTTAGACCCCCAAAAAGCCGATTCATTCCGGAGAAGAAGAAGAAGAATAATAATAATTAAAGCTGCAAGCAGCGATGATAGGGACCTCGCACCCCGGCTCACCGCCGCCCGGTGGCCTCAGGATGACAGAGAACAGCGAACAATATTAATTTAAGCCGATATATAAAAAAACCTGAGAAAAATCAGATTTATGCCAAATTTCCTCCTGTCAGCAGGTGGCGCTATGACTGTGACTCAACATTGGCATGTAGATGTCTTCAGGAGAGGAACTTTATCAACCATGTGAAGTTTCAGGCAGATCGGACATTGTGTGGTTGAGTTATAAGCCAAACTACCTTCTGCCAGCAGGTGGCGCTATGACTGTTACTCAATATTGGCATGTAGATGTCTTCAGGAGAGGACTCTTATCAACCATGTGAATTTTCAGGCAGATCGGACACTGTTTGGCTGAGTTATAAGGGATTTCCTGTTGCCAGCAGGTGGCGCTATAACTGTAACTTTATATTGGCATGTAGATGTCTTCAGGAGAGGACTTTTATCAACCATGTGAAGTTTCAGGCAGATCGGACATTGTGTGAATGAGATATAAGTACTTCCTGTTCCATGGCGAAGCGTTGATGTTTGTCAGTCCACCACGGACACGCCCATCGGTGAAAACTCTAGATCTTCACAATATATCATCGCTAGAGCTTTCAGATAACACCACCCAAATTTGGTGCTGATACGATAAAATTTGTGGGAGGAGTTTGTTATGCTGTAAAACACATCACTTCCTGTTGCCAGCAGGTGGCGCTATAACTGTAACTGGATATTGGCATGTAAACGTGTTCAGGTCAGGACGGTTATCATACGTGTTAATTTTGAGGCAGATCGGATAATGCATGCCTGAGTTATAGCAACTTCCTGTTTCATGGCGAATCGTCAAAGTTTGCGAGGCCGCCACGGACACGCCCATCGCCGAAAACTCTAAAGCTTCGCAATTTAACATCGCCAAGGCCTTTAGATGATAAAACCCAATTTTGGTGTTGATCGGATAAAATCCCTAGGAGGAGTTCGTTCAAATACAACGCCTGGAAATGGCAAAAACGCCACTTTTTCGGCGCAGGAAGTCAAAAATATCCGACTTCCTGTTGGGTTTGAGATATTGCTCCAAGAGACTTTTTGGTAGGTTTGGCATGTTTGAGGTGTGTGCCAATTTTCGTATGCGTGCGTGATTCGTAGCTCGGGGGCTCGTCCGTTCTAATTTATAGGTGGCGCTGTTGAGTCATTTTGCCACGCCCACTTCCGAAACCTATAATAAACGTAAATTTTCACCACTTCTGAGGCGTGTGCAAAGTTTCGTGAGTTTTCGGGCATGTTTAGACCCCTAAAAGGCCGATTCATTCCGGAGAAGAAGAAGAAGAAGAATAATATAATAATTAAAGCTGCAAGCAGCGATGATAGGGACCTCGCACCCGGCTCACCGCCGCCCGGTGGCCTCAGGATGACAGAGAACAGCGAACAATATTAATTTAAGCCGATGTATAAAAAAACCTGAGAAAAATCACAGATTTATGCCAAATTTCCTCCTGTCAGCAGGTGGCGCTATGACTGTGACTCAATCATTGGCATGTAGATGTCTTCAGGAGAGGAACTTTATCAACCATGTGAAGTTTCAGGCAGATCGGACATTGTGTGGTTGAGTTATAAGCCAAACTACCTTCTGCCAGCAGGTGGCGCTATGACTGTGACTCAATATTGGCATGTAGATGTCTTCAGGAGAGGACTCTTATCAACCATGTGAATTTTCAGGCAGATCGGACATTGTTTGGCTGAGTTATAAGTGATTTCCTGTTGCCAGCAGGTGGCGCTATAACTGTAACTGGATATTGGCATGTAGATGTCTTCAGGAGAGGACTTTTATCAACCATGTGAAGTTTCGGGCTGATCGGACATTGTGTGAATGAGTTATAAGTACTTCCTGTTCCATGGCGAAGCGTTGATGTTTGTCAGTCCAGCCACGGACACGCCCATCGGTGAAAACTCTAGATCTTCACAATATATCATCGCTAGAGCTTTCAGATAACACCACCTAAATTTGGTGCTGATACGATAAAATTTGTGGAGGAGTTTGTTATGCTGTAAAACACATCACTTCCTGTTGCCAGCAGGTGGCGCTATAACTGTAACTGGATATTGGCATGTAAACGTGTTCAGGTCAGGACGGTTATCATACGTGTTAATTTTGAGGCAGATCGGATAATGCATGCCTGAGTTATAGCAACTTCCTGTTTCATGGCGAATCATCAAAGTTTGCGAGGCCGCCACGGACACGCCCATCGCCGAAAACTCTAAAGCTTCGCAATTTAACATCGCCAAGGCCTTTAGATGACAAAACCCAATTTTGGTGTTGATCGGATGAAATCCCTAGGAGGAGTTCGTTCAAATACAACGCCTGGAAATGGCAAAAACGCCACTTTTTCGCCGCAGGAAGTCAAAAATATCCGACTTCCTGTTGGGTTTGAGATATTGCTCCAAGAGACTTTTTGTATGGTTTTGGCATGTTTGAGGTGTGTGCCAATTTTCGTGCGTGTGCGTGATTCGTAGCTCGGGGGCTCGTCCGTTCTAATTTATAGGTGGCGCTGTTGAGTCATTTTGCCACGCCCACTTCCGAAACCTATAATAAACGTAAATTTTCACCACTTCTGAGGCGTGTGCAAAGTTTCGTGAGTTTTCGGGCATGTTTAGACCCCCTAAAGGCCGATTCATTTCGGAGAAGAAGAAGAAGAAGAAGAATAATAATAATTAAAGCTGCAAGCAGCGATGATAGGGACCTCGCACCCCGGCTCACCGCCGCCCGGTGGCCTCAAGATGACAGAGAACAGCGAACAATATTAATTTAAGCCGATGTATAAAAAAACCTGAGAAAAATCACAGATTTATGCCAAATTTCCTCCTGTCAGCAGGTGGCGCTATGACTGTGACTCAATATTGGCATGTAGATGTCTTCAGGAGAGGAACTTTATCAACCATGTGAAGTTTCAGGCAGATCGGACATTGTGTGGATTGAGTTATAAGCCAAACTACCTTCTGCCAGCAGGTGGCGCTATGACTGTGACTCAATATTGGCATGTAGATGTCTTCAGGAGAGGACTCTTATCAAACATGTGAATTTTCAGGCAGATCGGACATTGTTTGGCTGAGTTATAAGTGATTTCCTGTTGCCAGCAGGTGGCGCTATAACTGTAACTGGATATTGGCATGTAGATGTCTTCAGGAGAGGACTTTATCAACCATGTGAAGTTTCAGGGCTGATCGGACATTGTGTGAATGAGTTATAAGTACTTCCTGTTCCATGGCGAAGCGTTGATGTTTGTCAGTCGCCACGGACACGCCCATCGGCGAAAACTCTAGATCTTCACAATATATGATCGCTAGAGCTTTCAGATAACACCACCTAAATTTGGTGCTGATACGATAAAATTTGTGCGAGGAGTTTGTTATGCTGTAAAACACATCACTTCCTGTTGCCAGCAGGTGGCGCTATAACTGTAACTGGATATTGGCATGTAAACGTGTTCAGGTCAGGACGGTTATCATACGTGTTAATTTTGAGGCAGATCGGATAATGCATGCCTGAGTTATAGCAACTTCCTGTTTCATGGCGAATCGTCAAAGTTTGCGAGGCCGCCACGGACACGCCCATCGCCGAAAACTCTAAAGCTTCGCAATTTAACATCGCCAAGGCCTTTAGATGACAAAACCCAATTTTGGTGTTGATCGGATAAAATCCCTAGGAGGAGTTCGTTCAAATACAACGCCTGCAAATGGCAAAAACGCCACTTTTTCGCCGCAGGAAGTCAAAAATATCCGACTTCCTGTTGGGTTTGAGATATTGCTCCAAGAGACTTTTTTGTATGGTTTGGCATGTTTGAGGTGTGTGCCAATTTTCGTGCGTGTGCGTGATTCGTAGCTCGGGGGCTCGTCCGTTCTAATTTATAGGTGGCGCTGTTGAGTCATTTTGCCACGCCCACTTCCGAACCTATAATAAACGTAAATTTTCGCCACTTCTGAGGCGTGTGCAAAGTTTCGTGAGTTTTCGGGCATGTTTAGCCCCTCAAAACGGCCGATTCATTCCGCGGAAGAAGAAGAAGAAGAAGAAGAAGAATAATAATAAACGGAGCAATTCCAATAGGGCCTACGCACCGTTCCGGTGCTCGTCCCTAATTAAAGCTGCAAGCAGCGATGATAGGGACCTCGCACCCCGGCTCACCGCCCCGCCCGGTGGCCCTCAAGATGACAGAGAACAGCGAACAATATTAATTTAAGCCTGATATATAAAAAACCTGAGAAAAATCACAGATTTATGCCAAATTTCCTCCTGTCAGCAGGTGGCGCTATGACTGTGACTCAACATTGGCATGTAGATGTCTTCAGGAGAGGAACTTTTATAACCATGTGAAGTTTCAGGCAGATCGGACATTGTGTGATTGAGTATAAGCCAAACTACCTTTGCCAGCAGGTGGCGCTATAACTGTAACTGGACATTGGCATGTAGATGTGCTTCAGGAGAGGACTTTTATCAACCATGTGAAGTTTTAGGCAGATCGGACATTGTGTGGTAGAGTTATAAGCCAAATTACCTTCTGCCAGCAGGTGGCGCTATGACTGTGACTCAATATTGGCATGTAGATGTCTTCAGGAGAGGACTCTTATCAAACATGTGAATTTTCAGGCAGATCGGACATTGTTTGGCTGAGTTATAAGTGATTTCCTGTTGCCAGCAGGTGGCGCTATAACTGTAACTGGATATTGGCATGTAGATGTCTTCAGGAGAGGACTCTTATCAACCATGTGAAGTTTCAGGGCAGTATCGGACATTGTGTGGTAGAGTTATAAGCCAAACACCTTCTGTCAGCAGGTGGCGCTATAACTGTGACTCAATATTGGCATGCAGATGTCTTCAGGAGAGGACCCTTATCGAACATTGTGAATTTTCAGGCAGATCAGACATGTTTGGCTGAGTTATAAGTGATTTCCTGTTGCCAGCAGGTGGCGCTATGACTGTGACTCAGATATTGGCATGTAGATGTCTTCAGGAGAGGAACTTTTATCAACCATGTGAAGTTTCAGGCAGATCGGACATTGTGTGATTGAGTTATAAGCCAAACTACCTTCTGCCAGCAGGTGGCGCTATGACTGTGACTCAATATTGGCATGTAGATGTCTTCAGGAGAGGACCTTTATCAAACATGTGAAGTTTCAGGCAGATCGGACACTGTTTGGCTGAGTTATAAGTGATTTCCTGTTGCCAGCAGGTGGCGCTATAACTGTAACTGGATATTGGCATGTAGATGTCTTCAGGAGAGGACTTTATCAACCATGTGAAGTTTCGGGCTGATCGGAGCATTGTGTGAATTGAGATATAAGTACTTCCTGTTCAATGGCGAAGCGTTGATGTTTGTCAGTCCACCACGGACACGCCCATCGGCGAAAACTCTAGATCTTCACAATATATCATCGCTAGAGCTTTCAGATAACACCACCCAAATTTGGTGCTGATACGATAAAATTTGTGGGAGGAGTTTGTTATGCTGTAAAACACATCACTTCCTGTTGCCAGCAGGTGGCGCTATAACTGTAACTGGATATTGGCATGTAAACGTGTTCAGGTCAGGACGGTTATCATACGTGTTAATTTTGAGGCAGATCGGATAATGCATGCCTGAGTTATAGCAACTTCCTGTTTCATGGCGAATCGTCAAAGTTTGCGAGGCCGCCACGGACACGCCCATCGCCGAAAACTCTAAAGCTTCGCAATTTAACATCGCCAAGGCCTTTAGATGACAAAACCCAATTTTGGTGTTGATCGGATAAAATCCCTAGGAGGAGTTCGTTCAAATACAACGCCTGGAAATGGCAAAAACGCCACTTTTTCGCCGCAGGAAGTCAAAAATATCCGACTTCCTGTTGGGTTTGAGATATTGCTCCAAGAGACTTTTTTGTATGGTTTGGCATGTTTGAGGTGTGTGCCAATTTTCGTGCGTGTGCGTGATTCGTAGCTCGGGGGCTAGTCCGTCACAAGCGCATAGGTGGCGCTGTCGAGTCATTTTGCCACGCCCACTTCCGAAACCTATAATAAACGTAATTTTCGCCACTTCTGGGGCGTGTGCAAAGTTTCGTGAGTTTTCGGGCATGTTTAGCCCCTCAAAATCGCGATTCATTCCGCGAGAAGAAGAAGAAGAAGAAGAAGAATAATAAAGCTGCAAGCAGCGATGATAGGGACCTCGCACCCCGGCTCACCGCCGCCCGGTGGCCTCAGGATGACAGAGAACAGCGAACAATATTAATTTAAGCCGATATATAGAAAAACCTGAGAAAAATCACAGATTTATGGCAAATTTCCTTCTGTCAGCAGGTGGCGCTAAGACTGTGACTCAACATTGGCATGGTAGATGTCATCAGGAGAGGAAACGTTATCAACCATGTGAAGTTTCAAGGCAGATCGGACATTGTGTGGTTGAGTTATAAGCCAAAATATCTTCCGCCAGCAGGTGGCGCTATGACTGTTACTCACTATTGGCATGTAGATGTCTTCAGGAGAGGATCTTTTATCAACCATGTGAAGTTTCAGGCAGATCGGACATTGTGTGGTTGAGTTATAAGCCAAACTAACCTTCTGTCAGCAGGTGGCGCTATAACTGTAGACTCAATATTGGCATGTAGATGTCTTCAGGAGAAGGACTCTTATCAACCATGTGAAGTTTCAGGCAGATTGGACATTGTGTGGTAGAGTTATAAGCCAAACAACCTTCTGTCCAGCAGGTGGCGCTATGTACTGTGACTCAATATTGGCATGTAGATGTCTTCAGGAGAGGACTCTTATCGAACCTTGTGAATTTTCAGGCAGATCGGACATTGTTTGGCTGAGTTATAATTGATTTCCTGTTGCCAGCAGGTGCGCTATCGTACTGTGACTCAGTATTGGCAGGTAGATGTGTTCAGGAGAGGACTTTTATCAACCATGTGAAGTTTTCAGGCAGATTGGACATTGTGTGATTGAGTTATAAGCCAAACTACCTTCTGCCAGCAGGTGGCGCTATGACTGTTACTCAATATTGACATGTAGATGTCTTCAGGAGAGGACCCTTATCGAACATGTGAATTTTCAGGCAGATCGGACATTGTTTGGCTGAGTTATAAGTGATTTCCTGTTGCCAGCAGGTGGCGCTATAACTGTAACTGGATATTGGCATGTAGATGTCTTCAGGAGAGGACTCTTATCAACCATGTGAAGTTTCGGGCTGATCGGACATTGTGTGATTGAGTTATAAGTACTTCCTGTTCCATGGCGAAGCGTTGATGTTTGTCAGTCGGCCACGGACACGCCCATCGGTGAAAACTCTAGATCTTCACAATATATCATCGCTAGAGCTTTCAGATAACACCACCCAAATTTGGTGCTGATACGATAAAATTTGTGCGAGGAGTTTGTTATGCTGTAAAACACATCACTTCCTGTTGCCAGCAGGTGGCGCTATAACTGTAACTGGATATTGGCATGTAAACGTGTTCAGGTCAGGACGGTTATCATACGTGTTAATTTTGAGGCAGATCGGATAATGCATGCCTGAGTTATAGCAACTTCCTGTTTCATGGCGAATCGTCAAAGTTTGCGAGGCCGCCACGGACACGCCCATCGCCGAAAACTCTAAAGCTTCGCAATTTAACATCGCCAAGGCCTTTAGATGACAAAACCCAATTTTGGTGTTGATCGGATAAAATCCCTAGGAGGAGTTCGTTCAAATACAACGGCTGGAAATGGCAAAAACGCCACTTTTTCGCCGCAGGAAGTCAAAAATATCCGACTTCCTGTTGGGTTTGAGATATTGCTCCAAGAGACTTTTTTGTAGGTTTGGCATGTTTGAGGTGTGTGCCAATTTTCGTGCGTGTGCGTGATTCGTAGCTCGGGGGCTCGTCCGTTCTAAGTTATAGGTGGCGCTGTTGAGTCATTTTGCCACGCCCACTTCCGAAACCTATAATAAACGTAAATTTTCGCCACTTCTGAGGCGTGTGCAAAGTTTCGTGAGTTTTCGGGCATGTTTAGCCCCTCAAAAAGCGCGATTCATTCCGGAAGAAGAAGAAGAAGAAGAATAATAATAATAAACGGAGCAATTCCAATAGGGCCTACGCACCGTTTCGGTGCTCGGTCCCTAATTAAAGCTGCAAGCAGCGATGATAGGGACCTCGCACCCCGGCTCACCGCCGCCCGGTGGCCTCAAGATGACAGAGAACAGCGAACAATATTAATTTAAGCCGATATATAAAAAACCTGAGAAAAATCACAGATTTATGCCAAATTTCCTCCTGTCAGCAGGTGGCGCTATGACTGTGACTCAATATTGGCATGTAGATGTCTTCAGGAGAGGAACTTTATCAACCATGGTGAAGTTTCAGGCAGATCGGACATTGTCTGGTTGAGTTATAAGCCGAACTACCTTCTTCCAGCAGGTGGCGCTATGGACTGTTACTCAATATTGGCATGTAGATGTCTTCAGGAGAGGACTCTATCAACCATGTGAAGTTTCAGGCAGATTGGACATTGTGTGGTAGAGTTATAAGCCAAACAACCTTCTGTCAGCAGGTGGCGCTATAACTGTGACTGCAATATTGGCATGTAGATGTCTTAGGAGAGGACTCTTAGCAAACTTGTGAATTTTCAGGCAGATCGGACACTGTTTGGCTGAGTTATAAGGGATTTCCTGTTGCCAGCAGGTGGCGCTACGTCTGTGACTCAGTAGTGGCATGTAGATGTGTGCAGGAGAAGACTTTTATCAACCATGTGAAGTTTTAGGCAGATTGGACATTGTGTGATTGAGTTATAAGCCAAAGTACCTTCTGCCAGCAGGTGGCGCTATGACTGTTACTCAATATTGGCATGTAGATGTCTTCAGGAGAGGACCCTTATCGAACATGTGAATTTTCAGGCAGATCGGACATTGTTTGGCTGAGTTATAAGTGATTTCCTGTTGCCAGCAGGTGGCGCTATAACTGTAACTGGATATTGGCATGTAGATGTCTTCAGGAGAGGACTCTTATCAACCATGTGAAGTTTCGGGCTGATCGGACATTGTGTGAATGAGATATAAGTACTTCCTGTTCCATGGCGAAGCGTTGATGTTTGTCAGTGCGCCACGGACACGCCCATCGGTGAAAACTCTAGATCTTCACAATATATCATCGCTAGAGCTTTCAGATAACACCACCCAAATTTGGTGCTGATACGATAAAATTTGTGCGAGGAGTTTGTTATGCTGTAAAACACATCACTTCCTGTTGCCAGCAGGTGGCGCTATAACTGTAACTGGGCATTGGCATGTAAACGTGTTCAGGGCAGGACGGTTATCATACGTGTTAATTTTGAGGCAGATCGGATAATGCATGCCTGAGTTATAGCAACTTCCTGTTTCATGGCGAATCGTCAAAGTTTGCGAGGCCGCCACGGACACGCCCATCGCCGAAAACTCTAAAGCTTCGCAATTTAACATCGCCAAGGCCTTTAGATGACAAAACCCAATTTTGGTGTTGATCGGATAAATCCCTAGGAGGAGTTCGTTCAAATACAACGCCTGGAAATGGCAAAAACGCCACTTTTTCGCCGCAGGAAGTCAAAAATATCCGACTTCCTGTTGGGTTTGAGATATTGCTCCAAGAGACTTTTTTGTATGGTTTGGCATGTTTGAGGTGTGTGCCAATTTTCGTGCGTGTGCGTGATTCGTAGCTCGGGGGCTCGTCCGTTCACAAGTTATAGGTGGCGCTGTTGAGTCATTTTGCCACGCCCACTTCCGAAACCTATAATAAACGTAAATTTTCGCCACTTCTGGGGCGTGTGCAAAGTTTCGTGAGTTTTCGGGCATGTTTAGACCGCCTAAAGGGCGATTCATTTCGGAGAAGAAGAAGAAGAAGAAGAAGAAGAAGAAGAAGAATAATAATAATTAAAGCTGCAAGCAGCGATGATAGGGACCTCGCACCCCGGCTCACCGCCGCCCGGTGGCCCCAAGATGACAGAGAACAGCGAACAATATTAATTTAAGCCGATGTATAAAAAAAACCTGAGAAAAATCAGATTTATGCCAAATTTCCTCCTGTCAGCAGGTGGGGCTATGACTGTGACTCAACATTGGCATGGAGATGTCTTCAGAAGAGAAACTTTATCAACCATGTGAAGTTTCAGGCAGATCGGACATTGTGTGATTGAGTTATAAGCCAAACTACCTTCTGCCAGAAGGTGGCGCTATGACTGTTACTCAATATTGACATGTAGATGTCTTCAGGAGAGGACCCGTATCGAACATGTGAAGTTTCAGGCAGATCGGACATTGTGTGGTAGAGTTATAAGCCAAACTACCTTCTTTCAGCAGGTGGCGCTATAACTGTGACTCAATATTGGGATGCAGATGTCTTCAGGAGAGGACTCTTATCACACTTGTGAATTTTCAGGCAGATCGGACACTATTTGGCCGAGTTATGCGTGATTTATTGTTGCCAGCAGGTGGCGCTATGTCTCTGACTCAATATTGGCATGTAGATGTCTTCAGGAGAGGACCCGTATCGAACATGTTGATTTTCAGGCAGATCGGACATAGTTTGGCTGCGTTATGAGTGATTTCCTGTTGCCAGCAGGTGGCGCTATAACAGTAACTGGATATTGGCATGTGGATGTGTTCAGGAGAGGTGTTTTATCAACCATGTGAAGTTTCAGGCAGATCGGACATTGTGTGGTAGAGTTATAAGCCAAACTACCTTCTGTCAGCAGGTGGCGCTATGACTGTGACTCAATATTGGCATGCAGATGTCTTCAGGAGAGGACTCTTATCAAACTTGTGAATTTTCAGGCAGATCGGACACTGTTTGGCTGAGTTATAAGTGATTTCCTGTTGCCAGCAGGTGGCGCTATGTCTGTGACTCAGTATTGGCATGTAGATGTGTGCAGGAGAGGACTTTTATCAACCATGTGAAGTTTTAGGCAGATCGAACACTTGTGTGACTTGAGTTATAAGCCAAAGTACCTTCTGCCAGCAGGTGGCGCTATGACTGTTACTCAATATTGGCATGTAGATGTCTTCAGGAGAGGACCCTTATCGAACATGTGAATTTTTCAGGCAGATCGGACATTGTTTGGCTGAGTTATAAGTGATTTCCTGTTGCCAGCAGGTGGCGCTATAACTGTAACTGGATATTGGCATGTAGATGTCTTCAGGAGAGGACTCTTATCAACCATGTGAAGTTTCGGGCTGATCGGACATTGTGTGAATGAGTTATAAGTACTTCCTGTTCCATGGCGAAGCGTTGATGTTTGTCAGTCTGCCACGGACACGCCCATCGGTGAAAACTCTAGATCTTCACAATATATCATCGCTAGAGCTTTCAGATAACACCACCCAAATTTGGTGCTGATACGATAAAATTTGTGGGAGGAGTTTGTTATGCTGTAAAACACATCACTTCCTGTTGCCAGCAGGTGGCGCTATAACTGTAACTGGATATTGGCATGTAAACGTGTTCAGGTCAGGACGGTTATCATACGTGTGAATTTTGAGGCAGATCGGATAATGCATGCCTGAGTTATAGCAACTTCCTGTTTCATGGCGAATCGTCAAAGTTTGCGAGGCCGCCACGGACACGCCCATCGCCGAAAACTCTAAAGCTTCGCAATTTAACATCGCCAAGGCCTTTAGATGACAAAACCCAATTTTGGTGTTGATCGGATAAAATCCCTAGGAGGAGTTCGTTCAAATACAACGCCTGGAAATGGCAAAAACGCCACTTTTTCGGCGCAGGAAGTCAAAAATATCCGACTTCCTGTTGGGTTTGAGATATTGCTCCAAGAGACTTTTTGGTAGGTTTTGGCATGTTTGAGGTGTGTGCCAATTTTCGTATGCGTGCGTGATTCGTAGCTCGGGGGCTCGTCCGTTCTAATTTATAGGTGGCGCTGTTGAGTCATTTTGCCACGCCCACTTCCGAAACCTATAATAAACGTAAATTTTCACCACTTCTGAGGGCGTGTGCAAAGTTTCGTGAGTTTTCGGGCATGTTTAGCCCCTCAAAATCGCGATCATTCCGGAGAAGAAGAAGAAGAAGAATAATAATAAACAGGAGCAATTCCAATAGGGCCTACGCACCGTTCCGGTGCTCGGTCCCTAATTAAAGCTGCAAGCAGCGATGATAGGGACCTCGCACCCCGGCTCACCGCCGCCCGGTGGCCTCAGGATGACAGAGAACAGCGAACAATATTATTTAAGCCGATATATAGAAAAACCTGAGAAAAATCACAGATTTATGGCAAATTTCCTTCTGTCAGCAGGTGGCGCTAAGACTGTGACTCAACATTGGCATGTAGATGTCGTCAGGAGAGGAACGTTATCAACCATGTGAAGTTTCAGGCAGATCGGACATTGTGTGGTTGAGTTATAAGCCAAAATATCTTCCGCCAGCAGGTGGCGCTATAACTGTGACTCAACATTGGCATGTAGATGTCTTCAGGAGAGGACTTTTATCAACCATGTGAAGTTTCAGGCAGAACGGACTTTGTGTGGTTGAGTTATAAGCCAAACTACCTTCTGCCAGCAGGTGGCGCTATGACTGTGACTCAATATTGGCATGTAGATGTCTTCAGGAGAGGACTCTTATCAAACATGTGAATTTTCAGGCAGATCGGACATTGTTTGGCTGAGTTATAAGTGATTTCCTGTTGCCAGCAGGTGGCGCTATAACTGTAACTGGATATTGGCATGTGGATGTGTTCAGGAGAGGACTTTTATCAACCATGTGAAGTTTCGGGCTTATCGGACATTGTGTGGTAGAGTTATAAGCCAAACAACCTTCTGTCAGCAGGTGGCGCTATAACTGTGACTCAATATTGGCATGCAGATGTCTTCAGGACAGGACCCGTATCGAACATGTTGATTTTCAGGCAGATCGGACATTGTTTGGCTGAGTTATAAGTGATTTCCTGTTGCCAGCAGGTGGCGCTATGTCTGTGACTCAATATTGGCATGTAGATGGCTTCAGGAGAGGACTCTTATCAACCATGTAAGTTTCGGGCTGATCGGGACATTGTGTGAATGAGTTATAAGCCAAACTACCTTCTGCCAGCAGGTGGCGCTATGACTGTGACTCAATA